>PYXC01000318.1:0-15000 GCA_015244755.2 Tenualosa ilisha | reverse complement strand
ATCCCACTTAATTGGATACGAGCTCATTTTTATTTATGAATCAATTTATTGGAGTGCTACTGTGTAATTGCAGGTGACGGAATGCATGTCTATTTGTGTATTAAGAACCTGATGTAAGGCCAATTTGACTTCATGGCAAAGAAAGAAAGACCGAAAGAAAGAAAGAAAGAAAGAAGAAGAAAGAAAGAAAGAAAGAAAAAGAAAGAGTACATGATATTCATGTTATTTATGCACTTTAATATGCCTTTCCACCAGAAGTCTTCATCCAGTTCAATTGCATTTATTTTATACCTAAATTAAATAATCTGCATTATAATTTGTCATTCCTTTTTAAATATCAACTTTGAATGGTATGCTTTAATAGCCTTATTTAATTTAATCTCCTCCTTAAATTATGCCTCTTATGACTCGCTGCTCAGAACTGATTTGTTACCCTCCACTGCCAAGTTTTTTTTTATTATTATTAAATACTTACATAATCGTGTTTGAATCTTTAAAACTGTTGCACAATCCTCTGAATAGCTGTCCCAGGCAGAGATATTTAAAGAGCAGAGCTTGACCCTTAGGTTCATGGCTTTCAGTGCATTTATTAATTAAGGAGAGGCTTCTCTCAAATCACTCCCCGCAGCACCTGCAAGACCACAGACCTCCGCTCTACCATGGAGATGATTATATATAATTTTGTATAGGATTATGTGTGTGTGTGGTGTGTGTGGTGTGTGTGTGTGTGTGTGTGTGTGTGTGTGCATGTGCGTGCATGCTTATGCCTTTGTGTGTGAGTGTGTGTGTGTGTGTGTGCGTGAGTGTGTGTGCATGTGCGTGCATGCTTATGCTTTGTGTGTGAGTGGTGTGTGTGTGTGCACGTGTGTTTGTGCTTATGCTTTGTGTGTGAGTGTGTGTGGTGTGTGTGTGTGTGTGTGTGTGTGTGTGTGTGTGTGTGTGTGTGCATGTATTATATGTGGTACACTCTGGTGCTTCTGTGATACTCTCTCCATGTCAGTCTCAGTCTCCTCAACACTTTTTGCAAGTCCACTGTGCTCAATGCCATGACAAACATGATGTATTATGTCTAATACTTGGCTGAAACAGTGAAGTAGTCTTTACAACACCTATTATCTTTCAGGTGTTTGCACACCCACAATGAAGTTCCAGTTTTTTGGCTTTATTATGCTTGTTTATCACCAGTCACCAAACTGAACTATCACAGTGCAACAGAGTTACAAATTAGAGTTATGATAGATGTTGAGAGCCCAGGAATCGCCTCAAATATGACTGAGATGGCCTTTAGTCCTGTTACACCTCATTTGGAATAAAGACAACAGTGAGTTTAGCTCAGGCTCAACAGACTGCTTGGATATGGCAGTTTGGCAGCGAGAAAGATGGTTCTGGACTTTGGCTTGCTAGTTACAACTATCAGTTTAGAACAAACAATGACACCTTATCTCATAAGTTGAGAGATGTGTGCAGAATAGTTCTACAGTTTCAGCGGTTCAAATGTGAACCAACAAATGAACACAATGGTGTGAACAGGACAGTAAACTTGAGCATTGCCCCTTTGAGACCGACCCCCACACTGTGCCATGCAATGTCACCCATTCTTCTCCGTCAGATATCTCGCCGATTACTCGCCGAGTGTCAAACAGACATCACACGCATATCACGTGAAACTGCACAACCTGGCCTTTCTAACTGTGTTAGTTTCTGTGATGAACGGTTTGCACGAAAATTAGCATTAATTTAATATCAGAATGAATGTCACTAATACAGCTGTGCATCCATGTCATACCCATTCTTGTCTGTGTAACATCACGCAATTTCTTAACTCCCACATGGCAAACCACATATCAAGCTAAACAGGAGGTCCTGCTGATTCCATCTACTAGTGTATAGCATTCCTCTGTATGATTAGCGGTCCCAGAGTAATCTGGTCTTGAAATAAAATCAAATTTCTGCATTGTTCCTTTGTGTGTGTGTGTGTGTGTGTGTGTGTGTAGTGTAGCTGTGTGTGTGTGTGTGTGTGTGTGTGTGCTAATACACACTAGTAAGGCCACTGTATGAAATATCACTATCGGGTATTAAAGGATCAATAATGAAATGAGCCGGTTGCTGTAGCTCATTAGCGTGTGGAGGAAATGAGGAAGTGCCTACTGTAAGTGTATTTGTGCAGTGGAGGAGTGATGAAGTGCATCTCTTTCACCCCCTTTTGCTGATCTCACTACCTCTGCTTTCCTAGGACTTGCCTGTTTTGGGCCAGAACCTACCCTCTGCTGTGTTGTGTTGGAGCAGAACGAGAGGGGGCCCACGCTGGGCCAGACTGAGGTGCCGTGGGTTGGGGTGACAGTGGTATGGATGGTGGTGGTGGTGGTGGTGGTGGTGTCTGGGTGTTTTCAATGGGAGGCAATCTAAAGCACAGAGGCACAGCTGCGGCGAGGATTTGGGGATATCTATTGCTGCTGGTGTAATTGGGAGCATATTGCCTGCAGCTGCCAGGCTCCATGTGCTGGGGGATTGGCTGGGTGGGGCTTTCCGGGGGAGAGTCGGGGGGTTAGTTGTGTTTGTGATAGTGTCGGGAATGGGTGGAGTGGTGTGTGTGTGTGTGTGTGTGTATGTGTGTGTGTGTGTGTGTGTGTGTGTCTGTGTGTGTGTGTGTGTGTGTGTGTGTGTGTGTGTGTGTGTGTGTGTGTGTAGGCTGGGGGTCTCGTTAGCGCCTCTCACTGTCACCCACCAGATGTGGCATCATTGCTGCTAATCAAGATGAATTGATACACAATGAGGGCCTGGATCGAGGCCAGGAGCCGGGCGGCAGGCAGCGGGGCTGAGCCAGACAGTATGCCCCTGCCACTTAAATGTTTTCCATCAGCCCTGCCAGCTCTGAGATCTGCCTTATGGCGCAAGAAAAATAAACAGTCATATCAGCTTCTGCATGAATCTTTCTCAGGTGTGCGAAAACAGGGGTTGAAGCTCTGCTTCTCATGCACGAAGATACCTATTTCTGTGGAAATAATGGGGAATATGTGAGGAGTTTGGATGGAAAACCAAATTATAAATGTGTAACTTTCAGGTCATTTCTACTGACCTGCAGATTAGATGTTTTAAGTTAAAATTAAATGAAATCAAAACCATCCATTGGATTTTGATTCGTTTAGTTCCCTTTCTTTTGTTTTTATTTTTTATTATTTTTTACTGAATAATTTTGACTTTAAATGGACTGCATTTATAGAGCACTTTTCTACCACTATGATCACTCAAAATGCTTTACAATGTATGCCACACATTCATCCGTTCACACACTGGTGGCAGAGGCTGCCATGCAAGTGCCAATCTGCCACTGGGATAGGAATAGGAATGGAGATTCATTTTCTTCGGATGGCACGTTGCAATGTGTGTCAGTCATGTGTATGTACTGCTAGGCGGCGCATGTAGGAAAAATATATTTCTGTAAATTAACTGAGAATGGACTTAACTGGTTTTCAACTCCTCATTTGTTTTCTTGTTTAACTTTACAACAACTTTCACATCTATTTAATAACATATACAAATACATTGTAGTGTAAATTATATGTGTGTTGTGTGTTCACTCTGGGGCACAGGCTTGTGACCTTCCCTGGCAATTATTCTGTTACTCTATTGTTATTCTAACAATTATTAAACAGGAAAGTAAATTAGGCTCTTATTAGACTTTTAATGCACCATATTGCTAAATGCCAGAGAGAAACGCTTGCAAACCCATTACTAGGCATCATCAAATCTGAGCTATGAATGTCCCCGCCAGCAGAACGGCTTTGTGTGCCTCTACCAATGCACACTGCATCAGATATAACAGCAGGTTCCTATGGCAACGTCAGATATGTGTGCTTTTAGTCCTCCCATTACAGCTGATTTTGTATTCTGCTCATTACCCAAGGCCCATTTACACCTCTGGTTTGGGAGGGGAGGGGAGGGGGGTGCTATTGTGTCCCAGTGTGAATGCATACCATTTAATGTCTGAGAGATTATTCAGATTCTCAGGTAAGTGATGAAGGTGTTCAAACAGAATTAGTAGGTGCTTAAATCCCTCGGCTTTGATTTTCTGCTGGTAATGGCAATAATGGGAAAAATTCTCTCCCTTTTTTGCAACATCATAGACACACACATACACACACACACACACTGACTTACAGAAAAGGCCCACCAATCAGTGGGGCATTTAGCAAACACTAACAGCAGGCACCCACATTATAATTATAACTGAAATGTTACAGTTTGCCGTTCATGTACACTGTATGATCACTTTGCAATTGTTGTAAAACTTTGTGTCTAAAGTAGGTTAGATGTTATTATTATGTAATAAACTCATATAAACTCATCTGAAACTCCTTAGTTTAAAAAAAAAAAAACACGGTGTAAGTAAGGGATAACGTCCTGCAAGGCGGTCATTATTGTGGAATAACTCCCAACAGAGTGGTATGGTTGGATCACTCTAAGAGTGTTATTCCGCGATAATGACTGCCTCATAGTAGGTTATCTCACTTATTACACAGCTACCTATTGAACATATCAATAATATGCCAACAAAGCATTGTTTATGATTGCTTCATAGTAATTTGAATGATTAGGATAGATAATACCTTCCGCAAAAAAAAATGTAGTCCGTTACAGATCCGCTGGTTATGACGACAATCTGTTTCACTTTCCTTAACAGCGTTCTGTTATGCTTAGCAACGATCTGTTATCAAGAAAGTCGCATTGAAGCGAATGGAGCATTCTACAGCCGTGTAATAAAGGGAGAACAACAATCACACACACACACACACATGCACACACACACAAACATAATTTGACACAGGTGAGTACATCCTAAGTGGTCTGTGTTAGATGAGGTGTCTGGTTTGGAAGTCCCCCCACTGAAGGATAAAAGCATTGTGGTCAGCTGGTGAATAATTTATCAGGTCAAGAGTATCTTTGTCTCCTGACATGGCAGTGCCTAGTGTCTTATTCCTGGGAACCACTTGCTTGGGTCTAAATGATACATCTGCAGCTCACCCTCTGCCCTGCACTGCAATAATGGCACTCTCTCTCTCTCTCTCTCTATCTATCTATCTATCTCTTAAGCCACATGGACTTTTAAGCCACAGGGTTGCAACATGAACATGTATTCATCATACACACACACACACACATACACACAAAGCCCATGGAGTTTGAAGCGAGTCAAAGGACAAATCACAAGGATGATGAAATCATCTGAGCTGATGCTGCTTAATTTCCCAGTAGTAATAGGTACAGATTAATCTCTCAGGGGTGAAATTCAGAACCAAACTACACTAATGTGACTCTTTTCGATAAAAGAATGGTGGGGCCCAATCTCTCTCAAGTAATATCTAGTATGTTATTACTTAGTAATTCAGCTTCCTAGGGTGTCAGTAACGACATTTTCATAGTTTCGAACTTAGGGTTCACCTTTCAGTTATGACTTTAAACCTTAAACCACAAGTGGAAATGTGTCTTCATATGAGCAGATAGGCTAATGTTTTCAGGATAAGGTAGCTAATTTTCAAGCCAATAGTTAGCCTAACTGTTAAAACTAGCCAGAACAGTGGGTTTGCAAAGCCATAGTCCAGTAACTGTCAGTTACTGCTGTTTGCCTTGGTTAATAACAGCCAGTTACTTGGCTTTTGCTTTGCTTGGCTTTTGTAATTACTGCAAAATTGACACTCCTATTTCTTGAAAATGGGGCATGATTTGATGGGGATATTTTGTATCAAGATTGAAGTCTTAAATCAGCTTTGACAAAATGTGTAATTATGGCAGTTTGCCTCTGCAAGGTACACACATTCTTAGTCCTCTGTTCTGATTGTAGTTCTTAGTGTCTGTTTATACTTAAGTAAGTACATCTGTTATTGGTTAACTAATGCAACAAAACTATTATTTATTCTATTTATTTTATTTTTTTATTAATTTTTAAAATCATTCATAGTTTCATCAGTCTGTCTAGTTGTGCCCACTATTTTCCATTTACATGTCATATGACACATGCACCCAAAAAGTTTAACATGATTTTCAATGGATTTGTGACGCATTCATTTCAACAACCTCCACTGAATGTGCCACATTATCTCATCCCTCTATTCTGACCCCCACTCATTTCCAGCAGGGGGATCTTGAATCAGCTGCATGAGTAGCTCAGGTGTCACCCATCCTCTCCCCGATCAATTCGTAATGCCTGACATTGACAAGGGGCCTTTGCGTGTGGATGTCTCTGGAAACAGGGTGACTGGAGCATGTCCAAAAACCATTTTAGACCACTGTCAGCACCAGTAGCGGTAGCAGTCACATCCTCCTCTGGGCTCATGAAAAATTTACAGACCAGAACCTCTTCTTGAGAGAGTGCTGAGGGCAGGTACAACGACGCATATGTGAAATATTGATGTTTTTAAATATTGATTGGGATTTGCTGTCTTAGTAGAGATTTCTATTTCTATTCTATTTCTATTTAAAGGAGAAAGCAGAGCGCAATATACACACTGCCAAGTAACAGCATCAGAGTGATCAGGTTTTGAAATAATTTACTATGTGGAATATTTTTGCTGCACCCGGAGCTGTGCTCAAATGACGATAGTCATTTGTTGTTAGAAATGAGGCTCTTTCCAATTTTAGTTGTCAGAAAACAGGATGCCATCAGTTAGACATCCGCAGTCTCTGCAGCATTCTTGGAACAAGCCATCACGTCGCAAACCACAGAACGCTCTCACGATGAGCAATGAGAAAGGCATGCATGTTTGGGAGCTTCAGAGGACACAGAGATAAAATCAAACTTAATTGAGGCAATCTGTGATAAAGAGGTTTAAACAGGCAATCATGTCATTTCTACCAACAGATGCCCCCACAGCCATGTATGTATTTTACATGTTAAAGAGCCATGAGATGGATCATCATGGCAACTACTCTTCTCTGTGATAAACTTACTCTGTGATGAACTCCCAACAGCCTACTAACCATTAGTGCAACACAACAGACCCGATCATAGATATTCCTCTCCACAGAACATGGTCCTACTACACAGCGCTGGTTCCTGGCATTGGTGACCTAGGCCAATCTCCTGGAGCACCAAATTCCAGGGGGTCATCGCAATGCATTTCTTTTCTTTTTTTTTTTTCTTCAGCTTTTCACTTGTATTTCTAGAATAGATGGGACTCAACATCAAATCTGGCCTAGGGCAGCAAAAATCCTAGAGTTTACCCTGTTACTAAAAAACAAGAGCACAACATATCAAAAGAAGCCAGGGAATGGCATGGGAGTGCTAAATCGGCAAATGGATCCATGAATGTGTTTTATAAACACCTTCACATAGACAAGGCCGCTGTCCTAACTTTAGAAATGAGAGGCTCATAATGTGCAAAGTATGCTCAGAGCAGCTTGCTTATGAATGAATTCTTTCTGCTGCTCCACTGCTTGTGTTAATAATTGAGGGACTAAAAAAGCTAAATAAAGGCTAGCATTGAAGAGCATGTCTCTTGACTGGGGCTCAGTGGAAAAAAAGCACATTCACCAGCTGGTAGTGAGGTTCCCAGCAAAGGTTGGGATAAAAACGATTGACTCATGATTGAATCAGTAGAGAGAGAGAGAGAGAGAGAGAGAGAGAGAGAGAGAGAGAGAGAGAGAGAGAGAGAAGATCACAGGAGGAAAAGGAGTATTTGCAGGGTGACTAGCTGAGAAAAAGTAAAAGCAAGCTAGTCTGATGTTAACACACTTGAGTGAGCCAAGACCACCATGGCCTGATCCAGCCCATGGTGTAAAGTGGATACATGGATCTCTGGACATAATTCAGTTGGTTCAAGGGGGAGAGTTCATCTTGAAATTCTCAGAAGATAACCTGTGGAGGACTCAGTTTAGCTGTTGTGCTGAATGCCTGAGAGAGAGTCTCTCTCTCTCTCTCTCTCTAATGGCATCCCTGCCAGAAAAGGTTTTGAGTAAAAGTCACAACTGTGAAGGGAGAGAGTGATGGATAGATAGACCAACAGACAGATGGTTAAATGGACTGATGAAAATGAATTAGCAAGTGCATAGACAGATAGGAAGTGAAGGTGCAGGAGACATTCCTGAGCCTCACCCTTGAATCTTAAAAGAAACAGACAACACACACACACACACACACACGCACACAGACACACAGACACATTTGCTCTTATGAGTTCTTATTCATCATATGATTTTGGCTGGCAGCTTTTGTGTTCTTTTGGACTCCATAGTCAAAGTCTCCACAATAGCAACCACACATGCTTATTAGACCATATGAAAACTACAGCATTTGCCAAGTGAATCATCACGCTAGATCCATGTATGGGGCAGGCCATGACTATTAGCCAAAGTGTTGCAAACTTTAAAGAGATGCCACTTGATGCAAAATCCAGTGAAACAGTGGTATACTATAATGTCCATAGTGAAACAGCGGTATACTATATCCTGATCTCTGCTGTTGCACTCCTGCAAGATAAAATGTACCACTGGAGGATAAACAGGTAGTTAGCCAGATGACAGCCAACTAGGCACAGAATTGACAGAAACTGGCACTTACTTCAACAGACCAGAGGTGCAGTTCCCAAAACTGGCATTCAGCAACCACCAAGGCAAGCAGAATTATGTGCTTCAAAATGATAGCCCTTGTCATAAAACCACAGCAGTTGCTGTAGAAAAGTTTTCTGGAACAGCGCTCCACAAGCAATGATAATGTCAGAGCCCTGACTCCATCATATGACAGGGGCTGACTGTGCAATGTGTGATGTCCCCCGCTGGTTCCCACTCTCTATAACCTCTCCTGGAGGGAATTTGCACGTACATGTAGGTCTGTCCTCCCACAATGCATTGCAAATGCCCCCTGGGCCTCAGTGACTAATCTTTGGAGGAGGAAGATGTCATGTCTCCTACCGCCTGTACAAATGGCAACAGACACCAGCAAATCTACTTCCACAGGCCAGTGTAAAGTAACAGGGTGAGTTATGACGATGGTGAAATTTAGGTGAATCATACTCTATTTCATCAACTGGATGGCCTACAAGCTGCCTGATTTTAATAGCTGAAGCCATTATGAGATATTGTTATTCTACACAGTATTGCACTCACAAATAGCTGTCTTCACCATGCAACAATACAGACATGTATACAAAAGGAATCTACGATTAGATTTAGATTCAGAATTAAAATGAATTTAATTTATAGCTCGTTCAGAGTTAATCATTCTGTCGGTTGGTTATTGTTGGCATGCATGCAGAGTAGCGCTGTGAATGGTCCCCTCAGGATTTAAGCCTCTCATTTATTGGGGTGAAACTAACATTAGCTGCCCCTCAGTAAAGTGAAAAGGGTGATAAAACTGTCAGCCCAGAGTGAAGCCATGCCCTGTGTGATCAAGGCAATCCCTCACCCTGGCACAAGCCTGGGGCTCTGCACTATCTGGTGGGGAAAGCAAAGGAGTTTGTCCACAGAGTAGAGGAATTCCAGGGAAACACTTGAACCTTAGCTAAGCTATAAACTACAAGAAGTGTTCACTCCTATGCAATTGCTGTGCAAAAAATAGGCATGAACCTTCTGATACAGCATTACTCTCATAGAGACAAACAGAGTGATAAAGCAAGGTAAGCACAGTGAGAGGTGAGGTTGTAACCCTCAAATGGGAAAATTTGATTTTGAGATCAAATATAATATACCAGACTTTAGCTTTGTATATTATCTAGTACAAACATTTAGTGGACTTCATGGGTGTCGTGAGAGGGAAGCCAGATTGCTTGATAAGATGATTTGGGCTGGGATGGGTGGATGGGACTGTGCATGCAGAGCATTGGGGTGTCTAATACATGGTGATAACTGTCTTAGGCAGTCCTCCCCATGAGGGATTAGACCAGCGGAGCAGTGGACTAAATAGTGCATAACCTACTTTCAGTGATTGCAGAAGAACGTCAGAGAGAGACAGAGAGAGAGAGAGAGAGAGAGAGAGAGAGACTGGGAGAGAGAAAGTGTGTTAGATGGAAAGCTAGCTAAAAAAAAAAAAATGAGCGAATGGGTATGTGTGTGTAAGTCCGAGAGAGAGGGAAGAAATTCTGAGTGTGTGCATGTCTGTGTGTGTGTGTGTGTGTGTACGTATGTGTGTGTATGACAGATATAGGAGGAGGAGCTGAAGAGAAAGTATTTTGTGAGTTGAGTTTGCTTTATTAGGTCAAGAGATATCCTGTGTCTCTCTGCAAAAACAGTCCACGAGATATGGGCAGAGTGGAGGAAGATGGATGATGCATCCTCCCTCAGAAAACTCTTCAGCATGTTATATGTCTTTCAATACACACACACACACACACACACACACACACATATCCCAAACCTCCTTACTCACACACCTACACATAGTGAAGTTGTGTTGTAATAGAAATCTTGAAGTGGACTGTGCTGTTGCTGAGAGCTTGTAAATCATGATATTTGTGTTTTGGGAGACCTGGCCATCATTCACCTGAAATCCGAAGGAGGCCCTTTGCAGACCCTGTATGGATTTGTGTGTCAGGCCCTCACCCACGCCCATCTCAGAGCTATGTGTGGCACTGACAAGCTATTGCAAGTTCAGCCATTGATGTCCTGTCTTGGGCTGATGTTGCATTCAGTAGATTTATATGGGTCTTTTTCATCTTCCCCCGTGAAACATCCCAGTGGTTGGAAACCACACGGCTTCATAAAACATGGTCTTTGTGTAATTACTCTCTCTCTCTCTCTCTCTCTCACACACACACACACACACAGACACACACACACACACACACATGCCACACACACCTTGGATTCCACAAGTTACTGCTTGTCTTCTTTCATTCTCCCAGATTTGTGTCTGTTGCAAACAGTTCACACTCATTGTCCCTGTCAGTGTCAATAAGCTGCCAAGGCAGACACTGGATTCAGGTTCTTCCACCTAGCAGCCCACGCCCAGGAGATACTGTACAAAATCCGTTAAGTCTGTTTGTGATGGCACAAGCTGGGACCTGTCTCATCTCCGGCCTACACCTGACTTTAACACCTAAACTTTAAGCACAGTGATCACTGAGATTAGGTGTGATGCAAGACATGCAAACCATAACTCACACTGCAGTTGAACCTAATGTTACACAACACAACTCAGAACCCTTATTTAAAAATGCTGTGTAGTAAAACAAAAATAACTTAAGTAAGTGAGCTTTGCCAAGTCACTTGTATGAGGCTATTTATCAGACTAGGAAGCAAACTGATATAGAAGTATTCTTGTGTCTGAGGCATTGTTACTGCTTGCTGTTGAACCATGTTGTTTTTAGTTATGCAATATTTATTACCGCTGCTAAATATAGTCAGAGACAATGCTTGACAAGATTTTCTTCTTTTATAGCAAACAAATGTAACCTGTGAGCCAAAAACTCACACATAGACAAGCATAAAATAGTCACAGAATGTATGCCAAAATAATGTTTCTGTCACACCAGTAAATAGATAGATAGAGAGATAGATAGATAGATGGATAGATAGATAGATAGATAGATAGATAGATAGATAGATAGATAGATAGATAGATAGATAGATAGATAGATAGATAGATAGATAGATAGATAGATAGATAGATAGATAGATAAAAGAGAGAGAGGCAACCAGAAAGCCCTATATACAAGTCTGCCTTGGAACTCTTACTTTGTCTGGGCAAACCACTGTCTCCCACACCAGAAGATCAATCTAACAGTCAGTACATCAGCTGGACTTACCTGAACCTGCAGTTGGGATCACAAGGTGCGTTACAAAGTAAGACTTCCCTGACCCGAGCTTCATGTGAGTGTGTGTGTGTGTGTGTGTGAGAGTGCGCGCACTCCACTGCTGTCCCTCCAGATGTCAACGGAGAATTGCTCAGACTGCTGGAAAGAAATGGGACTGCCTGCCTGCCCTCTCCTTATTACTCCCTCACTCTCTTCCTCATCCTCTCCCTTCCTCTCTCTCTCTCTCCCACCCTCCCTCTCTCTCTCTCTCTCCCTCCCTCTCTCTCCCTCCCTATCTCTCTCTCTCCCTCCCTCTCTCTCTCTCTCCCCTCTCTCTTCTCTCTCTTTCCCTCCCTCTCTCTCTCTCCCTATCTGTATCTGTGAGGATGTGGGCGTTCTATCATTCCTGCATAAACAAGCAGTCCCTCCTCTCATTCCTTCATCCCGTGCCTTTTCTACCTCTCTCCTCATGTCCCATCTCTCTTGCTCTCTCTCTCTCTCTCTCTCTCTCTCTCTCTCTCTCGCTCTTTCTTTCTGGGATAAGTATAGCCACTTAATCTTTTTCTCATCCCCAACCTCTGCACTCACTCATGTTGTCATTTGTTCATTCTTTCTTCTTTCTTTCTTCTAATTCCTTCTTACTCTCCTTTTGTTTTTCTGTACTTGTGTTTCATAACGTTAGCTGACCAAATCTCTTATGTGTAGGTGAAACATTCTTATGCTGGGTTGAAGGCAGTAAGACATACAAAACAGAAAGAAAAAAGAAATGAAAAACTTACAGCTGTCAAAAACAAGCTCTCAATTTGGGTAAGCCAAAGCCCTTTGAGCCCTTTCCCGCTATTGTATCTGCCTGCTTTTTAATCTGTAAAAATCTTTCCTAGTTGACTGGACTCCACAGCGTGTGCCTGTATCAACAGATTCCAGGCTAAATCCCCTAATGATGTTTGGCCACCCACTGCAATGTATTCGACTCCCAACATGTTTTCAACGTAGAGGCAGGGCTGTGACGAATACTAAGACGGGTGGCATGTTTTGGCAGAAGAATGAGTTTTTGATCTACACAAACAGGAGCAATCATAGTCGTCTCTCTTCCGCGTCTGTGTCACTGTCTGAATCTGTGTCACCTGTCATTTCTCTGTTGTCTTGCCAACTTGTCTTGTCATAGGTACGTTGAAAATGTCTGCTCTTGTTCTTTTTGAATGATTTAGGTCAATACATACAACAACTATCAAACACCATGTTTGAGCTCAAATACATGTCTGTGTGTCTAAAGTTTGTGTGTGAGTTTGGGTATGTGTCTAAAAAGAGATTCTGTGTTTCTGTGTCATGCACATGCGTGTGTGCGTGCATGTGTGTGTGTGTTTGTGTGTGGGTTTGTGTTTTCTTGCACGAGTATGGTTTTAGAACTTACAGGTGTGTGTGTATGTGTGTGTGCGTGTGAGTGTGTGTGTGTGCGTGCGTGTGAGTGTGTGTGTGTGTGTGTGTGTGTGTGTGTGTGTGTGTGTGTGTGCGTGTGCGTGTGAATGTGTGTGTGTGTGTGAAAGAGAGATAGAGAGAGAGATAGAGAGAGAGTTATACAGAGTAAGTGTGCATTACTGTGTCTACTGTGTATTTACACTTGTAACTGCTACCTAATAATACTTGCAGCACCTGTCCCTTTAATCAGTGCAGCTTGCCCTAATGACAGGGGTTCACCTTCAGCTCACACAGCAGCTTGTCTCTGCATCCTCTCCTCTCGTCTGCTCTCCTCTCTATGACTCCTCTCTGCTATTCCCCTCTGCTCCCCTCTTCTCCCCTCTGTACCACTCTCCTTACCTCTCCTCTCTACTATTCTCCTCACCTCTCCTCTCTACTAATCTCCTCTCTTCCCCTCTGTACTACTCCCCTCTTCTCCCCTCTGTACTACTCTCCTCCCCTCTCCTCTGTACTACTCTCCTCCCCTCTCCTTTCTACTATTCTCCTCTCCACCCCTCTCCTCCCCTCTCTACTATTCTCCTCTCTCTGCTATTCTTCTATCCTCCCCTCTGTACTACTCCCCTCTTCTTCCTTCTGCACTACTCTCCTCTCCTCTTCTCTCTACTATTCTCCTCTCCTCCTCTCTCTACTATTCTCCTCTCTTGTCCTCTTCACTATTATTCTCTCCTCTCCTCTCTACTGCTTTTCCCACCTCTCCTCTCTACTGCTCTCCCCACCTCTCCTCTCTACTACTCTCCTCTCCTCCACTCTCTACTACTCTCCTCTCCTCCTCTTGCTACTACTCTCTTTTCCTCGCTGCTATTCTCCTCTCCTCTCTGCTATTCTCCTCTCCTCTCTGCTACTATCCTCTCCTCTCTACTATTCTCCTCCCCTCTCCTCTCCTCTCTACTACTCTCCTCTCTCTCTACTATTCTCCTCTCCTCTCTACTACTCTCCTCTACTCTCTACTATTCTCCTCCCCTCTCCACTCTACTACTCTCCTCTCCTCTCTACTATTTTCCTCTCCTCTCTGCTACTCTCCTCTCCTCTCTACTATTCTCCTCTCCTTCTTTTCCTTTCCCTCCATCTCCTCTCCTTACCTCGTCTTTTTTTGTGTTACTTTCTTTCTCTTCTCTTTCCCTCTCTTCACGTCACTGAACCTTGCCTCTCATTTCCTTTCCTCTCCTGTCCTCTAACTGTTATCTTTCACTTGTCTTTTTTATACACAGGAAATCAAAGGGAGGGTGTACTTTTTGAGTCCCATGTTTGTGTATCTTGAACTGAGGAGAGATCCCAGCGGGAAAGCTTGAGGGAGCAAAGCCATTTGGTGAGTGAGTTATTTCTCCACACGCCCTTATGAGTCACATTGTTTGTTTGTGAGAGAGATTTATGCAGGCACACATATTCTATTTTAGAGGGGAGAGCTGTTATTCAGGGGTCCAGTGTATGAATGTTGACTTTCTAATGACATCTCTCTACCACAGAGGTTCTTTATGGGAAAAAAAAACTGTGAAATATAAGTTTAAGGTGTAGATGCTAACTCTCAAAAGTCATAACTCATATGTCAACAGAAAAGTTTTGTCAATAGCCCTTTATGAGAATTTTATTTTGATATGATAACCTTGGATAAATAACTAGGTAGAATGTTATATCTCAGATATAAAATGTCATTGGGTTCTGTCTAGGTCCTCACTGAGGCAGTACTGGGTATTTACTATGATTTAGAGCAGAAACGCAAGGCACAGCTATGTCTCATTTGACCAGATGATTGAAGTCTTCAACATGCATGCCTATAATTTAAATCGAAATAAGCTTGTCACGC
>PYXC01000317.1:1952500-1971078 GCA_015244755.2 Tenualosa ilisha | reverse complement strand
CCCACAAAAGATGCATTTCAAACATATTCATACATTCACACAACTACCGCTCCAAACACAAAGACACACACACACAACACACACACAACACACACACACACACACAAACAAACAAATCTGCAGAGCTGCCAAATTGCCTTGTTTACAGAACCAGTAGGGCGTGACCGTATTGCCTCTATCATCAGAAAAATCCAAGTGTGTATGTGTGTGTGTGTGTGTTTTATATATTTTCATTTATTTTTATATTTTGTCACCATGTCTCAATGCGAGTGTGCTACAAATACTTATTAGTTATTAGTTTGTTTTTTTTTCATCTCATCTTTGGATGTGCCATAAATGAAAGCAGGGAAGTGATATGGAACTCTTCAGCAAACACCATCCCTGCCCTGTCTTCTATCTTATGACCGACAACTGGGTCCATGCTTTCTTTGTCCTCGCAATAACCCCCAACTGGGGCAACTCAATTTGGACTTGTTCCTCTTTTCATTAAACCCTCTGTGCCCCTCATCTCCCAATAATGGACCTCCACACCCCACCACTGCCACCCCTACCTCATATTTATGTATCTAATTACTCATGTGTACATAATTGCCTGCTAAATCTGTCACTTTGGTGCGCAGCTGTCTGTATGGCTGTTTGCATTAGCCGACTTGAAAGGAGGACAGGGAAGGCCATGGTAATGACGGGGAAACCCTTCTGGCTTGGAACAATAGCCCCAGGTCTCCCCCCGGTCATGCCGTCCTCAGACAAAAAAGAAAAAAACACTCAGCACAGAACAAGGTCGTTTTCAAAGCCTGGGCTGAGGTGATCATATTATGGGGACCCGATTCTCTAACGCCTGGGGAATTCTGCACCTGGTGCAGCCAGGTGTTACTCGGAGCCTGACCAAACACAAGAGAGGCCCGCAGGAATCGGACGGATATTTTAACTGATTTTAAGCACATGTTTTAATTTATTTTAACAGATGTTTTAATTTATTTTCATTTTATTTTCTGTCATGACCAAACTTTACTCACAGGGGAAATGTCAAAGATGGTGCTTTTGGGGTGATGTTGATTTGATGTTTTGGTACTCTGATAGGAACTTGCTCTATAATGGGCAGAGAGGCTCGTGGTTTAGGCAGAAGACTGCAGTAACATTTTGTTTCCTGACAACACATCTCTGAAAATAATGGGTGTGGAAATTGGAAAAATGGTACAAGCCTGTGATGATCGAAGTATTCTCCAAGAGAGATTTTATATAATAAATAATGTGAGTTTTTTCCACAAAGAGCACTATAATTGAGCTAACATGATCTTCTTTCAGAGATCATCATCATTTCTTTCCCCACATTATTCATTTCTTTCTATTTGTCCACCAATGTTCTTTTTATTGCGTATGTCCGAGGTACCTAGCGCTTTCATAATTGCTGGTGATAGTCAGCTTCCCCTTTTACACATTGACGCAGTAGTTGTAGATAATGAGCACTAGTCTTTTTGGCGCTTGCTGTGTTTAAAATGCTAAAGGTAGTAATAAAAATAAATAAAATGTAAATAAAATGTCCCTGTAATTGCAGGCTGTTGGTTGTCCACTTGTCCATCTCCCCGAGTCAGTGGGCTAGATGGGTTTTGTGCTTCCATACGGTGTCAGGAACAGAGCTTTCACACATTATTAGCCAGCAGAGGTGCCCGCTTTTTCTAACCCCCCTCTTCATCACACACGCACACACACACATACACATATATACACACACACAGAGACACACAGGCACACACACACACACACACACACACACACACAAACACACCCTTTATTATGGTCTCGCCTTAAACAGATGCGTCCTCAGTGTCACAGAAGTGTGCAGAAGACGCTATGCTAGTTAGCTGTAGCTTAATTTGTTTGTTTTCGTTTGATGGCCATGGCTTTGTTTGTTGTGGCACAGTACAAAAAGATTTTTCCCCCTCTGGTGTTGATGTCAGGGTGATGTGTTCTGTGTATGACACTCGTCAGAGCTCTAGGACAGGAACATTGGCGCCAATGTTTTCTCACGAGTTGTGGCAAAGGAAGTGCCCCAACCACCACCCCCACACACACACACACACAGCACCTCACCCCCACCCGAGGTTCGCCTGCTTCTGATACCGTAGCACAGCAGTGCCAGCTCCCCTTGCCCTCGCCACGGCTCTACGGCTCTGCCTGTGTTTGGAGTGGAAAGAATCTATTAAGGAAACAGATGGCAAAACATCAGTCATCTTTTTTTTCTTCCCCCCTCTCCTTCCTTCTGTTGTGTGAAACGATTACAGCGATCTGAAAAACATGGAGTTGGGCCAAGGTAAACGGGAGAAAGGGGGAGCACTCAGGTACATCGAAAAGAAATCTGAGACACACCCATGCCTACACACACACACATACACACACACACACACACACAAACACGGTGGACCACAGGCTTGGGGTTAGTTGGTGTCACAGAACACTGCTCGGGTAAGCAAAACTTCACGCTGCAGTCAGGGACAGCGAGTGCAGCGCAACCCAGAAAGGCGTTTTTTTTCCCTCTGAAAATACTGTTTGTGAAAGCACACACGACAGCGTTCATAATACATCATTAGAGATCAGATTAAACAGGGTTGCCATCCTGACTCAGGAAGAACATGACTGATTTCATGCCTCTTTCCATTCGTCATCTTGGATCTTGGGGGTTATCAACATCTGTGTATAGGGGAAGTGATAATAATATCCTATGGTGCATTTTTGCGTTCAAAACATCATTACTAGACAGTGCTCTCATAAAAAATAACAACACACTGCAATAAAATTATTCCTTTCTTTCCTTCTGCTTTCTTTCTTTTCTTTCTTTCTTTCTTTCTTTCATTCTTTTCCATCAAAAAGCTGGTCATCACTGATGCATACAGTGGCTCTGGACTGGTTGGTAACTCCAACCTCAAACGGCTCATTTGAAAATGATTAATTAAGAAACAGACAAACAGACATTTGCAGCTCCCCTCCTTCCACCGTGCGTCAGAGTGTGAGATCCTCATACAGTTTGGGGAGAGGCTCTCATGCGGCTGTCCGTCGGTCAGTCAGTCGGGTCAGCTCAGCCCGTCTGTCGGCTAGCGGGATGACGGATCAGTCCACACCCAGCAGATGCTCAAGCAGGGGAGAGGCCCAGTGCTGACGGCGGTGATGGTGGTGAGGGTGAAGACGGGTGTGTGTGTGTATGGGTGGGTGAATGGGAGTAGGTGGGGGTGTGAGACGGGCACGAGACAGCATCCCAGTGGGGGTGTCACCGCTGGTCAACCTCCAGCTCCTCGTCACACGGGACACTGATTAATACAGAACTCCAGCTGCGGAGTGCGGCAAAGAGCTGCCAATGTTTAGACACCACTCCCAACCACACCACCCACCCCACCCCACCCCATCCCACAATGCCTTTGGAGTACTGCAAGTTTGTTTAGTCTCTCTTGCTTACTTTCTCACCAGTTCTTTCCCTTCTGTGTGGAGACAGAGTTATAGAGAGAATCAGTATGAAACATAGATTAGTTGTCGCCCTAACAAGATGTGTCGGCTGGGCTGATGACGTCTGTAGCTGCAGCTCTGATTTACTCCTCAGAGGATTGGACTTGTCAGAGGATGTTCTGTTGCCTGACAATGACATGAAATATGAAAGAAAAGAAGAGAAGTTCGTCGTAGACATTTTTAAACTTGTGTGGGAGTTTCTGTTCCTCAAGTTTCCCGGAAGAGTTAATTGATGTGTGTGTGTGTGTGTGAGGGAGAGTGTGTATTTGAGTGTGTGTGTGTGTGTATGTGCATGTTTAAGTATGTTTGATAGTGTGTGTGTATGTGGGTGTTGCTTGCAAAGCAAGGCAAGCAAGGTAGAACAACACTGAGCACTTGGCACTTAGCACTCCATGTCCATTCGAAGTTGAACAAACCAATAAGACTTCAGACACATTGACTGGGTTTCATCAGATGATCCTGCTGAACTGAGGCATTTTCCAGGAGCCTGGCAACCACCTCCTGCTCCATGCGTGTCTCATTCCCAGTGGCAGTGTGGCGTCAGGTGGGTGAGTTTGAGGTCTCAGCGCAGCAGGCATCCATTTGAAGGGTGTGGGCTCTGGGCGGGGAGAGATGGAGTGGAGGGCATCAAGAGATTTTTGCATTAGTGTTACACAGCATGGGAGCAGGGACACAAGAAGTGACTTGTTAACCGCTCTCTCTTTCTCTCTCTCTCTCGCACTCTGTCTCTGTCTCTGTCTGTCTGTCTGTCTCTCTCTCGCTCTCTCTATGCCTGTCTGTCTCTCTCTCTCTCTCTCTCTCTCACAGTGTGGCTGCTGTAGCACATAAAATCTATAAATTGAAATATTTGATTCCTCTTTCTCTCTGTTTATCTATATCTCTCTCTGTGTGTCTGTCTGTCTGGCTGTCTGTCTCTCTCTCACACAGTGTGGCGATAGCACAAAATGTATAAACAGAATTTTTTTTTGTCTCTTTCTCTCTCTCCGTCTCTCTCTCCTCTCACCTGACCGCTTTTACCTCAGCTTTGTTCCTGTTTTACCCCCCATCCCCAACCCACACACACACACACACACACACACACACTCTAGCCTTTTGATGTGTCATGGCTTGTAAGTGTCGGGACCTGTGTCGTGTCCAATCAGCCGGTGAGATTCATGCGTCGCGAGGAGCCTCGACTTGGGCGCTGCCAGGTTTCATTTCCCAGCAAGCTTAGCAAAGGGATGGGGGGCGGGGGGATGGTGAAGTCAGTGAGAGAGACAGAGAGAGAGAGGCTGAGGCTGAGGGAGTAGGGAATTGGAGGCTTGACTCTGGAGATGCCCACATATCTGTCCCAATTAAAGGTTGTTTTTGACAGACAGAGAGGGTTGTTGTGTGTGTGTGTGTGTGTGTGTGTGTGTGTTTGTGAGTGTGTGTATATATGTCTCCTTTTGCATAAGTGCTTATAAGGGTTGAAAAGGGCATTTCTGGATATATGGGCTTCTTTGCATGTTTGCTGTGTGTGTGTGTATGTGTGTCGTGTGTTTGTGTATTTGTGTGTGTGTGGTGCTTGTGTGCATGCTTTTGTGTGTGTGTGTGTGTTTGTGGCGCTTGTGTGTATGCTTGTATATGTGTGTGTGTGTGTGTGCAGTTGTGCGTGTGGCATTGCCACTCTGTAGCACTCCTAATCCTCATAGCTATTTAGAGCAGATAAATGCCTCTAATTGTGTAGCTGTGAAATAAGGTAATGTCATTAGATTGCACATTGTTTCATTCAAAAGAAAATGACCTGCAGTGTGGCTGTGGCTTTTGCACTTGGTCAGGGACCAGGGGGGTTGGTTGCTTGACTCTCGAGATCCCCACATATCTGTCCCAATTAAAAGCTGTTGGACTGGGAACTGCAGGGACTGTGTGTGTGTGTGTGTGTGTGTGTGTGTGTGTGTGTGTGTGTGTGTGTGTGTGTGGCCTGAAAAAGGAAGCTGTCTGGTCTGCCCTGAAGCACATGCCTGTGGAGGATTCAGCAGCACCACACACACACACACACACACACACACACACACACACACACACACACACAGCGTACGGCCCTTCACATCTGTGCTGAAATGAAACGTGAATCAGAGCCTCAAGTGAATTGGTCGTGCATCTCATTGTTAATCCTGTGCTGCAGAGGCATCCCCAGATAGCAGCCAGTGCTAGTGAATAAAACACCAGCTGACTCAAACACTCGATTCACTTCCTCAATGTAAACACTTGATCCAGTCTATTCTATTTCCTCTGTGAACAGTTGTCTTAAAACTGTTGAATGAACAGTTTCTGAATGAACAGTCACGAGTAAGTGTGTGTGTGTGTTTTTTTCCCCTTGTGTGTTTCTGCAGATCAGTGTGTTGGAGCGTCAGATTTTTGACTTCCTGGGCTACCAGTGGGCACCCATCCTCACCAATTTCCTCCACATCATCACCGTGATTCTCGGCCTCTTTGGGACTGTGCAGTTCAGACCCAAATACGTGACTGGGGTGAGCTCGGTTTTACTCCAGCCTTTTCAACATGCATTTCTCATCTGCTCATGAAAGAGTTTGTGTGTGCGTGTGCATCATCTTTGTGTTAGGGCCGGGCAATTAATTGAAAAATTAATCAAACTGACAATCATAATCATTGATTGACAATGATCAAGCACATGACTATTAATCATTGTATGTTATTCCTGTAACGTTTTCTTTATATTCTGTGCATTCAACTGTGTGTGTTCATGTACTGTTCCTTGAAAGCACACTACCACATGTGTTGTCATGTGATTCAGCTCAGACCAGTCAATTTTGATTTGAAGTTCTATCACTCAGGTCTAATCGCGCTAAAAATTGATATTGGTCAATATGGAAAAATATATGTGATCAAATTTTTTGCCATATTGCTCAGCCCTAGTATGTGTGTGTGTGTGTGCGTGTGTTAGGCATCTTTGTTCTTAGTTTGTATTGTTGTGTATTTCAGCTTTGATCTACACTTGTCCTTTCTTCTCTCGTTGTCTCTCTGTCTCTCCATCTCTCTCTCTCTCTCTCTCTTTTTCTCTGTCTCTCTGTAGCATCATACTTCACTTTACGTGTACGACAGTACATTGTTGTAGCATGCATGGAATCTTTTCAGTGTGTCTGTAATAGGATCAGCTGATATGCACATCCCCTCACCTTATTTCTGCAAGGAAATGTGGTGGGGAATGTTTGTGTTTTATTTTTCCAGTTGGCTTCCTCTGTTGTATTCAGCATAGCTCCCTCCTGGCTACACCTGAAACTAGCATGTATTTAATTTCTGTATCACTGTCTTTCAGTCTGAGGGGGAAAAAAACACTCCAAAAAGTAGGCCAGCTTTTACTATGAACTGCACCTGGGGTCATGCAAAAAAAAAAAAATCTCTTTGCTCTCATCTCCACTCTGTTTTGAGATTAATGTTACCTAACACTTCCACTTGACATGCTGCTGAGGGAGGATAACAGTCAAACACTGTTTAAATACAAATAAATACACACGCCCTGGACACAAGAGCGGAAGCTCACTTTACCTCACTTTACAGTGGAGATGCTTTCCTGGATTTAGCTGAGATGCTAGCATGTGATACCCACTATCAATCAGCTTCCTGAGGTCCAGGGAGGGGAAAAAGCCCAGCGCAAAAACAAAAATAAAACAGTCAGGAATAAAGTGTAATTTTAGGACTGGTCGTTCAGAAAAGAAATCCTTATGTTGTGACAGCCTCTCAGTCATGGTGGGTATTACAGACATTTAAAACCCCAGGCATTTTTTTTCTCTCTTTCCTTCTTTCTCTCGTCCTTCTCTTTCTCTCTTTCTCTCTCTCTCTCTCTCTCTCTCTCTCTCTATCTCTCCTTACTGGTCGACTGGCTTGGGGAGTGATATCGATGTTATGATGGACGTTGCCATCAGTGTCAGACATCTGCAAGAGCCTCGTCTCCTAGTCTGAGATGAACCAGATCACCTTTACGGCACTGTGCACGGCTCCACAGCTCGATAAATGGACAGCTGAAGCCACAGCCCTGCTCTGGTGGTGGAGTTAGAGGGTGTGAGAGAGAGAATGAAAGAGAGAGAGAGAGAGAGAGAGAGAGAGAGGGAGAAGGAAAAAAGGAGGGAGGAAAGAGAAAAAGGATTATTTTGAACATGAGACCAGTGAGATAGAGAAATACAGACAGAGAGAGATAGAGATAGAGCACATATGTAGCAGATGTAGCATACACACAATTATGGACACACACAGACGCACACACAGACGCACACACACACACACACACACACGCACATACACACACACACACGCACATACACACACACGCACACACACACATGCACATACACACACCCACACGCACACACAGACGCACACACACACACGCACATACACACACACACACACACACACACACACACACGCACACACACACACACACACACACGCACACACACACACGCACATACACACACCCACACGCACACACACGCACATACACACACACACACACACGCACACACACACACACGCACATACACACACACACACACACACACACACACACACACACACACACACACACACGCACACACACGCACATACACACACACACACACGCACATACACACACACACACCGCACATACACACACACACACACGCACGCACATACACACACACACACAGACACACACACACACGCACACATAGAGTTAAGTGGACAAGATTCTTGCATTACTCTTGCTTATATGCTTTTGGCTGATGCTGTCAAGCTGGATGAATCCTTATGCTAATTTAACATGGCACCCCCCTCCAGTCCCTGGCCTTCATCTAAATCAGCCTCCTCCTCCTCCACCTCCACTTCATCACCCCTCCATTCAGAAAAAGAGAGAGAGAGAGAAGGAGAGAGAGAACGAGAGAGAGATTGTCCTCCACCTACCTCTCTTACACTGAGTGTTTTTGTCACTTGATGACTTAATGGTCTCACTGTGAATGTTCTTGTCTCAACTTGAGGGATTAGTGAAGCAGCAGGAGTATTGTCTATGGGTGGAGCTAAGTAACTAACACAGGTTCAAATATCCCCATCCATACTAGCAAGAGTGTTGTCTATAGGTGAAGCTAAATAGTTAGTGTGTTACATAGGTCCGAATAGCCCACCTATGCTAGCAAGAGCACTGACTATGGGTGGAGCTAAATAGCTATTATGTTACACAGGTCCAAAAATCCCCACACATATTAGCAAGAGTATTGTCTACGGGTGGAGCTAAATAGCTAATGTGTTACACAGGTCCAAATGTCCCTACTCATGCTAGCAAGCTTTTTTTTCCCCTCTCTTGTAAGTCATGTCTTTCTCACTCTTTCTCTCTCTCTCCTATTGTTCTTTGCTTTACTCTTCTCTTCTCACTTCTCACTTCTTTCCCTTCTTTTTCTTTCTTTTCTTTTTCTCAACTTAACCTCCTCCTCCATTCTCTCTCTTCTTTTTCTCTCGCTTTCTCACATAATGAACACACACACACACATGTACACACATACATGCACACATATACATCTCTCTAGTCATTCCCCTGTCTGTTTTCCTGGAGCACCAGCAGACATCTCCTGTCTGGGTCATGGCGCCTAATTGAAGTCAATGGTTCAGTCTAGTGCTCCTCTCCCACCTAGTAGTCCTGCACTGGGAAACTCCTGATTATGCTCAACGGCGTGTAAGACAGGAGATGTGTCAGCCACACACACACACACACACACACACACACACACAGACACAGACACAGACACACACACACACACAGACACACACACACACACACACACACACACACACACGTCCTGTGCACTGTGCCGTAGCAGGGAGAGATGTGTGCACTACTGACCTGCAACCTGTGCCTGTGGTGCCCCACAGATTTCCTTTGTAAAGGATGCAGAGAAAGAGAGAGAGAGAGAGAAAGAGAGAGATAATAAGAGAGAGAGAAAGAAAGAGAGAGACCGTAAGAGAAGCAAGCATATGTGCAGTGAGTGAGAAACACTCTTTCTCTATCTCTCTCACACACACACACACACACACACACACCCCACCATCATCCCAGATGGCAGTGTGAGCAGGAAACCAAGCATGGTGATCTGTCACATTGGCAGCAAACCATCTCCTGCATTTTAAAGCCCCACTATCTAACACTTTGTGTGTGTGTATGTTTGTGTGCATTTTAATGTGTATATGTTTCTGTGTGTGTGTGTGTGTGTGGTGTGTGTGTGTGTGTGTGTGTGTGGTGTGGTGTGTGTGTGTGTGCGCGCGCGCTTGTGTGTATGTGTGAAGGGGATGTACGGTTAGAGGTGCATCAGTCCTCTGTGTTGGGTCACGCCCTGTGCATGCGCTTAAGTACACACACACACACACACACACACACACACACACACACTCACAAACGCATAGACATATATGCCCACCCCAGTTGCACTCACCCTCCCTGTCTCTTCCCCACTGAGAGTGTGACACCAGACTGGCCTCCCTTCCTCCACCTCGTCCCCTGCCCTCGAATTCATCATCGAGACCCAACGCCCTCCATCCCTGTCCCACTGCCCCCCGGCTCCTGTTTCCCTCCCCTCTCCCTCTCCCTCAGCCCCAGCCCCAGCCTCAGCTCTGGGAGTCTGCAGTGGTGGTAGGTCCATCATGGCATGTGGATGGCATGTGTTATCTGTGCTCCATGGTCATGATGTGTCACCTGTAAGGGAGAAATATGGAGCCTGTGGTAATCACGAAGAGTGACTCACACAGATAGCATGTGTCAGCGCCTCCCAGGATGATTCCACAGCATAGCTCTCACCATGCATGCTTGTGTGTGTGTGCGTGTGTGTGTGCGTGTGTGAGTGTGTGTGTGTTTGCGTGTGAGTGTGTACATGTGAGTGTGAGTGTGTACGTATGTACGTGTGAGTGTGTGTGCGTGTGGTGTGGTGTGTGTGGTGTTGGCAGTAGCTGTGCAATCCTTCTCAAATTCATGCCTGCTACAATACTGAAATTACTGTGTAAATCGGATGACCATGTAAAGTAGGGAATACATATCATGTTCTGTATCTGTAATGTTATGTGTACCACATACATTAGGTTGACCAAGGGAAGAGGAGTGGGGTATTTTATTTTATTTATTAATGTTTTGGTAAGTCATTTTGATTATTACACTATGAAGATTTTTTTTTTACCAGAATCAAATGTCATCATTTATGCCATCACTGTTGCTGTGGAATGAACCACAAATTTCAAATTTCAAATCTCAAACTACAACTCCTCCGACACATTTGCGTAACAACTGATGATAAAGAAACCAGAGGAGTGATGCCTCTGCTTGAGTTTGTCACTCCACTGACACACACACACACACACACACAACACACACACACACACACACACACACACACACATGCTGTGAGTCTATCGGTGCACATGGGCGCTCAGGTGCTGTTGCTGAGCTGGAGGTTTACATACATATGTTTGCGTCCCATGCAGCCAGACAGATAGACAGACAGACGGACAGACAGACAGCCTTGTATCCGCTGCCACCTGTCTGGCTTTTAAAGCAGATCAGACAGGCATGACTCTCTCCCGACAGGAGTCTCCCAACTCAACAGCAGTCCGTGTGCTTCCACCTCATCTTCTACATGCAGAAATCTCCTTTTCCATGAAGATCCCTGCCCGTCAGGGAGAGATTTCTATTGATTTGTATGATATGCTGCTAACTGACTGAGCTGAAAGGTTTTATTTTTCTTTGTGTGTGTGTGTGTGTGTGTGTGTGTGTTTGTTTGCGTGTGTCGTTTGCATGTGTATGTGTGTGTTAGCCTGTGCATCTGTGTGTTTGTGATTTTCTGTGTGTATGTGTGTGTGTGTGTTGGGCTGTGCATCTCTGTGCATCATTGAGTGTGTGATTTCCTGTGTGTGTCTGTGTGTATGTGTCTGTGTTGTGCTGTGCATCTGTGTGTTTTGTGATTTTCTGTGTGTTTGTGATTTATCTGTGTGTGTGTGTATGTGTGTGTGTTGTATGTTGTGTATGTTTCTGATGTTTCTTTTTCACACTTGGTCTTGCTCCCCCTACAGCAACAAATACTAGAATCACAGTTTCCCCCCTTCTTGCTAGCGCTCACACCTGCCACACATCCAGCCAGTGGCATCAGGGCCAGTCGACACTGGCACCCATGCCAACAGAGAGTGGCATCACGTGCCTGGCAGCCACAGCAACTGCAGATTGTCACAAAATTTGTGAACAACGCCACGTGAAACTGAACTATATAAATTATAGATTTTTTTTTTATGTCAACTGGGATCTTGGGCAGGTGGGACAGTGGCATATTAATCATTCAGATGTTGATATTGATGTCTGAGGTGGGGTTTTGATGTGAGTCTGAAATCTTATTCCCAATTGACACTCCTTTCCTGCTCCCCTCCCTCTGGCAGTATGCGGTGTGGCTCGTGCTGTGGGTGACCTGGAACGTCTTCATTATCTGTTTCTACCTGGAAGTGGGGGAGCTCTCCAAGGTAATAACTTTTTTTAACCATCACTCGCTATCGCTCACTTACTTACATATTGTTGAATTCCACTGTGCCTTGCTGTTTTTTTCCAGGTTAAAGTGTGATCTTTGCTGTTTTATTTTTGATGGTTCTGTCTACCAGAAACACGTTTAGTTTTATCTCTTTTGGGAACTAATTATATTTCATTTGTGGATGAGTATTTGCATTTTCCTCCCTCAATCTGCCTTTTAGTCACCACAAAAGTTATGATTGCAAATGAATGCATGTGAACATTTTGAGAATATTCACGGCTTACCCTGTTGGTTTCCGCTGAGTTTGCTGCGCAACGCGGTGCTCTCTCGATGCAAATCTCCAAGGATCTACATTTTTTGCCATCTAACTCCCACTCTATCTCTCACCCCTCCTTTTTCATTGAAACGGCTAATTTATTCTCTAATCTGTCATCTGCTCGTGTATGTAAGAAAATATAATTAAAATGTCAAAATGTCAAATAATGTACCCAATTAAAAGGCAAACCAACCTTGTAACTTGATTATCGAATCCATCAGGCAGTCTCTATCATCACGTTTTCATCTTGCATGCAGTGATTGCTACATTACGATAAA
Source organism: Tenualosa ilisha (assembly GCA_015244755.2). NCBI lineage: Eukaryota > Metazoa > Chordata > Actinopteri > Clupeiformes > Clupeidae > Tenualosa > Tenualosa ilisha. The sequence goes on along the minus strand of PYXC01000317.1, from coordinate 1,958,482 downwards.
TGGGAGATGGGGGAAGGGGCAAAAGATATCTCCAACAGGCCCTCTACATGGCTGGGCTTGCCAAGTTGTTTAATACAAGCATGTAGGACATTCACTGCCGATCTCTCCCTTATATAAAATATGCATTTTCCTATTGTGGAATTTGAATTGCTTCTTGTATTTTAGACAATATAGATTTTCCAGAAAAAAACATCCCATGTAGACAATGTTTGAAGAATCTTTTGCTAGTTGTTTCTAAAGAACACCTCCTATTGTGTTTTGTTGCCGTGCAACGAGCCTAAGGCTTTAGACTCTTGACTCGAGTGCTTGGTCTTTTTAGAGGCCCAAAAGTTCATCAAACAGTACAGAGGTAAAGAGGAGCCTTGTGAGTGTTCTGCTGGTCTACACTGTTTCCTCTTACGTCTGGCCTGTCATCATTAAACCAATCTTATCAGTCCTGACAGATAACAGATGGAGTTTTCACTTTGAAGTGTTTCCTGCTGGAGTGCACTCAGCATTTAAGAAAGATCTTTGTACGTAAATAGTTTGACAAATCACAATCCCCTAACACAGGCAAAAGTCAACACAAGAAGCTAATTGTGTGCATTTTGGTGAGGTAAGATGTGGTCACATTTAACAAACAGTTACTAGGTTTATTAGTTTGAATGGATGCAGAATGGGTGGTTTTGTTAAAAGCAGTCTCCATTAGATGGTAGATTCCTGCAAGAGCTTCTTTGTAGATTTGGAATCAATGACATAGTTGCTGTCACAGAAGGAAAAGATTGCTCGTAAATATGTGCAGGGCTTTGATGGCACACCACATGCAGATGCCGGGAAGCAGCTATCGCTGGCAAATCAAGCCTGTGTGATCTGAGAAAGATGTTGTGCGCCTATATGTTCTCATAAGCTCCAAACAGCAAACCCTGCTGCACCACCCCCCCCCCCCCCCCCCTTCATTCATCCTCCTCGCCCCCTCCCACCCAAGCTTATGTTTGCATAGCTTTGAATCTGTTGGTAGTCTCTCTAGACCGGCCTCATTTGGAGTTCACTGGCTTGACAAGAACATCTGTGCTCATATCAATGTGAACACACACGTAGCAAGAGACTCTTCTCGGTGTATGCAAAGTCAAGAGAATTCAGGGAAGATTGGGGGTAATCATCAAGGATAGCAGTTAGTGATTGCATTGCGTCTTACCACCTTAGCCCAACTGGATAGAGACTTGCCAATCATTGAGCTATCTAGGTCTGTCTGACTTACAATTAAATATTTTTGCGTAAATTGATCAAATAGCCAGGTTAGAGCCTCCTAGTATCTTTGCTCAATATTGAATTTTAACAACACTACTAGTCAAGGACCACTCCAAAACTTTGGTTTGCTTAGAAGGTATATTTTTTTAAATCTCCAATCAGCGAACAGAAACTGAAAGCAGAACCAATAGAAATCTGGGAGTTGATGTCACAAACTCAGCACTCAACATTGGAAATTCCACTGGTAGTAAAGTAAAGCCATAGACATCTATTTAAAAATATCATTTATTTACTCACAGGTTTTATGACACTTGCTTGATGATTGAAAAAAACGATTGATTAAAACTGAGTCTTGCCTGCATTTCTGTAAGAGCTTTTTTAAGATCTTAAGATCAAAGGAGGTTACTTGAAATTAGCTTCACATGTAGGTGCATATAACTTACCAACAGAGCGGTGAAAGTAACTAAAACTAGTCCTATTTTTGAGTATCAGTTTTAGTTGTGTATTGCAAAAGTTAAACTAATGTATAGATCATAGGCTGGATCTGTTTAAACCCCTGCAGCTGTATTTACTTTTACTAAGCAGTAGAGGTTAACATTGATGTTACAGGAGAGATGGCTCATTATCCAACACTGTATTTAGCGATGACAGATTAGTTATAGCCTATAAGATAATAGGGTGAAGTCTTGCAGTCTTTTTAGGCAAATTACCAAAATGTCTTGACATTATGAGTCTGTACTGTTAAATTCACTTTATTAAGCTTAGAGAAATCGTATTCAATTTCAGTGGATGTAAAGTGTGCATTTAACTCTGCTAGCTGCAATCTGCAACTGGAACCATTCATGTACCGTTCATTCAGCTTTACAGCCACATGGCAGCATTAATCAACACGTTGATGTAATACAGTGTAAGAACGGCACTCCTGGATCTCCATAGGTTTAAAATTTAAACAAGTCCACTGCAAAGTCAATGTAGGCCTATGGAGAGTGTCAAGACTACCAGGCTGCCGAAATATAATTTGGGGCAAAATACTAATGTTGGTTTGTCTAAACAAATATCATTGAATGATGAGTATTTGATTATCATGCTTTCTGAAAAGTGTATTAGAACCTTGCTAATTCTCTGTTGATGGGCAGTCCTTCCTCGCTGGCACTGGTGGGTTTTTTTGCATGCCAACGTGCAGGGTGTGACACAGTGGCATCAGTACAGAGACATCAGAGGCAGCACACAAGCAGCCCCTGCTCCTACCTCATTTATTTCAGGTGGGAGGTGCTGACGCCTGGAGCCATTTGTGTCTGCATCTCTGTCATGTCTTTTGGAAAAAAACTAAAATGTTGGCTTGTGTTCTGAAAAAAAGAAGATATCTGGCCTTATTCTGGCTTTAATTGGCAATGTCTTGGAATGTCACAGAAAACCCTAAATGTTCAAGGCCATGTACTGAACTGAACTGAAGTTAGAAAGTGTCAAACGCTACTTTTTGTAGTATTTCCATCCATGGTTTCCCTGTTAGCCTTTCCTAAAGCTGCTGCCACTACTCTTGATAGAAGAGAATTATAGTTTTGAACAGGCATTTTGCCAACTTTGCAGGCTTGGACTGCAAGACCACTGAGATTCTGAGCCTGGCTTGCTACACTTTTGAGTAGCCCTGTTAATATATAATAATAAGCTGATATGGTCTTGTCTGCTGCGGATGGTGCTATCCCCACTGCACCGGGCTAGACAGCCTGCAACATCACGCCATCTCTGTGGCTGGCTCTGTCTTCCACTTTCGACAACGGTTGCCAGAAGCTTCCGCCACTCCCTCCCTTTCTTTTCTTGCAGCACTCATCGCCATCTCAGCTCCCAGGAGCATGGCTGTCACTCATATCTCTCTCCCCACCCCATGAGGTAGAGCGGAGGAGAGAAAAGGGGGGAGTGGGTGCTGTGACACCACTGTGCCTCAAGGAAAAGAGAAGGGGTGGTGGGGGAGGGGAGAACGACACTGAAGGATGTGTAACAAGTCAGAGTGGGAAGTCGTTTCCTTTGGCATGTCATCTGGCCGTTCAATTCTTTTCTCTCCCCCTTTATTCCTCTCTCCCTTTTTCTCTGTGGCTTTGATTCTACTTCTTGTTCCCGTTATGCTCCGGCACTTTAATTAGGAACCGAAGTAATAGCATATTAGTTAGCATGATTTATATCCTCAGCATTGCTTCCCAGCTCCGATGTGATTTATTAATGTGGGAGGTAATGTGTTTAACCAAGGAAGAATGCGGCGAGATCCTCGGCTGGCCTGGCTCAGCTCAGGCAATTAGATTTAGATCACACCCAGAAACAAATGAAGATGAATACATGGGACAGGCCTCTGTGTCTATTTGTCATTATGGGATGCACTTCCTCTGTTCACTCCAGACCAGTCGGGCAGTCTCTTACAAGACAACCTAAGCAATGAGACTGGCAAGATTAAGCTGCAGTCTGGTTATAATGTCATATTCAAATTTAACAGCTATATTTAGCATCTAAAAATAACTGTTACTCTATTACTCTCTCACTCTAGGCATGACAGGGATTTAGAAATAGAGCATATCTTGAAGACTGCATGCGTTTTAGTATACTAAAATATGCATGTGTTTTAGTATACTAAAGTTTAATAAGTCAAAATGTGAAAAAAAGAATAACCACACACTGTTTTTAGCTCCCCCGATGTGATTATTTATTTGTTTGTTTTTCAATGTTTCAACTAGAACAGTCTCTGTCAGGTGAGGAAGATGAGGAAGACCATTCTGGTCGAAATGTAACAAAAATGTAAAATGTGTATTTTCTCACTTCTCAGTCTCACTATGTTCTTAAAAAAGACTTGTTTTGTCTGTTTCTGTTTTTGTTGTTTAACTAAGAAGCCCATAACAAAGGTGTTGTGCTGTGCTCTTGCTGCAGATGCAGGTAAAGAAAGGAAGCAAGGAAGCATTGCAACCTTTCTTTCTCTCTCTCTCTCTCTCTCTCTCTCTCTCTCTCTCTCTCAAAGAGCACAATGAAGCCCAGAACGATCAGTGAGCCCAGTTCAGCACACTAACCTCATTGGCTATGCCACCTGCCACTCCTGACATTATTGAAATCGGCAGAGAAGTGGCAAATTACTGCCCCCTGCTCGGCGACCTCATCTCTGTTCCTGCCGAACCCGCAATTGGGGATTGGAGGCCTCCCTGGCAGTTACCTCTGAGGTGACATCCGTGGGTGGTTGAAGCTGAGGTGGCGGTGGCAGTGGAGGTGGGGGCATTGACGGTGTGGTGGTAGACTGAGTGATAGACTTGAGCGGGGAGGGGCAGGGGCCTCTGGATGGGGAGTGAGGGGGGGTGGCAGGTTGAAGTAAATGACAGTCTCACTACCATTCTGCCCTGGCACTTTATAAGCAAATTCCAATCTGGATTGAAGACAGGCCTCACACTTACACACAAAAGCACTCATAAACACACACACACACACACACATAAACACACTCATAAACACATCATAATCACACAAACACACACACTCTCTCTACCTCTCTTTCTCTCCTCGTCTCCGTCTTTTGCAAACACACACACACACACACACACACGCACACACATTTACACACACAAACATCCTTTGTCTGTGCTGTTTTCATGCTTGCTGCTGCTAGCTAGCTCAGATAAGCATGGCTTAGCCCAGGCTAACCCAACAGGGCCAACAGCATGGCACCTCCCCTGCCTTGGCTCCCATCATCCAGACAGCTGCTGAACTGCCATCTGCATAAACAAACGCCGGAATACACAATGCTGTTGGGTTAATTATTTTCACTTCCTTTCTCTTTTATTTTGTTTACCCCCGCCAGTCTTTTTTTTTCTTTTTTCGATGTTCTCTATTCCTCCTCGAGGTCTTTAAAATTTCATTTCTGTATCTCTCTTTGACTCCAGCAGTCCCACTGAAGTGCCTTGTGCTCTCTGTATCATTTTTATCTTCTCTCCGTTTTTTTTTTTGTTTTTTTTTGTCACTCCAACAACCCGGGCTTCTTTTCTAGCCGGACGTTCAAATCTCAAGGGGTCGTGAAAACAAAAACTCGGCAGCACAACACTTCCAGAGGCAATGCCACCTCCGTTTGCTGCCTCTCCTCACCTGGGCAGATGGCTAGCACGCTTCCCCATAGGTATTCTCAACAGGAGCAAACTCACACACACATACACAGTCTCTTTGCCTTACACACACAGACAGACACACACGCACACACACACACACACACACACACACACACACACACAGGCAGACAGACACGCACACACACACACACGCACATACACACACACACACACACACAGACAGACAGACACACACACACACGTACACACACACACACACACACACACACACACAGACAGACACACACACACACACACACACACACACACACACAATAGCTGAGGAACACACTTCCTCTGAGGCTTACAGAGCCAGAAAAATCCCCCCAAGGCCTTGGCCTTCTCTCTTCGACAGCAGCAGTGGCAGCAGCAGTGCTGGCCTTCTCCTCCCACAGTGGAAAGGCAAGAAGAAGGGGAGGCGTATGGTGGATCAATTCTGATAAAGTGTCAGAGAGCTGAAAATGATCAGGTGATTTATAGTCAATTTCAGTGGGCAGAAGAAGAATGGCTGATGCTGTCAGCATCGAAACAAATGGGCACGGGAGCCTCCGCCTGAGTGCTCAGTAAGAACTCCATTCCCCCACCCAGCACTGTGCCCCATCACAACCACACTGCACCGCACCGCACC
>PYXC01000317.1:1940000-1947500 GCA_015244755.2 Tenualosa ilisha | reverse complement strand
TGGGTTGATTAACTCTGGATGATCCCTTTGAGTTCACCCAAAGTCTCACAGTGCTGGTTACAACCTCCACAACACTTGTTTAACCAGATTATCTTTCATTTTTTTTTTACATAGAAGAGAGTTACACCAAAGATCATTGAATACTGACCAAGATAGAGCAAGATAATATGTTAAAATGGGAGCAAACATGAATTAATTCCAGTCTGCAGAAGTGGGAGTGTCACATAATGTCACAGTATAAACAGTTTAATGATCTTCTGTATCAGCATATGAGGGTTCGACTCTGATCTGCATAACGGGGATTTCCCTCCCTCCCCCTTGCAAAAATAGAACACAACCAAATGAATGTTTGTGCCTCTCGCTCTGCTTTTACCCTCTCTGGTTACACTTCATCTTTCCCTGATGGTGCTGTAATTTGCTTCTGCTGTGTGCCTGACATACCAGGCTCCTGGTAATGTGTCATTAGCAACAATGCCACTTCTCACTTGACTCTTAATTCTGTCGTGTTGAGGGCAAATGTTCTGCTGTCACGCAAAGTTGTGGAGCTGTAAGCGTTTTTTGTTTTTACTATTTTCTAGAGCAACGTTTTCAGACATGATTAATTTCCTCTAATTCTCCGATATTTATTTGCTTCGTTAATGTTATGTTCTCCTCTAGGGGCTTTTCGGTAAGCTTTTTTTTGTGGTCTTAAAAATGCCACCCCCCCCCCCCCAACAAACCCCAAGTTCATTGTGGTTTTGCTGGAGAGTTTGCCTTCCAGCAGGCAGTGTCATTAAATAATATGGTGATGGTTATTTGTCACAGCTCATCAATCCCATCTGCTCATCATGGCACGTTTGCCATGGTGATCACTTGGAAGAGCCATGAAGCACAGTCAGAGGGGAAAAGACAGTGTCATAAGGCGCCTCCATGAATGTGCGTGTGTGAGAGAGAGAGAGAGACAGACAGAACCCCATCTCTGACATTCTTTGCCTTCCCTCTCTCCCTTTTATTCCTTTATTTCTGAATTTCCATTTCTCCTCTGACCTCTTTCTCACATCTCCCCCCCCTCCTCCCTCTGTCTGTCTCTCGCTATCTCTATCTCCTCTGACCTCTTCCTCCATCCATGCTTCTCAGACCTTTTACATCTTTCTCTCTCCCTCACTATCTTTCTCTCACACACTCTCTAACTCTCTTTCTCTGTCTCTCTCTTTCTCACACTGTCTTTCTCTCTCTATCTCTTTCTCTGCACCCTGAGCCTCCTCTCGTACAGAGGACCAATTATATCAGTGTTTATTCTACAGAAACACCAGGACACACTCAAAAGGTCAGACTTAATTAGTAATTGCTATAGGCAAAAAAAATATGCTGTTTGTTTCCATCACCAAAGAGAAATCACCATCAAATATTTAAATGACTTTTAATTAAATGTCATTTGCCATTTTTTTTCTTTCTTTCAACATTTTGTTGCTGTTTGTTATTGTTGTTGTTATTGTTGTTGTTATTGTTGTTGTTGGACTTGCTGTCCACATTCACTTCTGGCTTACAGGTCAAAGAAGTAAAAGGAAATGACTTTTCCATGAGTCACGACGACAAAATGCTTCTTTCTTTTTAGTATTTACCCTCCATGTCATGACATCTCACACTGGTATTTCCATTCAATACTCTGTACGCTTCCAGCTGCCCTCTTTATTTATTTATTTATTTATTTGGGGGGGGAGGGGGGTAGTTTTATTTCAAAATGCTGTGACTTGACCTTGCCATGGTCATATCCTTTGGTGTGATTTTTGTCCCAACGTAATATTATGGTTTCTCTTTTTGTTTGAGGAAACAAATATGGTTAGCTGATATTGTTGTGGTTTCAGTGGTGTCAGAGGAACATATTTTCAGGCTATTTTGATCCTTTTAAAACCACTGTCCACTCTTAGCCACAAGACATTTGATTTGTGTATTTGTCCTCTCTTCAAAAAATAAATAAATAAGTAAATAACTTGGTCAGAGGACTATGAGAACAATTCATTATAAATCAGGTATGTTGCCATGGAGAATTGATTGATTTTTAATATTTTATGGTTTTATTAGGTTGAAATGTAACCTTAAAGGAAAAATCTAGAATTAATCAGCCCATATCCCTTTTTTTTTTTTGAAGCTTCCGAAGTGTTGTCTGCTTAGTGTTCACATTATTAACAACTGAAGCAACGACTGCTTCTCTGCTGAGAAAAAGCATGCCATCTTGTTGCTTTATTTGTCTTTGTTTAGTTCCTGGAGAGGTATTTGATTCCCTATTTGCTACATGGGCTACACACTGGCAAAGCAATTCGATGCATGGAGAAACTGTTTAGTATCTCTGGAGAATTAGGCCCCTCTCGTCTCACGCCTGATAACCCTACTAAGCTGGAAGTATGCCCAGACCTGAGCTTGCTGTACATACTGTATCTCAAGGCTAAGCTATGCTAATGCTTTGTATCTGTATTGCTCTTACATTGATTAACGCAGTAAGTACACTGTCCACACCAGAGTTGACTTAGTGGGACCAGAGGAAGTACCTTAATAGTTAATGCTAGTTAATTCATTTTAACTTGTTTTACAAAAGCACCATGAAGAACTGCTTTAAATGTACAAAGGCATACATTGCTCTGAAGCAATAAAAAGAGCCTAGCCTGGCCCCAGTCGATTTAACCTTGGAAATAATTCAGTTTGATTGTGTTTTGGTTGTTCTTTGCAACTCTTGATTGTTAGCATTTTGTCAGTCTGACTTTGGAGATCTACTATGCTAGCATTTAGGCTGCCCCAAAGCTAATCACTCTGTATTAGAGCTCTGGTTGCCCCATGCAGGCCCATGGAGTCGCAGTATCATGTATCAGCCCCCACCTTCCTACCTGTTGTGGGCAGAACTGGCTGATATTGTCTTCCCAGTTTGTGACTGATTATGTGTCCTTTGGAAAATCTAGGCCACCCTGAAATAGCTGTCACTAGTGTCCATGTCTGACACAACACGTCAAAGTGGAAACGTGTCACAGGTCATTTCACCATGGGCTCACTTGAAATGGGTTCTTCGGTGGGAGAGAGCACGCACTGAAACACCCCCGAGCTGATTGTTAGAGTCTCTGAGGGTCAGGTACTGGCCAAGGACTTTCCACATGTTGTTAGTGTTTAGTGGTGATGCCGTTTGTGTGTGTGTGTGTGTGTATGTATGTATGTGTGTGTTTGAAATAGGAGGTAGTCTAGACTTTGGGGTCACCATATCTTTGGCCTTTGCATGCGACGAGCACAAGGATCTATTTATCATTGTACCACAAGTGATTCAGTTCTCTGCTGTGTTATATAAAGGTGAAAACAAAACATCCATCCATCTGGTCATTTGAATTGGCTTTGGCATCGACTATGGAAGAGTTTGACCTGGGCTTTTCTTTGAAAGGTTCTCAAGTCATTAGTGTCAAACAAGGACATATTTGTTTATATGCCCCCCCTCCACCCACCCACACACACACACACACACACACACACACACACACACACAGCCTGGTTTAGGTTTGTGAGAGATGGCACTGGGTTGCCCTGTTCCCATACATACACACACATACACACACAGAGAGACTAGGTTAGGTTTTGGAGAGACGACACTGGGTCGCCATGGTCCCATACACACACTCACACACACATACATACAAACACATACACACAGTTTCATATCCTTTATGGCTCTTGTAAAAGAGTGGGTATAATGATGCCTCTCTACTGAGGAAGTGGTCCCTGGCGGTCTTGATTTCATTGGTCCCAGCAGATGTTTATAATTACCTTTTAATAGCAATGTTAAAACTGTGTGTGTGTGTGTGTCTGACAAATAACTTTCACAATCAGCCTTGCTCATGCTACTATTGGTCCGCTGAAGGTCAGCGTTGAGGGGATGAATACTCTTTTGAGTTTGTTGTTACTCTTTCTTTCTTCCTTTTTTGAATTCTTGAGTTTTATGTTTAGTTTAGTCTTCTGCATAGCTGCCTCTCCCTGCAGGCTACAAACAAGCTGTGCTCTGAGGCCACAAAGCACTGTGTCATATTGATGAAGGGCTTTTGTGTTCACACTCTTGCATGAGGCTGAGCCACTTGTATTGTCCTATGAGCCTTCATATTAGCTCTCCATTCTCTTGCATTGACTTGCTCCTCGTTTTGAATATGGTGTAAAGGCAGGCTGTAATACTCGTCCGTCTGTCATTGTTCATTTCCTTTGTGTTCTGTCTTTTGTCTTTTTATCTGCATTACATGGTGCGGTGGTAGCGTAGCGGTTAAGGAACCTGACTAGCGTGCAAGCAGCGTGAAAAGTTGTGGGTTTGAATCCCAGCTGCCACCGCTGTGCCCTTGGGCAAGGCACTTAACCCTAAGTTGCTCTAGGGGAGACTGGCTCTGAACGATTGATAGTTGACAAATTGTAAGTCGCTTTGGATAAAAGCGTCTGCTAAATGCATAAATGTAATGTACATGGTGAGAGACAGAGTGTGTAATGGTTTAGGGGAACCAGACAACGAGGGAGGACAGAGGAATGACACGATTTAACAATAATGTAGATTAATTTTATAAACAGCAATAGAAATAATAATAGTAACGAAACCAGACTAACGTGTAGATAGGAAGCGGTCAGTGTTCAGCCGTGAAGTGCAGGCATGTGTGTTGCATGTGGGTAATGTAGTGTATGCATGTTTCGTATTAGAACCAAAAGGTAAACCAAAATGGTGAATGCTAGTAGCCACTGTGAGCCAGCAAAAGTGCAAAGAGAGAGCCAGTACTGGAACCAGGAGTGCCATATAGGCTACAAACCAGGCACCCTGCCCACCTCATCTCTTCTAATTGGGAGACACAGAAACATTCACAGGAAAGGCTTTGCGGCCATCACAGACAGATGGAGAGGAAGAGGAGAAAGAGAGAGAGAAAGAGAGAGAGAGGGAGAGATGTTTCCTTTCCTCTACAAGCCATAATGGGCATGTGTGTATTTTAGGCTTTCCTTCCCTCTGACTGTGAGCCCCCAAGCAGGTGAGGTCATTGAGCTGACAGGACACAAGGATCAGCTGTCTGGAGTCCCACACCTGTGCCTCCCATAACCCCCACCACCCCATACACACACACACACACACACACACACACACTCACATACACACTCACACGCACACACACACGCAGTCACACTGACACACACACACTCTCTCTCTCTCGCTCTCTCTTATACACACACACACACACACACACACACAACTCCTGACACCTACATGTAGCCCAGATCCTCATCAGCGTAGGTTCCTCTAATGGCTCCTCTGACAGCAATGACACCCACGCTCAATCAGGCCTTCATTATGGGATGGAGGGCTCTGCTGGAGGGTTGCTATGGCAGAGAGTACGTATGGACTTTGGGGCTGTAATCTAGTTTGGCTAGATGTGAATACACACACATACACACACATGCCTGCACACATACACACACACGCACACACATACACACACGCACACACACATGGGACTCAAGGGCAGTTCAAGGGTCTGCTACCCCACAGCTCAGCATTCTGCCTCGCCAGTTCAAACAAAGATCATTGAATTTTTTTTCTCCGCTGCTACCCTCTCTGGTTCAAACACTTGGGTTGGGGTCATGGTCCGAGAGGCAGGAAAGGCCATGCCTCGTGTGTCAGCAACAAGGTGATTTGCATTAGATTGAACCTTAGTATGTAACAGTTTAATGCCATAGTGTTAACTAAGTTTACCTTAGTAGAAGCATACCTTGACATGGCTACATATACCAAACTGTAGAGGTCAGTGCTCTGTGTACGTGACACATTTTGTCATTAAAATGGCTTATAAAGGACTATGAGACCATTGTATTTGGAACAGCTGAACCACTATGAATCAGTCCCAATTCACAGTCACACTCTGAAATATGTGTTTAGGACAGGTGTTTCATTTTTTTCTCTTTTGTGTGTAAAGGCAAGTGTAACCTGGTTTTATTTGTCACACCTAAGTATAGGGAGGTGGTTTGAGGAGAGACTTGCGGTTTGTTTGGATACAAGCTGAAAGCCATTGTCTCATCTTGCAGATAAATCCCATGTTTCCATGTGTTATGTGTAAATGAACAAGTGAGGTTTAGCCGATTAGCATAACATTCTCATTGTGTGGTTGTGTGGGTGTGCAGATGTGGATGCACACACATGTCTGTGTGTGTGTGTATGTGTGTGCACATGTGTGTGTGCGTGTGTGTATGTGTGTGCGTGTGTGTGTATGTGTGCAGGCATGTGTGTGTGTATGTGTGTTCAGGCGGGTGTGTATGTATGTGTGTGTGTGTGTAATTCTGTACGTTTCATCTGCTGTCTCCCCTTCGAACAGAAAGCAAGGAGAACAGAACAGACCAAGAGAAAAGAGTGAGAGTGGAAGTAACAGGGCTAATAATAATGGAGCCTGTGGAAAATTAAGTGACACACACTCACACACACACACACACTCTCACACACACACACACATTCACAGAATCAAAAGCAAACCAATGGAAAATGAAGTGACTAATGAAGGGGAACTGTAATTCAGGGGCCTCCATGTGCATCCATCACGGACTGATTACCGCTGAGAAATGCCACTGTGATCCCTGTGAATGACAAATAACTTTCAATTGTTTAATGGACAGATAGGTTTGGGACCAAACCGCTCCATGTTTGTATAATTTGTGGCCATAATCATGTTTTTTTGTGTGCTGACTTGTGGGCCTTGTGCTATGATGGAGGTCTTTTGTAATCTGTTTAGTAGATTTTCTGTAATTTTCTGTGCCCAAACTGGCTTCTTGTTCCCCTTGGATATGTGTAATGGGTGGGCTTTTTTGGAGCTGAAATGACTCGAGTCCAAGACACCCACTCATTTTGACATCATTGTGTGTGGTTGGGTGTTGTCAGTTGGAGACCCGTTATACCTGCCTTGGGTCTAGTATTGCCTTTTGTGTAAAAATGTCTTAACAAGTTGCATATGATGCCTGGAATATGTAATGCAAATACCCTGAGGTCCATTTGCAGGTTTAGCTTAGTTGGGATTCATCAGTGTTCAGTGTTCATCTGACAAAAACACACTGGCTTAGCTCATCTCAAATTTTTTTCCCTCATCTGTTCGAAATTCATTGTTATTTTCATGGCAATCTGTGGTCGGTGTGTGGAACAGGTTAGTGATGTATGATTCAAGACATGGAATCATGTTCTGTCTTTGCAGATCTCCATCACTGAGACAAATGAACCCTGCGTGTGGTTCCCACACACCCCCCCTTCCAAATGCAAATTAACCCTTCGTGTGGTCCCCCCCAGTAAACCTACCTATCTCCCCAGCAGCCTCCTGCTTTGTGCTTGAGACTCCTTTTATATGAATGACGGCATCGGCCAGAGGACATCTCTTCACCCCAACAGCTTGGTTAATGCCACAGCAATGGTGTGTGTGTGTGTTACTCAGCAACCGCCTATGCAATCTCACTTCATCCTGTGTTTGCTGACCATAGACTTCGGAGACGCCAGCC
>PYXC01000317.1:1912500-1935000 GCA_015244755.2 Tenualosa ilisha | reverse complement strand
GCCAGACAAGTGAACTGAGCCCTGATGGGATTATTCCATTGGTTCCATGGCACTAGACATGCTCAATCAAGCACAGAGGGGAATGTATTTTGAAATGAGAGAAATGCTGTTTGTCCACCCCACTCCAGTGTGCCCCACGCAACAGTGAGTGTTCGGTCAAAGACAACACACTCAGTTAAACCGCCCCTCCAAACACATGTGCACGCACACACACACACACACGCACGCATTCATCTCATCCTGTGAAAACTGTTCACGTGTGATTTCACATTTGTATGTGTGTTGTAAATTTGAGAGTTGTGTTGAGGTTGAGCCATAAATTGGTGACGTTAGCGAGAGAGGGTGGTCATATGTGCACATCTGTGTGTCTGTGTGTGTGTGTGTGTGTGTGTGTGGTTATGGCATCCATGAATGCCCGTATGTGGGTAAGGCATGTTTGCTTCCTCCCCTCTCTCTCTCCCTCTCCCTCTCCCTCTCCCCCTTTCTTTCCTTCTCTCTCACTCTCTCTTTCCTACACCTGCTCCACAGGAGGTTGATGGGAAGGACCAGTGAGGCAAAACCAGCCCCAGGCTGCAGCCTGTTCCCCTGCTAGTCCTGCCAGCAGACGCCCCCCTAACCCCGCAACCCCTCCCCTCACACACACACATACACACACATACACACACCTCCTCAATCACACACTTCTCCCTACTCTGAACCTCCAACAGCCCCAACTCACCCTTCTCTCCTGCTCCCCCCGGCACCAAGCCCTCTCGCCTCCTCTCCTCTTCTCTCCTTCTCTCTCCTCTCTTCTTCTCTCCTCACCTTTTCTCCACCCCTGTCCTCCTCTTCTTCCCCCTCCTCTCCTCTTCACCCCTCCTTTTTTTTCTCCTCTCCTCTCTTCTCCTCCTGTCCTCCACACAAACTAATTTCCCTGTCTTGTTTGCAGGTTAGCAGCGTAAGTACAGTGATTTGGGACCCATTTCTCCACTATTCTGCAAAGGTCTTCCTGTGCACCCCGCCTCCAAACATCATGTGCCATTTAGTTTGAAGGGAGGGAGAAAAGAGGATGTCTTTTTTGGTGAAGTGATGGGGAAAGGATGCTTTTAGTGCGTGTCTGGCTGTGTGTGATTCTTCTGTATGCATATTGATGTGGCTGATTTGCTCCTGTGCTTTTTTTGTCTATGTGTGTGTGTGTGCGTGTGTGTGTACATGTATGTGCGCATGTGTTTATATGCACACACATGTGTTTGTGTGTTCCTTTGATGGATGCTCCTGTGCCTGTGTGGTGTGGTGTGTGTGAGGTATTGCCCACAGACACCATCAGCATGTGAACAGATGCCCTGTCCGTCGCCTCTCACACTCTCATCCTGCAGTTAATGACCTGTGTCCCATGCTCCCTGGTGTCAGATGAGCACAGTCTTCACTCTCCACACACACACACACACACACACACACACATTCATGGATATACATGCACACAACACAAGCTCTGAAAATATACATGCTCACAGACACTGTCATCTAACTTAACCATAGATTAGTGTCACAAATGTGCATGCACAGGCACACTCCCACACACACACACAGACACACACATACACACACACAAAGCCATATAGAGAGAGACACACATACTCATCCTTTTTTATCTACTAACACGCATACTCATACACACACACACACACACACACTGCATATATAGAGAGACACACACACACTGCCATCCTTCTTTAACTGCACACACACAAACATACAGTAATGGATCTGTTCCGACCACCAAGCCACACTGTGCATATTCACTGCCTCATTGAATATGTATATACTAAACATGCATCATGTAAAAGCATGTAAATGTGTCTGCTTTATGGAGTGTGCTGTAGAGTGTGTGTGTGTGTGTGTGTGTGTGTGTGTGTGTGTGTGTGTGTGTGTGTGTGTGTGTGTGTGTGTCATAGGCGCAGAGGAAATGAAAGCAGGTCTAGGACAGACTACACATCATCACACATCTTCATTTGGACACTGTGAGATTTAATCTCCTTCTACCTGCTCCTCCCTTACTCTCTGTCTCTCTCACACACACATACACAAACATGCACACACACATATGCACACACACACACACACTCCAGTTCTCTGTCAAGGTGAGCCCGTTTGTCTGGTCGCTGAAGCACCTGCCTCAGTTCTCATGTGTGTGTGTGTGTGTGTGTGTGCACATACATACAAGTTCAGCAGCAGTTCACCATCATCCATTGATCCCATCTGGGTCTCTCTCCTTCAACTCCAAACTCCCTCTCGCGTACACACACACACACCACAAACACTGGCACCTTGCCCAAGCTACAAGCTTTTTTTTTTTTTTTTTAACCCCAATCTCATAACAGCGCTATTGATTAATACAGTTTAACAAATTAAAAAACAAACCCACCCTAAGGCCTCACTCTCCTTTCGCTACAGCATTTCCTCTCTGGTTTTGGGCCTCTCTCTGTGTCTTCCTCCATCCCTGTCTTCACCGAATGCTTAGCATGGGACAGTGGTAGCGTGGCGGTTAAGGACCCTGGCTAGTGTGCAAGTAGCCTGAAAAGTTGTGGGTTCAAATCCCAGCTGCCACTGTTGTGCCCTTGAGCTCTAAGTCTCTAAGTTGCTCTAGGGGAGACTGACCCTGAACAATTGACAAAAAAAATATGTAAGTCTGCTAAATGCGTAAATGTAAAGCATGCACGGCCACAATAGCTTTATTACTTCTCGAGTGTTATTGGAAAGCATTGGTTAAAGAGGAGGTTGAGGTCATCGATAACACAAATCAGCATGATGATCAGCAGACATGACTCTGGACTGGAGCTTTTGTCTGAATGGAATCTCCCATGTACTACATAATTTCCATTGCTCCATACTGAACCCTCAATTTATAATCTCATCTCGGTAGCTTTGATCAAGTGCAGGTGCAAGGCCTCTGGTAAGGATGAATGTTTAATGCATGTTTTAGTGTTTTTTCTTCTCTTGTTTCTTCAGAATATTTTTTATTTTATTATTCTGGTTTCAAAGTGACGCCCGAGCGCAGGTCCAAGGCTGGTCTGCTGTGCAGGATAGGAGTGAGGACAGATGCTTTTGAAGGCTGTGTTTGTTTGTTTGTGTCTTTATTGAGATTATTTATTTCATTTTTCCAGCTTCAAAGTGGCATCGAAGCAGAACATTACTTGAGGAAGCAGGATAGCAGGAAGCCAGGTGTATTTTTTCATGCTTGCCAACAACAGATAATTGACATTTGAATAATTTACTAGCATGGATCAGCTAGCTGCCATTTCCTTTCTGTTTGTTTTTTTATTATTATTTGTATTATTGTTATTATTTTTTTTTTTTTAGTTATTATTATTATTTTTCTTTATCATTTTTTTATTCTTCTCCTTCTTTTCTCTCCCTTATTGTCACTTGTTTGCCTTGAGCCAACTCCATTCTCCCCAGCAAAGGCCAACATCCGACAATCTTGCAGTGTCTTTGAGCAAGGTCACTTGGCAACACTAGCGGCAGTTACTAATTAGCATGTAATGAAGCAAATATCATTTGCATGCTCTCGTCAATCTCTATTGTTTCATAATTATGATTATAATTATTATTATTTTATTTTTTTTGCCGTTCCCATTGTGCTGCTGGCTGCTGGTTCGAGGGAGGCTAATATGTTCATTACACTAGTGAAGAAGACCATTGTAGAGACACCGATCGTCTTGAGTGAGTCAGGGCAGCCACAGCATGAGCCCTTATGGAAAGGGCCAAGTGTGTTAGCATAAATTTAACATTCACACACTGTGTGTGTGTGTGTTTGTGCATGTGTGTGTGTCTGTGTTTTTACATGATTTTGTGTGTGTGTGTGTGTTTGTGTTTCTGTGTGATTGTACATGGTTGTGTGTGTTTGTGTTGTGTTTGTCTTGTCTATGTTTATGAATGTGTGAGTGTAAATATATGATGCACTCTAGGGTGTGACTTGTGGTTTGTTTGTCCATGTGTGGCAGGCATGCATGTCTGCAAGCATATAGATGCTCCTATTTGTAATTTAAGAAGACCAATACAATGAGCCTGTTCACACTAGTCAATAGAATATGTTTTGGGTAAATCTTAGCTGGCCACTTCCAAGTGACACATTTCTTCACACCAGTGTTCTAAAAAGTGTCTTATAATCACTTGCAATCAAATTTACCTTTAGAATGTACTCTAGAATGTTTACATTATTGTTTTTACTGCAATGTAGAATAGTATTGATCTGTTACATCATGGCCTAAGGCACATCAGGACACATTGAGCATTGAGCATTGTCTTAAACCACCTCCATATGCGATTTGAGCAATCAGATTCCAAACCGTTTTGGTTTGGAGATCTCCAGCTACTGCCAGCCCTGCTAAGTCACAATGGCTAGACATGCTCAGCCTGAAGGACTTAACACACCGAGACTGTTGTGTTTGTAGGATTATGTAAGTGTGTCATTGAGGGCAGGATTTGGATAGTCCATTGGAACAGTGCATGTTCCTAACAGTGTTATTGCAGCCGTCCCATCAAAGTTCTGTCCCTGCCATTGCTGGCATTCTTTTGAACTCATAAGACTTTGTTCTATTTCAAGGGTGAATAATGAAAAACAAAAGCAATCTTAAACAAGGCCACATTATAAATCCCATCCTGTATTCAAACGTCTCTCTCTATCTTTCTCTCTCTCTCTCTCTCCCTCTATGTTTGCTTGTGCTAAAAATTGAGTTGTGGCAGTCCCATGCGTCTGAGCTATTTTTCGTCGAGAAGGGAGACTTGAGAGTTCTTGTCCGTGGCTCTCCTTCCAGCTCAAAGTCATTTGATAAAGCACGTCCTCTGCTCTCCCCCCACTGTGTCTTCTGTGGCCAATCACACACAAAAAACAGCTTTGGGACTCAGCAGTGCCCCCATCTTTCTCCCTCCAGCCTCCCAGAGCCAAAGCCAAAAAAGATGAGCTTCTGTGGTCCAAGTCACATCCATGTACAGGACAAAATCACTTCTTTAGTGGTTTCTTGCTAGCAGGCAATCTGGTGCTAGTCTGTTGTGATTGTTTAGATGATGAAGCCTGCTTTGAGAGTCTATATTATCTCACATGTTGTAATTGATGACATGCATAATACACTATCACATACAAGGACAACACCTCCTAATCCAATGTTATTACACTGTGGACTGCCATTATTATGATAAGCACTATCATTTGCTATGATGCTTATCTTTTTTTTTAATTGCAATTACATTATTTTCACATTTCCATAGCAAATGATGTGCATATTTGCATAGATCGTAAAAAAAAAAAAGTCATCCCCAGGGGTGCGCCAGGGTAAATTAATAAGTTAGTGTTGCTAATTAGTCACTTAGGTGATGGGGGAGAGGAAAAAAACCCTCGGTAAGTGGCACAATCAGAAAGGAGTGAAAAAGTTTAGAAAGTCATCTTGAAATACGGTACGCTCGTAGCATACAGTATGTGAAGGGATTACCAGTCTGGAAGATGGCACAGGAAAAAATGACTTGGAGAGAAGAGATGCGGAGTGGAAAATTCCACTAGGAGGGAGCTGCTGGAGGGTCGAGCTAGTGAAGTAGCAGCAGCGCCATATCTTTATTCAAATAAATGTGGCCACAGAACCACTGGTGGCAAGTTGATTCATTTCACTTCAGTGGAATTCAAACAGCTCCCACTGATTGAAGTTACTGAACTGATTTGATGCCACTAGATGCAACGTCTGAATCACCTCGTCAGTCATCAAAAAGATACTCGGGGGAGTTTGATTGCTGGGAAGGTTAGAGGGGCTCTTTTATTAAGATCTGAGCAAAGGGGACCATGTTTACAAGAGGTTGTTTCAAAAGTTGCAAGTGATTTTTTTTTTTTTTTGAACCATATGTTGGTGTTTTATTCCTCAAGTGTAAAATACAGAATGAAAGTGTATCTTGCATTTACTTCAAGTGCCTAATGGAGGATATGAGTGAAGCTGACTTGCTTTCTGTGACTTCTCACTGTACGGACCTTTTTACCTCAAAAGGCTCCTTGAAATGTGGTTCACCTGTGCAAAAGAAACAGCTGGTGAGAGCAGCAACAGCACTTCAAATCAGACAGCTTCTCCCCAGGTTTTTTGAAGAGTTTACTTAGAGAGTGAAAGAGAGAGAGAGAAAGGGGAAGAGAGAGAGAATGAAGAGGAAGACTAGAAATGCAAGAGAAGAAATTGAAAAGGTATTTCCATGCCAGAGGGGTTCGTCACACTCTAGCGAAACTGGGTCCTTTGGGGGTCGGTGGGCTGCCCTAGCCCACCCTGCCCTGCCTGCGGGCCTGGGAAGCACTTCACTGCTAGGCTCACCTGCAGAGCTGCCTCCCAGGCAGTAGAGCCTGCCGACCAGCTTCCACCAAGGCAGCAACAGAGGGGGGTAGAACAGCCTCTCAGACACTGGCTCTGGGCAGAGTGGAGCGCCATCCTCCCCGGAGTACAAGCCAGATCCACTTGACCTACTTTCCTCCGCCCCAGACGTCTGCTTTCAGGAAGTGTTTCTCAGAGTTAGCCCTGATCAGCACTGCGATACCTGCCGTCCTTGACAAGACTCTTTTGACAGAACGTCATCATAGGCAATATATTACTAAAATTGTTATTCTTGTACAGCAACATGAAGAAATATACTACAATTTCAGAGTATTTTTTGCTTGCAATTAGATTTGGTGTCATTGTTGAACATTAATGATTATCATAGGACACTGTTATACATGGAGCTGGCATGCTAACAGCACTTTATAAAGCCAGTTGTGCTTTTAGTAGTCTCCACATACATTTTAGGTCGATAGCTGGCAGTTGTTAGATCCAAAGTCAGTAAAGTTGCTTTGAAGACGTGCTTGTTCTTTTTGGTATGAGAAACAGGCTGCACCTTTCACCCCTTTCTTCCCTCTTTGTTCTTGACAGTAAGATTAAAGTGGTCAGATGTTTGAAATGATGCCAAGAGAGGGTCACTGACCTTTTATCCTCTGCCCATATTGTGCCCTCTGGTGCCAAACAGCTGGTGACACAGCCACACGCACAGGCGATCCCATTGGCCACCCTGCCAACATGTGACCCAGAGCCTCTGGCGAATCACAGGACTTCAAGTCAGTGTTTGCCCTTTGAATACCCACGATACAATGAGCCGCTTGTTGGAAGGAGAAGAAAGAAGCTTGTTGGCTGTGGAACATCAGGCCGTGCCACTGGACAACTGAGGGTTTCTTTGAAGTGCGGCTCCCCCATTCTGTTTGCAGTGCCTCACACTTTGCTCTGGGTATCTGTATATATCCACTTTAAAGGCCTTTTTCCACAGTCCGGTACCGACTCGGCTCGGTTCTACTCGCTGTTTTTGCTTTTCCATTACTAAAATCTGGTGCCTGGTACCAGATACCTAGTACCATTCTTGGTACCACCTTTGTTGAGGTTTCAAGCGAGCTGAACTGATACCACAGATAGTTTAGTACTATAGCAACCAGTTTAATTAAATGGTACTCTTATGCTGTGGAAAACGTAAGTAAAGTCGAGTTGAGCTGATACCATTAAGTGGAAAACTTCCATAAGCTACCTCAACACTCAGCACCTTGTTAACTTTTCTTTGTTCTTTTATTTCACCTGGCAATTAATTTAAGTGTATTCATCCATTGATTCAACAGTAATTTATTTCTTTAATTACCTATCTGCTTATCATGACAGGGCATTGCCCATGGTTTTCTCAGCTCTGAGATTGCAGTTCACTGGATCAAGCACAGGTCTGCTATGTGCTAGATCTGGGCTAATCCTGGGCCAGACTCTGCTGATCTCAGATTCCTAGCTGATGGATATCCAAACTAGAGCAGGTGATGTGTACCAGAGTCTGTGAACACCTGTTCAACATCTCAGCACGCTTAGGAGACAAGAAGTGTTGTTTGCTTCTACGCTGTACATGAAAGCAGGCTTTATTGATCGGACTTGTAGGAAGTCAGCTATTGTTAAGTGTGAATCAGTGCTGGTTGGCTTAGACAGTATGAGCAAGAACGCTTGTGGAAATGAAATGTGTCCTCACCTCATCATTGACATACTGACAGACTGCCAGACAGACAGACCGTCAAGGAGACAAGCAGACATGTGGATTAACAGATACATTCAGTCAGTGATTCATTAAGAGACCGTTTTTTGAGAGACTGAGATTGTGGGCTAATACGTGAAGTGCATTGAGTGGTTCTGTGGTTTTGCGGTGCTGGAAGATGATTCGGCTGTGGGCCAATATGGAGGGTATCCTCAACAGATGGTAATGGAGCAGGTCCCCTTGCACAATCCAACAGGCCAGAGCCATGCAGCTCAATAGACATTCTCTCATGAAAGTCTCCTCAGACTGCAGTCTACAACTCCCAGAGACATAGACCACATTTACATGCACTTCAGTATCCCGAATATGAGGCTTATCCCGATTTTGATAATGTTCACGATAAAGTGTTTACATGAATGCTGAAATATTGGGCTATTAATATCCCTGTTTACATGATAAATACTGATATTCCACTTACTGATCATAGTGTTCTTTGCAGTGTTCTCAGCAAGGATTCTAAAGATTGCCACTTGATTGTATTGGCGCATATCAGCATTCCATCTCGCATGTCGCACTCTAGAATCTTTCTCCGCAACTATCAGTAATCAGAATGAGGTGTTTACATGCTACAGTATCCCAGTTTCTTTTGAAGAAACATATCCCGATTTCTCAGAAACTGGGATATGGGCTTATTCGGGAGACTGAATTCAGGAAAAAGTGTTTACAAGTGCAAATGCAAAGCTGGGATACTTCATAGTAATAGTAAAAGTAATAGAAAGAGATGGAGAGGAAGCAGAGTGAGAGAAATAACTTGACCGTCAAATAACATATTAAAGACTTGACTAGGCGAAGGGTAAGGACAAGTTTGACTACCAGGTACAGCCAGCAGATCTCCAAAGGAAGAGAGAGATAAGAGAAGAGAGAGATGGAAGGAGTGAAAGAGAGAGGCCTTGAGTTCATGTGGTGAATGCAGTCATGATTTACAGGATTTGGCATTTCAGTTCCATTTTTTTCCAAAGGTCAGCATGAAGATGGGGGAGGGGGGGAAATGTAATCTGAGAATGATTGCCATACATCTGAGCATACAAAAGGAAAGACTGGGCAGAGAAATATGCCTTTCCCCCCTCCATTCAGCCTCTTTTGCAGACATCCAGGCATTTACATTCAGGTATTTGTCAGGGCAGGACATAAAAGCACAGGGAAGCAGACACCGGGCAACTCTCTTATTCAGTTTTCTCTCTTCTGTTCTGTCCCTCTTTTTTCTTTCTCTCTTTTATACTTCTCTCTTTTTTCCTCACATTTATTCATTGACTGTGAGCTCTTACATCTGAGCCAGTGGCCTTTCGCTTTACGCTATTTTGTTAGAATCTCGGTCAGTTTGTCTTGTCGTCTGCTCTGCTACCTGCTTCTCCCACCAGTCATCGCCTCCAGGCAGAGACAACAATGTGGGGAATATTTTTTTCTTTCATTCTTCTTCATTGTTCTTGGAGTTGACCTCTTTTACAAGTGTTGATATTCCATTATATGTGAGGAAAGCAGTCATATTATGGTGTAAATGTGTGTGTGTGTGTATGTGAGTGGGTGCGTGCGTGCATGCGTGTGTGTGTGTGTGTGTGTGTGAGTGCCTGCCTGCGTGTGTGTGTGTGTTAAACTGTTTATGGATGTGTGCTAATTCATGGCATGTTTATGTGTTATGCATGTAGGTCTGTTCTTGTGTGCAGCACTGTAGCATGTACACAGCTATGTTGTTTGTGTGTGTGATCTGTGCGTGTGTGTGTGTGCGTGATCTGTGTGTGTGTGTATGTGTGTGTGAACATAGGAGGTGTTTGCCATAAAAATGTGTGCACAAAGGGTAAGTTTTAACCTTGGACTAGTCTTGTGTGTGTGTGTGTGCATGGGTGATCGCCCGTGACAGCTAGCTCCTTCTGCACAGTTCGACTGACAGTGCCCAGCCAAGGAATGAGCTGAACACCCACCACAGGCTGATATGGAAACCATAGAACAAGAATGAGTAATGTCTTCTATTCCTGTCTGCATGTCTTTTTGTCTGCCCGTCCGTCTGTCAATCAGTCTGTCCTGGTTTTTCTCCACATACCTGTCTGTCTCTCTCCAGCAACTCAACTCTGCTCAGATGCTTCTTCCACTGATGAAATAGAATTTGTTATTTTGCATGTTTTTTCAGCTGTTCCAATTCTTTTTCATCCTGTCTGTTTTAGCTAGCTATTACCAGCTATTACCTTATTTTTCAGTGTCCTTTCATCAGATAACTTTTAAAGCACTTTGAGGATCCTGCGTGTGTGTGTGAGAGAGAGAATGACCAATCCACCTGCCTGTCTGGTCTCTGTTTTTTTTCTATTTCTTTTCAGCTTCTCTGTCCTTTTCAAGCTGTCTTCTTTTTTCTTTGTCTTTCCTCTTCCGCCTCTCTCTCTCTCTTTCTCTCTCCTCTTTTCTCTCTCATTTTGCCTCAGGCATTCAAACTCTCTCCCCGACTCCCCTCTCCTTTCCCTCTTCCCTTGATATTTCCATTACCCATTTGCTGGATTGCCCTGCCTTCTGTCTGCAGTAATTCAGATATTGGTCCTGGCGGAAGCCTTTCGTTTTAATGGCTCATCTCTCGGCTTTTCCTTCCCAAAATGCTCGCATTGCCAGATCCCAGAAGGGTCTTGACGTGAGCTTACAAGCATAGGGGAAAGACAAGAAAAGACATGCCTTTCGCTCACCAATTCACTCACCAATTTGTACACCCATTCATCGATTTATTTAATCGTTTATCCTCTCTCATAATTTATACATCCAGTCATTGATATGTTCAGTTGTTCAATTATTAACATCTTTAAATCATCTTTTTTTTTCATAATTTTTGTCCTCTCCTCTGCATTGTGGGTGTCTGGATTTCTGTGTCTGGAGTCTGGTGTTACGTCTCACATGGGCTTTGACTCAGCAGCTGCTGTGGGCTTGTCAGTCTGAGAGGCTCTGCGAGTCAGACGGCTGAAAGCCTCTGCATATGCTCAGCGTTTCTCCCCCGGCACTCTGATCACTCACCAGCTTCAACAGCACACACCCCCAAACACACACACACACACACACACACGTGCGCACGCACACACACACACTTTTGTGAGGAGAAAACTCTCTTGATTCGTAATCACTGATATCTACCCTGCCTTTTTTGCTTTTTGAATCTCTTCTCAAATTGTCCCAAATAGGCATAAAACAGACCGGGCTTGTGTCTTATACAATGTGCCCTTGTGCTGCCCACGTCATTCACAAATGATGTACGCTTCTCTCTCAATTGAACTTGTCTGACACCAATTTATTTGCACTTTTTTCCCCACTCTCCACAGAACAAGGAGCCTATCAAAGGCTTATAAATCAGATTGCATAGCAGGCACTGAGGTGGAAGTGACGTCTGAGCCATTTAGAGCAGTCGATTAGCTTTTTACTGCTGTTAGAGTTACAGGTATCATATTAGATCAGGGTACACATATTCACCATTAACTAGCTTATAATCATGCACATTAATAACACACTTGCCATTTGTTTGTCATTACAAGTCGTTTAATAATACCTTCTGCATGATCTTATTCTACCCATAGTATAAGACTAGACTAGACTTTCTCAAATATAAACTCCTAATTACTGCTTATTCATAGTAAGATAGTTGTTGTATATGGATTTTGATCTCAATATGGTTTGCTCAGTAAGGGGCTTATAAGGTCGTAGTATTCTCAGGGACAGTTATTCTCAATCAAAAAGATGTAATTAGGACTTATTTGGCCACTATTAGGTACTTTTGGGAACTTTTGGGTTTTGGGTAGTTTTGAGTTTTGTTCCTATGAATAGACCATCTTTTCTAAATATTATTGAAGAGAATAACTGTTCCTGTTGTACTATTGCCTTATAAGCCCCATACTAACCAAGGCATATAACGAGTAAACAGTAATTAGCAGTGTATTTGGATAAAGTCTTAGTTAATGGTCTATTATGGGTAGAATAAGGTAATGTAGCATAAGGTGTTAATAAGTGAATTGTAACAGCAGTGGAAACAAAAGGCTAGTATGTTACTAATTTGCATATTAAGAAGGCGCTTGTTAATTGTGAATATGTGTACCCTAATCTAAAGTGTTACCAAACTTTATTTATTTATTCTGCTCACATTGAGCAGAAATTGAATCAGAATGCTAACAGTTAGCTGTCAAGAGACAAAGCGTGCTGTCGTGACCTAGCGCATCCACACTCATACACCTATAGAATATAGAGTATGTGCTTAAGGTTATTTCTTAGCATTCTGCTGATACTAGTGGCTTACTGGACAACAAATATCAAGTTGAAGTGATCAAATCCAACAGCTTATTTTGAGCAGAAAGTACCCAAAATGAATACATAATTGCACACATGGAGAGATGCCATGGAGAGATGCCAGTTTAGTTAACAAGAGATTGTTTTATGAGGGCTTGCATTCTGGAGTGTGTGTGTGTGTGTGTGTGTGGTGTGTGTGTGTGTGTGTGCACGCACGGTAGTGCAGGCCAGAGAGGCCAGAGAGATTACTGAATCCAGGATCTTGCAGCTTTTTTCCTGGCATTGGTAGGAGATTTTAATTGATAAAATTATAGTGATACACAGAAATGTAATCAAGAGACTAACAAGAGACAACTAAATAAGACTCCAGCACCACATAAGAGGCATTCTTATATGCATACACAAGAACTTGCACTTAGCCGCGTAGAGTCAACCTTAATCTTAATCAATCAGACCAGAACTATTCTGACCCCAATCTCTTTCCTGGCATTCTTTTTGAACTGTCCCTCAAGCAACTGATTAATCACAATCGCTTTTTTCATCCACCAACCCCTTTTCACACTCTCTCACTCTTTCTCTCTCTCTCTTCTCTTTCTTGCTGAAGTTCCCCTGAAAGGAGACCTGAAATTACACACATTCTCATTTCTACCCCAAGAGGGGAGTCAATGCAGGGGTGTCTTTTACGTCTCTCTCAAGACCCATGGCGGCTGATTGAACTCATCAAATAATTATTGAGCCGCTGATTAGTCCAGCCAGGTGTGTTCAGTCAGTCAATTGCAGCAATATATATATATATGTGTGTGTGTGTGTGTGTGTGTGTGTGTGTGTGTGTGTGTGTGTGTGTATGTAAGTGCTACCGATCAATTAAAAAAAAATCTAATTATTCACAGTAGGAAATGTAAGTTAATCATAATTAATCACTCATTTAAAGTTCCAGAATTCTCCTCTATTTTATTGTGAAGAAAGAATGTCACACATGCCCCTGGTTAATGCAGGCTTCAGCAAAGTGGCGCTCCTCGGTTTCCTACACACCCAACGTGTGAGTTGTAGTTACCACAGGTTGTCTATGACAAGGGCCAAGGGGTGACCAACCACATGATTTTTTAAACTTATATGCATATGGGCAATTTCAGTATAAATATATATATACCTATAACAGCATCCTTTGTTAATGTATACAGAGGTGCAGGTACAATATATAGTGAACTACTTTTTTATATCCAACCTGATTTTACTGAGATGTCATTATCGTTGTATTACGATCAGTAATAAGCCAGAGCTTATCAGCACAAGAGCTGAGGGTTATGTTGAAGGTCTTTACTCACAATTCTCTGAAGGGGAGGTTTGGTGGGCATGTGGTGTATCTTGGCCAGAAGGGATTCAGCAAAAATGTCTGCTTCTGTGGGAGGGTTGCTAGTTTAGAAAAGGGAAAAGAGATTATCTTCGTTGCCTATTTATGGGTGACTGTAAGGTCTCCCAGGATAACTATTCAGAGAGCAATTTGCAATTATTCATAAAAATGAAACCAGTCCCTCATCAGTTGATGGTCATTTTATGAAATGTCAGATTTTCATAGCTTTTCACTCTCTCTGTATCTCTTTTGCCTTCTCTGTCTGTCTATCTTTTTCTCTCTCCTTCTGTCTTCAGTGTTTTTTGATTGACACATCACACAAAAGAGGCCGTTCTGTCAGGATAAAAGGGGCTTTGGGGGGTGGGGGGGGAATAGGCAGATTAGCAATGGATGCATTAAAACTGCTCAGTGATGTTGGCTATTATTTTAATCGCACCCCCCTACACAGACACACCTCCCTTCACCTCAATCCCACCCCACCCCATTCCATCCAGATGCATGGATGAACTAATTCAGTTCTACTAAATTAGCTAATTTCATGGGTTTGTGAACAGACAAAACTCCTCAGCTGGCAAAAGAATCATCTCTTGTGTGGAATCAGGAAAAAGTGCACACTCTAATGTGGACTTGTTTACAACATGCAGTCTTTATTTTTAGTATAGTATTTTTAGTATATTAGGTCAAGGTCGGAACCTCTGAAGCACACGTCATATGTACCACTCCCTCGTGTACTGCACCAATCTGAGATCTGTTTTGGGTATGAGGTCGCCATTCAGTTCCAGCTCATTCCATGGCATCAGGCTCCCCATTACAGGCTTGTGGGTGACGTCACTCACACAATAACAAAGAGTGTGGCCTCACACTGCACTGTGTGCACTCACTGTGTGACCTGGGAAACTGACTCTTTAGTGTGGGGTGGTGGTAGCATAGTGGTTAAGGAACCTGGCTAGCGTGTAAGTAGCCTGAAAATTTGTGGGTTCGAATCCCGGCTGCCACCATTGTGCCCTTGAGCAAGGCACTTAACCCTAAGTTGCTCTAGGGGAGACTGGCCCTGAACAATTGATAGTTGATGAGTTGTAAGTCGCTTTGGATAAAAGTGTCTGCTAAATGCGTAAATGTAGATCAACTCTTTCCCCTTGAGCTAAATACCTGTGTATACAGTTTAAATCCACAGTGAAGTCCCCTGCTATAGTGACTAGAATTAGGACGGGTGTGAATAAGCTTTAATGGACACTAAGTACAGCTCCATCAGGCTTTGCTGTTGTCACTTCAGTGTTGTCAAGGCAGTTGCTAAGGAAATGAGAATAGTTCTCTCTGGAATAATAGTTCTCTCTGGAACACTTGAACAGACTTTGCTGTTGGGCCTGGTTTGTGCTCGGGGCCTCTTTCATCGTGTCTGAGTCTCATTGACAGGATCACGCATTGGCATCCAGGAACGTCAGTTTTGTGTGGCAGTGGTGGGAAATTTATCACAGGGCTTCCCGACCAGTTGTGACAGATAACTAGTAACCTCTGATGCTGCCAGCACTGACAGACCACTCATCTCTCTGGCCTCATGCGTTACTCCTTTCTATCTCTGTCTGTCCTTCTTCATCCCTCCCTCTCTCTCTCTCTCTCTCACTCTCTCACTCACCATTTCTCCTCCTCCTCCTCTTGTGCTCTCTCCCAGGGTGTGATAACACCTGAATATAAAAAGAGCAATAGCAGAGAACAAAAGAGATAAATGGGCATCTACCCGTGATCTGCAATGGCATTTAGCTAAGAAATAACAGAAATAATGGCTCCTGTCACACAATAGGTCAGACTTTAAAAATAGCCCATCAAAGCCCGTCCACTCCCACCGGACATCTTGGTCATGTCCAGCTTGTCTAGAGATGGCCACTTTCCTTCAGTGCCTTTTCTTCGAAAGATGGCCACTTCTTTTTGATGCCGCTTCCTCAGACTGCTCTTGCACACCAGTAGTCTGGTATACAACCACATCTTTAAATGATGGGAGCATTGATGTCTGGAGGCGGAGGTTTTTGTGAGACACTCGTTTTTTGTGAGACATTCCTCTAACTGTCAGCGAGTGATGATGTAAGAGGGCTGCTTGACGCGGAGCAGGGGGCCTCGTCAGAACTTCCATGAGTCCTTAACTTTGCTCTCATTAGGTGCAGGAATGCCAAGGCCTCCACTTTAATGAGGGCCAAGTGAAAACCTGTGTAAGAGTGCCTGTCCTGTAATATGTGATATGTGTGCCTAACGGAGGAGGCGTGAGGGATTGTGGAGAAGAGCTGTACCAGGTGTGCATACAGGCCTTTAAAAAAATGTTCTTCTGGTATTTGATGTTTTATGTAATGTATGATGCTATTTAAAGACTGCAGTGTTCCCTAAAAATGCATTTAATTAGACCGAGGACCCTGATATGTTAACAAAGCTCATAATGTAATAATTTAAAATTCAAATGAACAGTAGTGGAGGGAATGCTATAAATGTTTTTGTCTTAGGTAATGGAGTAGTCAGGTGAAAACTTGACACAAGGTTAAAGCCAAACCTGGGATGTTTATATTCACACATCACAGCCTCATTGTTCTCATACAAAAAAAAAAAAAAACAAGCAAAAGAAAATAAACACTAAAATTGTTTCTGTGAAGGGTAGACTAAACAGGGTTGGACTGTCTTGATGCTGGGGCAAAAAAAAAAAAATAGCCTCAAAGATATCTATTTCATCATCTTAGCCAGCCTGCTTTGCTCAGCATGTGTTCTGGGCTATGGCTGCTAGCCTCAGGGAAACGTAGCGAGCCCTGGGGCGGCGGTTACCACTAGGAGATGATTGACTGCCATCCACAGAGATGAGCGGTTCTACTACTTCTACTCCTCTTCTGATCCTCTCCAAATGCCCTTCCTGATTACTTTTTCCAGTAAAGTGATTTCATCTCAGAAACCCTCAGAGATTGTTCTGGATTGGTTTTCATTTACAAGAAAGTATTTTGATGTGTGGAGGCATTTTTCGTGTTCTTGTCCTGGGGAAAGGAAATATGAAATCACAAATATTTTGAAAAGGACAAAAAAACCAAAAAAAAACACCACCACTCTTGGGTTATTTAAAGTACCGTAATTAAATTGGTGACTGAGGTTTATACATTGATTTTGCTAAATTTCTTCATCTATGAGGTTAATACATGGAGGAAGACAGGTAGCAATGGTAAACCCAAAGAGTCCCAATCAAGCACCATCAACCCACAGCACCATCTGAAAGCCAACCAGGAATAGAGAGAAGGAAAGGACACACAGGGACATACCAAATGGGGGAGGTAGTCTTTGCTGATTTCAAGATATAAAATGTGTTATCGTTGTATTATAGTTATGCTGTATTGCCATCAAGCATTGCAGAATAAAATGTCTTTCTTAAACAGCATTATTGTGAGGAAATTCATTTAATTTGTTTTATATTGCAGTCCCTAGTGACAGCTTTCAATAGTTCTTAATTAAGTTGAAGAGATTTAAACTAAACACAAGGACTGTTGGGGGAAAACAGAAGTTTGTGTAACTAGATTTATATATTAAACATTAAATATTAAATATGTATATTTCATATTTAATATGTATATATTAAAATATTTTAGTTAGGTTTAGTTAGGGTTAGGTTCTGTTTTGTTTCTTCCAGTTCGTCGTATGAGTTTTTTTTTTTTTTTTCGCTGTCAATGCTGTTGGCAATTCAATAAATCTATTCAATGTATTAGAAGACATATATTCAGTGTATGAGAATGAATGAATGAACTCAATGAATTCATTGTAGCCTTTCTGAGTAAAAATACTTCAATATCCTTTTCACGATGTGGCCTTAGTTTAATGTCTTCTCCAAAAGGGTCTGAAAATAGGTCCAACACTGTCTCTCTCCTTTACCATAGCCCAGTACTATAGCATCCATTAACCACTGCAGTTTTCATGGCAATTTTATTGTTGTCTACCTTGCTGCATAACATGGCTACTGGTTCTCTTATCCTGCCTTCAGGTTGGCATTTTTGGGTTTATGGATGTGCCAATATGGAGTGGTTGCACTGAATATTACCCAGAATGCACAGGAGCTGAGCAGCTGTGTGTTCCTCTGCTTCTGAGAGTGTTCTAGGCTCTCTGGTGCACCATGTTGGGTGTATGGATATGTGTGTGTGGCTGCATGTGTGTGTGAGTGTATGTATGTGAGACAGAGAGAAACAGACAGACAGACAGTGTGTGTGTGTGTGTGGGAAGAGGTGTTCATGCATGTGTGTGATCAGCTTGATGAATCGTTGATGTGTTGTGGGAGTGCCACGGCCCGTTTGTGGGGCCGGTGATGGATGGAGTTTGCCCATGCATCTGACACACATCACCCCAGGAAAGTGGGGAGTACAGAGCGGCTGGGACCAGAGCCGGCACCAGAGACCGTGTGCACTGAGCACACTCTTTTTGGCCATCCCATGGTCTTCCCATCTGAAGGACCACCATGCTCCCCTCTCTCTCTGGATTTTTAGCCTTATCAGACCAAGGGAAGTGATTCCTGTCTAATGTTCCCAGAAGACCTGGGATATGGCAGCCAGATCAGATGAAGAATGATACTCGCTCATGTGGAATTAGTCTTATTCAGATGTGATGCCGAACTGGAATATTTTATGTCTGAACTTCAAACACTTAAATGGTTGGGAGGTCCAAGTATGTTGTTGTTAGCAGACTTTTAAAAACTGCATCACAGCAATAGCAGAGAGGGTAAGAGCGTAGAGAGAGGCACAAATGTTCATAAAGTTTCATGTTCTATTTTTACGGGTCGGGGGGGCGGCCCTGATGTAGATCAGAGTTTAGAGTTGAACCCTCATATGCTGATACAGATCATTGGAAAGTTTACACTGTGACGTTATGTGACACTCCCACTTATGCAGACTGGAACTATTAACGTTTGCTCCCATTGTATCATATCATGTTGCTCTAGCTTTGTCAGTAATCAATGATCTTTGGTAACAGTCAAGACTGAAACAGGCCAACCGTTGAGAACAAACACCTCTGAATCTTAGACAGGTTTGATGTCTTTCATGGCTAATGCTCTTTTTCCCCCTTTAGAAAATGCATCAATATGATCTATTATTATGTCATTATTATACATATATATCTGTATGCCTGGGCTCATCAAAGCTTCAGTTACACATTTGCCACCAACAGTGCTTGTGAGATTTGTTCTAGAATTAGGGTGCTTTTTGTCACCTGCAAAAGCTTTCTTCTAGGGCACGTCTGTGCGGTGTGATTGATTTTGCTTCCCTAACCTCATTTAGGAGGACAGCAAGCTAGTTTTAGACTTCGTAGAAAATCTTTGCTTTACTTGTGCCCATGGTCCAACCACTGCAGACCTTGTTTCGGTCCATTTTGTAAAGCCTATTTGGACCCCTGTCTGTGCAACATTTGCCAAAGTAAAAGGCTGTACGTATAAGGCTATAGGAGGCTATAAAGAGAACAATAAGACTGGCAGAGTTTTAATGGAAACCTGTCCAAGAGAACAACTGTTAAAGTGAATTCAAAGGAGAACATTCTTTAAAAGAATTTCACCATGAATCCAAATGCATCATCTAAGAATGTTGAGAAGGTTGAAGAATTCTTATTTTTCTTTCTTTTTCTTTCTTTCTTTTTCTTATTTTATCATCTGTTGTATAGACCAAACCTTAAGCAACAAGCAAACCTAACCTTCCAGGCCTTCTCATAATGGCATAGGCCAAACCTAAAAAAACAACTGAAAACAAGAAATTAAATGAATTAAATGGATCTGTTGAGTCCCATGCAGAATGTATTATACGACAGCCATTTTTTATTGATGTCTACATACAGAATGTACTCTGAAAGCCTCTTGTTCTCTTGCCCTCGGTCTCCCTCTCTCCTTCAAAACGTTGAACTTTCAAAACCTTTGAACTTTTGTTTCCATCTCTCTTTCTACCAAATGACCTGGGTTGCTGCAAAAAGAAGCTCTCCATTGGCAGCTCAGCTCAGTGTTGGATGGCAAGAGCTGGATAGCCTGACTGAAGCACAAGGCTAGGGCATTTTAAAAATGGGATTTATTCTGCCACTTGAATGTACAATTAGTGGCCTGCGAATGGGAAGTGTGGACACGCTGATTGCTGCTTTCACTGAAGTCCCATGTTATGTGCTCTCTCTCTTTCTTTCTCTTTCAGAATCTCAAACACCCTCAGAAAAAATGGACTTAAAAAGTGTGTCTGTGAAAGGAAAAAGTGAAACAGTGAATTGCCTTCCAGTATTACCAGCATTGCTTTCTTTGTTGCCCTGGTTGTCATCTATGTCTTTGTATGTATGGAGAGATTTGCTTTTGTTTAGTTTGTTCTGTTTGAGGCGTTTTTTTATGTTATTGTTGTTGTTGTTATGTCTTGCTTTTTGTTTGATAACAGATGTAATTATGGGATACTAAAAAGACCTTTTGAGACCATTAACTCCACATACACGATCATAAAAGACAAATAAATCTCTGAATAATAACTATAGGTTACGCATAGCATGGCAAATCATCTTTTGCGACTTTCCAGGGATAAAAAAAAAAAACCTTGAAGCTGCAGCAGACTTGGAAGAGGATGAAACTCAGTCACCCTTTTAGCCAGTCTTCCATGCCAGTGAACTCATTTGAGCTTGATTATAATATTCGGAGGGAGTGCTTCACTGTTTGACCTACATTGTTAAATCAGACAGAGTTAGAGGTGTAATTTTGCATAAGCTTGAATACATAATTGAAACGACTCCTCCGTTTGGCCCTGGAAGGGTGTGTGTGTGTGTATGTATGTGTGTGTGTGTGTGTGCCAAGGCACTTGTGACAGCAAAGGAGACCCAGTGTTTTATGAGTCAAACATGGATTGAAACACTAAACATGGCCCCAAGGGTGTGTGTGGCTAGAAAGTGCTCTGTACAAGTGTGAAAAAGAGGAGGTTTGGTTTGCTTCATCCTCCATGCTTTATGTACCACATAGAAGTGGATTGCAAAGGAGCACATATCTTGTGATATCTGTATCTACCAAACTTTGCTTAAAAATGAAGGTGTTATTGATATAAGCAGAAGTTGATGCTTTAAATATTTTGTGTGGATTGCGCTAGTGGCAGTTGTATAGAGGGTGAGTGAGGACATGAGGAAGCTCTTATTTCTGGCTACTCACTGTGCCTTTGACCTTGCAGCCTTGCATGCTGGGCTTGTGGATCGCTTCCAGAGTCCAAGCCCACCTGCCTGCCAATGATACCTAACCTCTCTCTGTCTCTCTTTCTCTCTCTTTCTCTCTCTCTCTCCACTGGTCTCCAGGACACAGACCTGATCATGACCTTCAACATCTCCATGCATCGCTCCTGGTGGATGGAGAATGGCCCCGGGTGCCGCGTGACCCCCATCACCCCTCCGCCCTCCTGGGCGCCGGAGGACCACCGCTACATCAGCATCGCCGGTTGCATTCTGGAGTACCAGTATGTGGAAGTGGCTCACAGTTCCCTGCAGATCCTCCTGGCTGTGAGTAGATACTCTTGGTTATACTGGGGCTCTGTGTGAACAGTTATCAGGGTGCTTAGAACCTGGTTTGTGGAACGGCTATTCATTTGTGACCAAGTGGAGATTCTGTGCGAGGGCATTCCTATCACTTTCTACTAGCTGTCTATTGGCTATGGGAAATAGGGCTGTCCTATCTCTTGACTACCCTTTTGGCCTATCTTGTTTTATGTAACTGTGTACTCTTCTCATGTGTTCTTCCACACAAGTGGAATGACCTTCCAAGCGCTACCAGATAAACAGATACCCTCTCCACTTTGAAGAAACTCTTGAAAACCCAGCTATTCCAAGAATATCTCCTGGCTTGAATTCTGAATACCAGGAATGCATTTAACCTTTTATACTTCTCTCTTCTCTCTTTTTATACTGCACTTTTATTACACTATTGCACTTTCCAACTTATAATACTGCAAATTTTATGTTAGCAATATGCACTCTGTTTTTTTTTTCATTGTGTTGTAGCTTGAATGCTATCCTCTTTTGTAAGTCGCTTTGGATAAAAGCATCTGCTAAATGCATAAATGTAAATGTAAATGTAAATGTATGGTTCACAGTGGCTGAGAGGGTAGTGTTCCATGATTCTCTACGAGCACAAATTTTTCATCTTCATCTGGTTTGGATATCTACCTTGTGTTCACTTTTAGTACAAGTAGCTATGATTATTTTAAATTGTAACCGCTAGAAGATAGAATTGGAAAGGGATTCTGTCTTACAGTCAGTTTGTGAAATATTTACTAGGAAAGGTAACATGTTGATTAAGATCCAGTAGAAAAAATGTCTCTATCTCTGCACAAGTCTTAATTAGCTGGAAGGAAATAAAAAAACAGCTCATGTAAGATGAGATCTCCAGTCCAGGAAGAGCAGTGAAGTAGGTCTGGCCCTGCTGTGCGCCTCTCCTGCTGGGCGGCTCCAGGATCTTGAGTTATGAGGTACGGCAGAGGTCAGGCAAGTAATTATGTGGGAGAAGGAAAACTTCCACTGAACCTCCACCTTATTCCCACTGCACACAGCCAGGCACAAAAATGCTTGGAAGCACAGGCCTGCTTACACCTGACTAATGAAAGGGTCAAATGGAGAGAGAGGGGGTAGATTGATACCTTCAAACGGTGGCCCCAAAACACTTTGAAGAAGTTAAAGAGAGACGGAAGTGGGCCAGGTGAGAGGTCAACTTGTCTCAAAAGTATCCAATCTCATCAAGTTGTGATAGGCACTTTCGTTCTTGAATAGGGAGGATGAAGTTTTAGGCAAAACAAGTAAAGTAACTTCCTGACACTGATAATTAACTTGGATGG
>PYXC01000317.1:1810000-1907500 GCA_015244755.2 Tenualosa ilisha | reverse complement strand
GAGCTAAACGAACAAGAGGCTTTTTCGTTATCCTTTGCCAATTGGAGGCATAAGTGGGCCTTTGATCAGCTAACTTTAAGGACAACCCCTGTCTTTCTCTTTTGTTCCCTTTTTCTCTTTCTTTGTCATCTGCCGGACAAGCGTACAATTGATCTGTCTCTCTGTCTGCCTGTCTTTCTGCTCTCCACTGTCGCCACTTGTACTGAGAGATAATTATGAAGATTATGCAGGAGGCATCTGAGGGACTGCTGTCATCTTTCCCCAACAAATGATGTTGTTTACGTGTGTTATTTTTTGTCTTTGCTTGTGTTTCACAACACAAGCCGATCCGACAGCATTCGTCGACAGAGGCACACCCCTCAGATCGTCCCTTCGTCCCCCTCCTCATGTCGACAAGGAGCGGCACCGTCCAGCATCACGAGTTAATGAGTTTTTTGTGTCGGCAAGTAAAGCATTCCCGTTCTCGCACGGCGCTCTGACACGGGCCGCGCCCGCACTCGTCATTACGCCATAAGGAAGGCCACGTTCTGGGGAGTAATTAAATGGAGCCGTGTTCTAATGAGGGAGCCCACAGCGAGGGCAAGTGTGTGTGTGTGTGTGTGTGTGTGATGAAGGATCTTTTCATGGAGGGATAATCTTTCATAAGTCCCATTTCTCTCCCTTGCTCACTCTCCCCAGCTCAAGCTCGTACTAATACACACTCGTACTAGTTCACACACACACTCACACACACATGGCCTCCTCCTGTTTGCTTCATTCCTACATAAATACACACACACACACACACACACACACGCACACACACACACAAGCACACACATGCACACACACACATATATGCACCCATTGTCGTATGTTGGAAGACTTGTCTGTACTATGAAGTATGGCAGATTGGCACACGGACTGAGCTCACAGAACACAGGCTCATAAACGAGCTAATGAATGATCTAATCAGTGAG
Organism: Tenualosa ilisha; assembly: GCA_015244755.2. Taxonomy (NCBI): domain Eukaryota; kingdom Metazoa; phylum Chordata; class Actinopteri; order Clupeiformes; family Clupeidae; genus Tenualosa; species Tenualosa ilisha. Next base: position 1,906,541 of record PYXC01000317.1, on the reverse strand, counting down.
CCAATCAAGGATCATGCAATGTCTTTTAGACGGAACAGACGTATTGGAGAGACCACGGTGACGACCAGCGGAAGCACACATACACACACACACACACACACACACACACACGCACATATACAAACACACACAAACACACACATGTAGATATGTGCACACACACATGCCCGCACACACACACGCACACACACACACGGACACGGACACACATATACAAACACACACACACATGTACATATGTGCACACACACACGCGCACACACACACACGCACACACACACCCACACATACAAACACACACAGACACACGGACACACATATACAAACACACACACACACACACACACATATACACACACACACACACACGCATATACAAACACACACACACACAAACACACACACATACATATGTGCATACACACACACGCGCGCGTTAATTCTTTTATTTGGATCTCAACACAGGGTAAGAATTAAAGATCCAAACATTGGTAGTATGTCGTGTTATATACAACTCATTTACAGTTTATGAGTATACATGACGCCTTAGTCTCCAGATGGACAGACTACCTACAATAGCAGAGATGAAGCAATACTTTGCCATTCTCACACACACACACTCACACACAAACTCACAAACACACAGCCACCACCTAACGCTTTTCCTCACTCGCTACACGCAACTTCAGTTACCTTCAGATTACCTCCACCAGCCCCAGGAACCATTATGTGTGGCGTGTGTGTGGAGGAAGAGCTCACGCCGCCGGGGGCACATGGTCAACTCTGAGTCTCGGCTCCTGGAGAGCAGCAGAACAAACGTGAGAGCAGCGTCGTGTCGACTTACAGGGTCTCTCCCCTCAGAAAGAAAAGATGTTGGTTTTCCCTCCCACTCTGTGTCAGCTGACTGTGCATGCCAGATCGTAGAGGACCACAGGTGGAGGCTGAAGGAGCTGTAGGTGAAGACACAGGTGGAGGTGGGGGGGAGAGGGGACGGAGGAAAACCTGTTATTAACATCCAGCTGTTTCGCCTTGTCTTTCTCATGAGAAGAAGGCAGGGTATGTTGCTATGAGCCCGTGTCAGTGGCACGACCCTATTACTGGGATGTAGCCTTGTAGGTGGAGGGAGAGAGAGAGAGGTGTTTCTCTGTTGGCGATGCCACCATTGTTGGAGAAGGGAGAGGGTACACACACACATACACACACACACACACAGAGGGAATGAAATCGGCTGCTTATGTCTGAGGCCCCCAGACAGCAGCTCGAGAATATTGCATGTTATTGCTGACAGTCAAAACTGTCTCAGAGGGGTATTTTGTGAGTGTGTGTGTGCGTGTGTGTATGCATGTGTACAGCCGTGGATGTGAAGGATTAGCTTTTTTTTTCATATCCAGCAGACAGTCCCTAGATGCTGAGAGGACTGTTCCCAGGCAGATTTCTGCTTCCAAGGGAGCAGGAGAGAGAGAGAGGGAGACTGTGTGTGTATCTGACAGATAGAGAGTGTGTGTCTGACAGAGAGAGAGAGAGAAACTGTGTGTGTGTGTGCATGTGTATGTGTGTGTATATTTGTGTCTGACAGAAAGAGAGAGATAGAGAGAGGGAGGAAAAGAAAGACAGGTAGCTATACGGCCGAGAGAAGTGGCCAGTTCGAAGATGGGAAATAAAGTGTGTTTGTGAGGGAGTATTAAGGTATAGGAGACTATGCCAGAGAGAGATGGGAAATAAAGTGTGTTTGTGAGGGAGTATTAAGGTATAGGAGACTATGCCAGAGAGAGATGGGAAATAAAGTGTGTTTGTGAGGGTATTAAGGTATAGGAGACTATGCCAGAGAGAGATGGGAAATAAAGTGTGTTTGTGAGGGAGTATTAAGGTATAGGAGACTATGCCAGAGAGAGATGGGAAATAAAGTGTGTTTGTGAGGGAGTATTAAGGTATAGGAGACTATGCCAGAGAGAGATGGGAAATAAAGTGTGTTTGTGAGGGAGTATTAAGGTATAGGAGACTATGCCAGAGAGAGATGGGAAATAAAGTGTGTTTGTGAGGAGTATTAAGGTATAGGAGACTATGCCAGAGAGAGATGGGAAATAAAGTGTGTTTGTGAGGGTATTAAGGTATAGGAGACTATGCCAGAGAGAGATGGGAATAAGTGTGTTTGTGAGGGAGTATTAAGGTATAGGAGACTATGCCAGAGTGAGTGATCGTGAAGCCAGCTAAGGAAACTAAAGAGATGTTGGGGAAAAGAGGAGGTGGAGAATGGACAGAATAGAAAGGAAAAGAAAGAGAGAGGAAAAAAAAGGATCAGAGAGGCTGCCAAGGATGGGGTGATTGTGGTGAAGAGTAGAAAAAAAAGCAATGGGGCAAGAGACGTCTGCGAGCGAGGGTTGAAAAGTATGTGGGCCATTCAAAACTGAACTGAATGTGTGTGGTAGGCTATGTTTGTTACAAAAGGCATACTGTAGCGTATGCGTGTGTGCCTGTAGTGTTACTCAGTTCATCGCACACACTAAATAGATATTATTCATTTACTACAGGAATGTTGATACTGATGATACTGGTGGAAACCCCACTGCAGTATCAAGTCCTGTCTGTTGAATGCCCAGACTCTGGAAACTGGCACTGGAAACTCTTCAGCACTGCTGGAAGTCTCTTGTATATGACTGGTGTTCAGGCGTTCGCTCGATAGTCCACGCTCCGTCGACAATTTCTCACCAGGCCCTGGACCTCGAGCTGTCATGAGAAGGACTTTGATGGTTTTCGTTTTTTTCCCCTCCTCCTCTGCAGGGTTTTAACCGGCCCTTGCTCCGACAAAGGGGACCCCACAAGGTTGCACGGAGAGACCCTGTTGTCTCTTTTCTTCCCCCTGACTTTCTCTCTCTCATCCCTCTTTTTTCCATCCTTTTTCTTCCCTGTGGAAGCAGACAGCTGGCGAACAGTGCTCGGCCGCCCTCGTCTCCTCCATCATGCAGAGCGCGGGTGCCCGCACTGGGTGCGTAAGGGCCAGCGAGATGCCCTCTTAGCCTGGTGAGAGAGAAAAAGAGAGAGCGAGAAAGACGCCGTAATGAATGAGACTATTAAATGTACTGCAGCGGCGCCGGCGATGTGCTGGTGAGAATGTTTTTTTTTTGCGGATGGCACTAGTGATCAATCAGAGCCTTGTTTAATTACAGCATGTTGCCCGTCTGCCATATCACAGACTTTTTTTGTGGCAAATGATTGTGGGCTGGGGCAGTGTGTAGCTGCATGAAATATCTGCACTGTGTGTGTGTGTGTGTGTATCTGTCCCTTAACACCAAAAGTACTGTTTGTCAAGTCTGTGCATAAATCGCTGTAAGTACCATAAGTGTATGGGGCTAGAGAGAAAAAGGGTATGCTTTGTGTATGTGTGTGTGTGTGTCTGTGTGTGTGTGTGTGTGTGTGTGCGTGTGTGTGTGTGTGTGTGTGTGTGTGTGTGTGTGTGTGTGTGTGTGTATGTATGAGAGAGAGAGCGAGAGAGAGAGGGAAAAGAGTGATTTTGATTCTGTGTGTGTATGTGTGTGTGTGTGTGTGTGTGTGTGTGTGCGATTACAAGAACATGTTCCTTGTTTGGAGAGCAGCTTAGCTCTGGGGTTCATTAGCCTCAAGATTAAAGCAATGGCCTCCGAACAGCACGATTCTCGGCTTGCAACCCTCAACATTCATTTCTCACACCTCAGAGAGAGAGAGAGAGAGAGAGAGAAAGAAAGAAGAGAGAGAGAGAGAGAGAGAGAGAGAAAGAGAGACAGAAAGAGAGAGACAGAGAGAAAAAGAAAGAGAGGGTGAGATAGAGAGAGAGAGAGAGCATTTTTGTGTTGTATTTGCCTTGTCACCTGTCACGCCTCATCTGCTGTGCCTGCTTTATCCCTCTCTCTCTCTTTCTCTCTCTCTCTCGCTTTCTCTTTCTCTCTCTCTCTCACACTTTCTCTTTCTCTCTCTCCTTCTCTCTCTCTCTCGCTTTCTCTTCCTCTCCTCCTCTGTGCCACTGTTTAGCCTGGTGATTGAGAGCTTGCATTTGCAGAAGCCCCCATCTTCATTTAAACATCTCAACCTCACAGCCCTGATTGAGTTGGACTGCACAGGAGGGACACTCACTCCCCCACCCATCCATCCATCCATCCATCCATCTATCCATCCATCCATCCATTCACCTCCTCCATCCCACCCAGCACCAGCCACACCCATTTGTATTCTCTCTCTCTCTCTCTCTCTCTCCCTTTTTTTGTTTTTGTTTTGCTATCTTTACCTTTTGCTATCTTTTCAATGTTCTTTCTCGCGTGTCTGACACACCGACGAAAAGGAACGATTGTTTAAGGCAGACAGGGGCCACTGTTTTTACTCTCCTCACCTGAACCTCCTCCTATTTCTTTTCTTTCCCCTCCCCTTTTCATCTTGCTCTCACTTCCCTCGTTCATCCTCCTTCAACCCCCCCCCATCCCCATGCTCATTTTGTGGCCCATTGTTCGGCGACGTGGCGGGGCCATCGCACACCAGGAATGAGGAGATGGACATCTCAGGCGAGATAGCAGTGGGGGAAATGGCTCCCATCTTGGAAGAAATAAAGCAAACAGTGAAGCAATTTAGCCAGGATGGCTTCAAAGGAAAGATGAGGAATATATATTACTGTTTGAGAGGGTCGGGGGTTGAAAAGAGTCCACCGCACTGAGACAGAGATAGAGATAAAATAGTCCTTTTTTCTGTCTAAGGTTTGGCCAACTATTTGATACAAAGTAGAAACACAGAGAGAGAGACACACACACACACACACACACACACACACACACACACACATCCAAAAAGGCATATATGGTTATTATTGTGCATGGCGATGGTACCTTTCTAAATCCATCTGTCTGGCAACACACACCTCTGCCCACAACAATACTCAACCCACTCACCTGTGCACGCATATAAAAACCAATTTCATAACCTGTCAATCCTGAAAACAGTGCGCACACACACCACTCCTCAGAGAGAGAAATTGGTGCATCCACTTTTTTTTTTTTGTCTTTTTTTTGACCGTGCAGACCTGGAGCAACCCAGAGAAGAATCAATTGGCCTCATTTGGTGTCATTCCCTCAAGTATCCAAAGGGAAGTTGGTTCCCTTGGTTAAGTGCCGTTCCAGGCTAATTGTGGTCTTGTGTGGGAGACGGCAGCTTCAACTAGCATATGGTGTAGCGAGCTGATGCTCAGACCAGTGAGAGAGACATCTCATGATAATGGCACCAGTAGCACTATGTTAACCCCCTCCCTCATCTCTTTCTCTCTCTCTCTCCTATCTACCATATCTATATACCTATATATTCATCTCTCTTTCTCTCTCTCTCTCTTTCTCTCTCTCTTCTATCTATCATATCTATGTACCTATACATTCATCAACCTCTCATTTCTGCAGCAGACAGTGCTCAAAATAATCTGTTCTTATGTTCTTCTCACTCTCTCTCACACACACACACTCTCACTCTCATTCATTCGTGGGTGAGCATCTGTATGTAGTGCGCTGGCAGGTGGGTAAATAACGATGCAGTCCCCAGGTGAGTGACGGTTCAGCAGTTACAGAGCAGATCCCCTCCACCATATCTGAGCATCTCATCTGACAGCCAGGAGTGACAGTGGCAGGGAGAAATGTGCTGTGATATTTTTTTTGGAATTCTTTTAGAATTTTGTAGGCTATTTCTAATGCTTCTAATTCTAATTCTAATGCTAACTTCTAATGCTAATGATCAACTCTCATGTTGCCTATTTGAGTGCAAAGTGTAACTGAGGAGACCCATCAGTGTTTGTGGCTAAGATTTTCTTGCCCATGCTAAATTAGCTATTTAGCTACATTAGTGAACTAGTTTTGCCTAGTTATTTTGCGTCATACCAGCATGACACCAGCAGCATCTGTAGTTGGGGAAAATGTTTGTAAATGTTAGTTTGGAGATCAACAGCATGCAGCTGGAGTTCAGATGCTCTTGAGCCACTGATAGCAAAGTCACCCTCAGCTGTCCTCAAAAGGCATGTTTGTGGGCCTAATGAGAGATGTCTGTCTGTCACCAAGGCGATAGCGTGGCATGTTTAGCTGCTTAGCGCCTGTTGTGAAAAAGGCCAGATTACAACAGAGCTTTTTCCTGTCACAAAAGACAAGGCAGTGTGTTTGAAGTGCACAGTGGCTTTGTGTTTTGCATGTTTTGAGTGAGACTGTGTGTGTGTGTGTGTGTGTGTGTGTGTGTGTGTGTGTGTGTGTGTGTGTGTACGAATAGGAGATATCTTTTGAGTGCACACTCACATCCGAGGCAGCCTCAAAACCACTCAGAGATGAGCAACGAAAGGCTTGTTGATTAATATAGGATGTTCAGTCTTTGGTGTGAGTCCTTCTTTTATGATGACACATTCTGCCTTTACCTCACTGTCAAAGGATGTCCAAGTACTGTAAGTGCTCATTTTAATCTAATGACCTATTGGTCTTATTTGATGTCTTCAGTCTCTTACTCTCCAAGACTCTATCATCACAAATACTCTCTCTCTCTCTCTCTCTCTCTCTCTCTCTCTCTCTCTCTCTTTCCCTCTTTCTTTCTCTTTCCCTCTTTTCTCTTTCTCTCACACACACACATACACATGTGCACCCACACACACACCCACACAAACATCCATTATGGTTCTATTCCATTGTCAGGAGATAATGCCTAATTATGAGAGGAGAATACCACAGACACAGGGGCACGTTGTTCACAGGGCCAACACAATCCATTTGGCCCATTGGAACCAATTATGGGGAAACCATAAGGGCCTTTAGATCAGATGACATTTGACCTTTCCAATATCTGTTATCACCCTTCTGGAAAGAAATTCGGACTGAAAGAAAGAGAGTGACATAACTGTAGAAAGCATGGAAGGAAGGAAGGAAGGAAGGAAGACAGGAAACAAGGGAAAAAACAATGATATGTAAATGAGTAAACAAGCAAAAGATTGACAAAGAATATCCTCGAGAGAGAGAGAGAGAGAGAAAGAGATAGAAAAAAAGAATGAATGATAGCTAGTATAAGAACAGTCTGCCTGAACTTAAAACTCTTTATCTCTCTCTCTCCCAGGTTTCCACCTTTGCCTGCTTGCTTCACATCAAGCAGTAGTGCTTGTCAGGTCTGCTTTCATGGTTGATGTGGATGCACACACACACACACACTCACACACAAACACACGCACACACAATTCATCTTTCTTTGAGGTCGACAAAGTCGTTAAGTTCATCCCACAGACAAATATTTACTTTCTCACAAACAAACAAACAAAAAAAGTTATATATTTTCCTCCCTTTCTTAGTCCACAGTTAGACTTTCACCTGGGAGAGATTGTTCATGAGTTTGCTGGCCAGGGCTGTATTTTGGCACGATCAATTGCAAAGATGTCTGAAAGCATTATGGTAAACAAAAGAGGCCCAATATGCTCTTAGCCGGCCTTTTACAGCACACGATCAATCCTGGATGCACACAATGCATCCCCCGAGCGAAGGGCTCTGCGCCTAATGAATTATTATCAAGTGAGAGGGGAGGCCATCCCTCCTAAGCCAATCAGATTTAGCTGCCGCAGCCACGAGGGGCCAAATGATGCTGAGGTACACAAAGCCTCCCCACTCCCTGGCTCTGGGAGAGCGCTCTGTCTTCTTCATGAGCGGAGCTCATTAGGGCTGTGTGTGTATGTGTGTTTGTGTGTGCATGTGTGCATACGTGTGTGTGCGTGTGTGTGCGTGTGTGTGTGTGTTTGGGTGTGTGTATGAGTGTGTGTGGGTGTGTGGGTGCGCACACTTGTGGGTGTATGTGTGTGTTTGTGTTTGCATGTATTTGTCTTCACACACTCTTCATCACTACAGGGCCCATAAGTAGTGAAGCAATTGCAGTGTTTTGGCACACAGGTGCACACCTGTGCATGATTGTGTGTGTGAAAGTGTGTTTGCTCTCGATGTTATTTTCTGTAATGTCAATTTGTGGAAAGGAAATTGCGTGTGCATGCGTGTGAGTGAGTGTGAATTTAAATGGCAATTTGTATTTGCACGCTTCTGCTGGCAAGATGCATGTCTGCATTTGATGTATTGCCTATATCCAAACAGGTTCAGAACCCCATTAGACAGTCTTAGATCAAAGAAAAACACACAGCTCTTCTCCCTAGCAGCTTCTTTTCTTTACCACTGAAAGCAATCATAATGGAACGCTCATCCCCTTTTAACAGCTATGGAGATTAAAACGTGTCAGACCAGCACAAACCTTTCCTGGTTCTTTTGAACCCTACACACGTGTGTCTGCTATATGCTGTAAATGAGCCATTTAAGAGCCTGTGAAAGCTTTTCCCTTTACAAGCCTGTGAGCCTTTTGTCCCGCCAGGTGTTGAGCAAGCAGACATGTGTGATGGAGAGAGAGTGATATCTCCATACAGGACTAGCAGGGCCGGTCTGGCTTACAGGGGCAAGATAGCAGGTGCCAAGTGGACCTAGTGGGAAAGGATCCACTTAGAAAGTAGGAATGGTGGTGCTTGTGATGATGGTGGTGGTGGTGCTTGGGTATTGCAGAGGATTAAGGATGTGTCTGAGAAGTATGAAATCTATTTAAATTCATTGATGAGTGTGTGTGTAAGATAGAGTGTGAGGGAGAAAGAGAGGTGTGTGTGACTGTGTTTGTGTGTGTGTGTGTGTGTGTGTGTGTGTGGGGGGGGGGGGGGGGGCAGTGCAAAAGGAGTGTAAATGTCTGTGTATTTCCACACATGTATGAGGAAATGTGCATTTGTAGGCAAGTGTGCACAAACATGCATGTTTACGTGTCTGGTGTATAGATAATTGCCTAGGACTGTTTCACAGCAAGCATTCACCTGGTTATCAGGAGATGCTCCATTTCCCATTGATTTATGGATTGCAATCCTGCACACATGATGCAAAGTCAAGCACTCAGGAAACAGCTCCTAAAATGCAGCTAATAATGTCTCAGAGGCGAGCTCTGCACTACACCAAACACAGCCCAGCTACAGTCCATATTCACCCAACTTCTTAATCAGTAGCAGCATCTTTTTGAAGAGCCTGTTTGGAGAGCCCAGGAAGTAGTGTGGATACCTGGCCTGATGTATGTGTGTGTGTATGTGTGTGTGTGTGTGTGTGTGTACAAATCATGAGCTCTGACTCTGCTTCGCACATTTCACTGATATCTTCATTTCCTCCGCCAGTCTTACCTATGCACCGTCTCTTGGCAGCCATGAAGGTCTCAGATGTACTGAAGCCAAATGTAGCTACAGCTTTTATTTCTTCACTTCTTTTTTCACCCAGTTTTGGCTAAATAATGAATAGAGCGCTAGCGTTGTCCGTCCAGTGGAATTCCTCACAGACACAAGTGAGGAGGAGGAAACTAAGCATGCTGTTTGGAAAAACAATAAATCTAAATAATAAAAAATAAATCTAAATAAATAAATAAATCTGCAGTTAGCTAAGAAGCCAGGTGGCAGATATAAATGTGATGTGACAAAACATTCTGGTCTGGAGAATTCTCTCGTATGTCTTTGTTTGGGAGGCCCCTGTTTCTGTTTGAGGAGCTTCTCATCTCTTCCTCCAAGCATCTGGCAGAGGGAAAGATCATCCTGCCGCGTCTCATCATTCTCAGGCCCCCTGTGCTTTTCAAAGGTGCCTTCATTTGGGCCTCGCCTCCTGAAAGGTTACAGAAGGACAATACTGATGAAGAGCAACAGTGTCATTAAAGTGCCGAAGTCTTCTTGCCTTCTCTTCAAAATTCTTTGCTTTATTCTTTCTATTCTTTCTCACCGTCATACCTGCGCTATTTAGCGTGTGTCTGTGTGTGTGTGTGCATGACATTGAGTTTGTAACTCAAAACCCAGTCCCTGTGTGCGTTTGTGTGTTGGTGTGTGTGTGCGTGTGTGTGTGTGTGTGTGTGCAAACCCCCTAGTCCCCAAACGCTCCCTCTCTCCCGATCATTTGACCTCGCCTCACACCATCATCTCCATTTCACTTCACCAAAATCACACCCGCGGCACCACCAACTCCACAAGTGCACCCGAGTCAATGAAGTTAGCCCGCAGTGGTGATTAGACGAGAGGGCGAGAGGTTCATTTAGCACGCTAACAAGACCGCGTGCCAATGAAAGAGCTCTCCACCAGTCTTTGGCTTCGAGTCATGGAGAGAGAAGCCACCCTACACCACTACACCCCCCCCCCCCATACACACATTACCTCCTCCACCTTAGCCACCTCCACCATCCACACTCCCCAACTCTCTGACCCTATTCTCTGCGGTGTCCTGAGACTAATTCAGACAAAGAGCCCTAAATGGAGATGGCTCAAAGAGGCCAAACGCTGGAAATTAGTTTCGGATGAAGACCTGGCACCCAACCAGAAAAAGCTGGAAAAAGGGCTTTAATTTCATTATGCTAAAGACTCGAGACCCTATCTGAATAAATAAATAAATACAATAAAAGCATAATGAAGCTTTTATTTATGTGAGTGTATGTGTGAGTGTTAGTGTGTGTGCGTGAGTGAGTGAGTGTGTGTGTGTGAGTGTGTGCGAGTGTGTGTGTGTAAGTGAATGTGTGTGTGTATGTGTGTGTGTGTGTGTGTGTGAGTGAGTGAGTGTGTGTGTGTGTGTGTGTGAGTGTGAGTGTGTATAAAGGAGAGGCAGTGCCCAGACTTTACTGGAAGTGCCCACCTAAAATGGCCCCTGGCAAGAGGGGTGAAACAGGTAATTCTGGGAATCAGTACATACTTTCATCGATTGTTTTCTGGACCATGTGCAATTTCAGTACTCGTGCATCAACGCAAATAGCCAATGTTCCTGCTCACACATACACACACACACACTTATTTTGTAGCCCCACCTCTCAACTTAGCGAACCGGTCTGGGCAGTGGACCAAGAGCCTTGAGGCGAAACCACCCCATCACGAGGCAAAAGGTATACATAAAGGATACGGTGCCTCAAGAACATGACAGATTTGCCACTTTAAAAAACGCAGAGCGGGAAAAAAAGGAGGCAAAAAAGCACCACCCCACGGTTTAATGACGAGCAGGCACCTCTGTAAGTGCTTCATAACTCTCCCAGGCAACCGGCAAGTGCTCACAGGGCCTTCCACAATGCCTCCCACAGCACCTCCGAGCACAGTATGTGCAATATTACTCCGATTTATCTTCGCAGACCACGCAGTGATTTTTTTTTTTTTTTTCAAAGCTTCTCACAGCACAGAAAGCATGAATAGCTGAATGAGATGGAGAGGGTGGGGCGAGACACATTAGACCCAAATAACAAGTATAATTACGGGCATGCCTGCACGCTAGTGCTTCTGAGCTGCCTCTTAGCCCCTGAGTGGAATCCGCCAGAATGCATCGACTTCCATTATTCAGCGTTGAGCATTAGGTGACCCTCAAGTCCTACTGGATGAGAGTAATTGCAGCAGAGGCTAGTATACTGAGCATAGGGGCTTTTTGTGTATATAAGTGTGAAACTATTAGATATAAGAGTTTGGCTCCAAAACGCTATAGCCACCATTTTAATGAATTTTCATAAATATATATTTTTTTTACATTTTGTGTTTCAGATGAATCAGTAACTTTATATTTGGGTTGCTTTTACTTGATTTATTTTTACATAATAAAATCATCTTTGTGTTAAAATCAACATGGCGTTTTAGCAATAATTACTGAAATACACTATTAAACACTATTAACACTATTAAAGAACATGCTTTTTGGATTTATAGCGTTTTGGAAGCAGACTCTTTGGTCTTGAATGGAGTGAGTGGATCTTACTGTGATAAGATTGGAAGCACTGGGTTCAAGTGATGCTCTGCGTAGTTCACAACATAGTTTACATTATAGTTTACATTATACAGTGCTCTGCTGTTGTCCATTGTGTTGTATTTCCTGAGTGTTATCAAATAAGATTACAATCCCAAGACTTTCATTACATTTCCTTAAATATCTGACCTAACAGCTCACTTCTTAGACTTTCAGCCTGAGGGCACTGGCTACATTCAGTTCATTTGAATAAGAATTAATTATTTCTGCTGAGGACCATTGCAGTCAAGTGGGCTTTCTAGCACTGAGATTTCTGCCGTCTAGTTCTATATTGCATTTACGTAAGATGAGCTAAGTTAGAAGATTTTGACTTAGAAACTTTCACACAGGCTGAAAGCTAAAGATGTCCAATGACTCAAGAGCGGACTTAGTCCAAGGACAGATCCTGTCCTCCTCTCAGACAAGAGTGTCACCGCACCACCACCACCGTATTCAAGTCCCACATCTTAGACCTCCCGACACACCACAGGTATTAAATACTGCCAGCTCTCAGGGCTCTCTCTGTTCCAGGGCCTCTCTCTCATTCTGTCTGTCTGCCTACGAATCATCCCTTCTGCTCTGGACCTCATTTAACCCCTGCCTGCACACAATCTCCTCTCGCAAGTGACGTAGCGCATCACTGTAATAAACCCCTTTTTGTTCTCCAAAAAAAAAAACTCTTTTTGCTTTTATTGTCATTGGTTATAAAGCACAGACCTAAACCGGCCTCACCGACCTTGTAAATGTATACAAGTTGAGTACTTGCTGAGCTGTTTGTCTGTCAGGTTAGCTGTGGGTTTATGAGAAGACGCCAACACTGAGATGGTTTATCAGAAGGCCCCAGTTCTGTTGATTGGTAGGCTGCTGCTGTTCCTTGTCTGAAAATGTAGTGTGAAAAAAAACCTCCAAGGTTGCAGGAACAGCAGAAGTGCACTAAATGGGAGTCACCTTGGCGGTGAGGGATCTAGGAGTTGTGGGTGCAGCCACAAGTGACTAGTTTGTTGGCGTGGCAAAAGTCCTGGACCGAGCAAGCATACTGCAGGTTTCCACAGGCACAAAGTCAACCAACCGCAGGGGCCTCGGTCGCCTCAGAGGAGACACACAAGGGCATGTGATTCAGACAAGAGTGACGATGGTGGTGGAGGTGATGATTAGTGTGTAGAGAGAGAAAGAGACAGAGAGAGAGGAAAGGAGTAGAGGGCAAGTCTATGCAGAAGAGACAGAAGTGGGTTGAGTGATGTCTTGTCATCTTGTGAAAATTGATCACACAAGATGCGTGCATTTTTGTATGTGTATGTGTGAGTGTGCGTGTTTGCGTGTATGTGAGTGAGTGAGAGAGAGATTGTGTGTGTAGATCTAAGTATTTATGTGGTTTTGTGTGTGTTTGTGCATATATATGTAATTGTGTGTGTGTTGAGTGGGTGGTGTAAGAGAGAGAGAGAGAGAGAAAAAAGAAATAGAGAGAGAGATGAAGAAAAGATCGTAGACTACTACAGTAGGGAGGGCAGCCTCTCTCGAGCAGCTGCCGTCTCTGCCACCCACTGCATCGCCCGGGTCACATCACCAGTGGGCAATCCATCATGCCCGGCTCAGTGCCCCTGGGGGCCTGAGTGTCTTTTCATTAGACCCCGTGCTCCCCTGTCTCAGACGCCATGCAAGCGCTCATCTGCATCAGTGAAGCCCTTGTAGCCGCTACGACCCGAACCTAACCACGTTACTGTGCCGACGAATTAGTAAAAAACATGTGCTGTTGAGGACACAAACACTCTCGTCTTGTGTGAGAGGGAGCCTTTGGGAGGCTAAACAGAACTATCATAATCGCATTACCTGCTGTGCAGGTGCAGGTGTTGAAGTTATAGGTAGAAATGATGCCTCTACAGACACATGAACCCTCCTGGGCAGCCATTTGCATATGATCCATAATGTTCCTTTGCCCTTTGACTGGCTAAGTGGAAATCAGTATGCAACAAGTGATCTAGGGAAAAGTGTCAGTGGCACCTGCAAAGAGCCATTTTGGGGTGTTTGGGGGGGGGGGGCAGTAGGGTGTGCGTTAAACAGTATGTGTGTATGGCTGTGTATGCATTAAGTGTGTGTGTGTGTGTGTGTGTGTGCATATCTGTGATGTGTGGAAGGGTGGGGTGATTACAGTGCAATAGTGGTGCTAACTCTGGCCACTTCCTTTTTATCGCTTGGTGGTAATTCCATTTCTCTCTCTCCCTTTTCCACTTTTTCTCTCTCTCCCTCTCTCTCCATCTCTGAGCTGCTTCTCTGTGCTCCTTTAGATAAACGCATTAAAGATTAAAAGGGTGTAATTCAGAGGAGGGTTTTTGTGTGGTGTTGGTGATTGGAGGGAGTGTTGGGCTGGCTCATATGTGTGTGTGTGTGTGTGTGTGTGTGTGTGTGGTGGTGGTGGGGGGGGTTGCGCAAGCTGGAACACAGTAACGAATGAGCGTGTCCCTGAACGCACAATGCGACAGTAAGATACTCGTGTTTCAGATCAATCTCTCTTTCTTTTCTGACCCCCCCCCCCCACACACACACATGCCCAACCCACCGACCACCACACACACACGCCTGACCCACCGACCACCACACACACACACACACACACACACGCCCGACCCACCGACCACCACACACACTACACACACCACACACTCCCACCACCTCCTAGACTTCAGTTTCAATTATTTAGTGTCTCTTTTGAGATCTGGCATGCATTATTCACACTGTATAGAATCTAATTTTAACTGTAATGTCAGGAGGGATCACCATGGAAATGTAGCGAATGGAGATCATTGTGTGTGTGTGTGTGTGTGTGTGTGTGTGTGTGTGAGATAGAGAGATGTGTGTGTGTCTGTCTGTCCAGAGGCATCCCATAACCACAATAAAAAGGAAAAGAGACACAAACAGACGTGGTTGTATTTACAAGATAACAAATTAGGTTTCCAATAGGAGGCACAATGGGAAGGCAGGTGGTGGGGTGGAGAGCATCGGAATGAGTGGATGGAGGGGGGGTGATAGCATCAGGTAATCCGAGGAGAATTGTGATTGTGGTGCAGTAATCCGCCCTGTGCCTGTCAGGGGGACTTGTTGTCGCCAAACGTGCATGTTTGTGTGTGTGTGTATGTGTGTGTGTGTAGCTTGGAGCCATTGTCTCAGATCTGCCTCTATGACACCTGATGAGCAAGAAAGAGGAGAGGAGAGGAGGAAGAAGAGCTGACATTGTGGGTGAGGCGGAAATGATGATGTGGGGGCAGAAGAGGGGAGAGGCAGGCAGAGAGAGAGAGAGAAATGATGAGTGGAAAGGGTCAGGCAATGTGTGTGTGTGAGTGTTTGTGTGTGTGTGCATGTGCATTTGTTTGTGTGTGTGGGGAGGGAGGGGGGTGTATATGTGTCTGTGTGTGAGTGTGTGTCTGTCTTATCTCTGTCCTTCACATTTGGGCACAGTACTATGTTAATGAGCCCGTCTGGAGTTATGTTGTATCTTTGTGAGGGCTGGCCTGATCCTGTGCCTGGTGCCAACACATACCACTGAAGGAAGCATGTGTGTGCGTGTGCGTGTGCGTGTGTGTGTGTGTGTGTGTGTGTGCGAGCACTCATGCATGCGTGTGTGTGTGTGTGTGTGTGTATATGTGTGCGCGCGCACTCATGCATGTGTATGTGTGTGCCTCTGTGTGTGTGTGTGTGTGTGAAAGAGAAAGAATCTGCACATTACTCTGCATAAATGAGGGCAAGACCTTGAGCTATACTCAGAATCTTAAATCATGGGATTCTTCTCTCTCTCCCTCTCTCCCTCTCTCTCTCCCTCTCTTTCTCCCTCTCTCTCTCCCTCTCTCTCTCCCTCTCTCTCTCTCTCCCTCTCTCTCCCTCTCTCTCTCTCTCTCCCTCTCTCCCTTTCTCTCTCTCTCCGTATCTATCTCCCAGTTCTGCCTGTTTACCCAGCAGAGCCGTGTGGAAATTGAATGGCAAATAGTTTGCCATTTTGACGCATTTAGTTAAATGAGCTGCTGCGACAATAACATGCAGGGATGGGGGCAGGTAGACAATGGCTCATCACACACAACCACACCCACATACAGCACAGCAAGCCCATCTGCATGAGACATATAGCAGAGGGGCAGCCATTTGCCCTAATGGTTTGTCAGTGGGCATGTGTGTGTGTGTGTGTGTGTGTGTGTGTGTGTGTGTGTGTGTGTGTGTGTGTGTGTGTGTGTGTGAGAGAGAGATTAGAGAAAGAGAGAGAGAGAGAGGCTAAGTATGGATATATGTGTGTGCGTGTTTGTGTGTCTTTGTCAGACAGAGGGCGAGGGAGAGGGAGCTGGTGTGTGTGTGTGTGTGTGTGTGTGTGTGTGCACGCACCGTTGGTCTGTGTCTGCCTGCCATCTGACAGGAGGGAAATCTATATTTGCTATCTCAGGCCAGGTCCAGCCAGGTGCTGAATCATGGCTGACACGCGACGGTGGCCGTTCCTCTTGCTGTCTTCTCCTCTCTGGATGCACTAACACCGTGGCCTCGGCACGGTCGACCCTGCCTGCTCAAATCAGCCAACTCAGTCAGCCCCACCCCACACCCCCCATCACTCCCCCACAGTTACATTAGTGGTGTGATGCACAATACTGCTTTTGTTTTTATTTTGGAGGAAGACAGAGAGAGAGAGAGTGTGTGTGTGTGTATGTGAGAGAGCGAGATTGTGTGAGTATGTGTGTGTGTGTGAGAGAGAGATTGTGTGAGTGTGTGTGTGTGTGAGAGAGAGAGAGAGAGGGAGAGAGAGAAAGAGAGTGTGTGTTTGTGTGTGAGTGTGTGTGTGTGAGAGAGAGAGGCTGTGTGTGTGTGTGTGAGAGAGAGAGAGAGGGAGAGAGAAAGAGAGTGTGTGTTTGTGTGTGAGTGTGTGTGTGAGAGAGAAAGAGACTGTGTGTTTGAGAGAGAGAGAGAGAGAGAGAGAGAGGGAATGAGTGCAAGAGTGAGTTAAGGAGAAATACTTCTTCACCTTATCTCCTTCTCCAGACTCGGAAGACTACTCTGTCACTTTGTCTCCCCCCACCCCACAATCCCCCTCCCAGTTTCAACAGACACTCTCCCTTTCACCGTTAAACAAAGTTGACTCTCTCCTCGCCCACTGCCTCTCACTGGCATCTTTCAAATGAAGGAGAATTCGTTAATTAGCACCTGTATACACCAGCAGGACTTTACTCCTCCAGCGGCTGTGTGTGACAGAAAACAGATGGAGATCTCTATCATACCAAACACACATCACACTCT
Source organism: Tenualosa ilisha (assembly GCA_015244755.2). Lineage (NCBI taxonomy): Eukaryota > Metazoa > Chordata > Actinopteri > Clupeiformes > Clupeidae > Tenualosa > Tenualosa ilisha. Next base: position 1,889,475 of record PYXC01000317.1, on the reverse strand, counting down.
ATGTCAGAAGAGGGTCACGAAGGAGATGAGGCTGATGGATGGAGAGGACGAGCAGCTTGGGATGTGTTATTTACTTTCCAGAACAATCTGAATGGACATGGTTGAAGGCATAGAATACAAAATGGAGGACATGCAGGCAGAAATGGTATGAAAGGATGAGGAGAGAGTGCTGGTGGAAGAAAGAATTGAGTGGGGGAATAAGGGAGCAGAAAAAAAGAAAGAAGACAAATATGGGAACTTCTTTTGAACCGCTTCACTTCATACTGCAGGGTCTGATAATGACAATATACTTGTCCACATTAAGAGTGTTCACACATCTTCTCTCACAAAAGGACTTGTTGTCGAGTTAGCTTCACATTTCATGGTGATGAGTGGAGAGGAGAGGTCAATTAAGATGAGGTAGACTAAAGAGGCCTTCTTGCCTTACATTTTGCTAGTACTGCATTGGCTACACATTAGTCCTGTCCAGCTGTGTGTCAGTGCCCTCCTGGATGGATTCTTGCTTTGAAGGGATGTGTTTTTAAATGCTGCTGTGAGCCAAGAAAGAGGGTTTTGCATAATATCATGAATATAATGGCTTCCTTCACATGAAAGCACTGGTTTTATCCGCAGTCATGCCTCCATTAGAGCTGATGCACATTATCTCCTTTTAAAAAAGCCACTATTCTGTACCTCTCAGCTATCGTTCCCATGTGTTATTCCTGTCTGGCCTTTTAAGTGTGGACACAGATGCAGCAATAGAGCTGTGTAGTGTAAAAACCATCTGGACTATTTAATGTGTCATTTCTTCTGCACAGAAGGAATAATACTGTTAAGGGTTTTTATTCGTCTGACTGACTGTGTTTTCTCTTGTTCTCTGTTTGCAGCTGGCTGGATTCATTTATGCCTGTTACGTTGTCAAGCTAATTTCTGAAGAAGAGGACAGTTGTAAGTACTTGTTTGTTTTCTCTCTCTCTCTCTTTTCCCTGAATGTTCCTCTTTGTATGTATGTATAGATCTGTGAAGCCTTGAAAGGATCTCTCACACACATTCAGTGCATATCCGTCATTGTAGCCACACAGTATTTTCTTTGTTAGAACTTGGCGAGGAGATGATGAAGTATTCACAATGCTGGAAGTGACAGGAGAATGTTTGTGCTGGTCCATTCACAAGCAGCATCCAAAACGACAGCCCACTCTCTAATTAAGCTGCTCTTTTTTTCAATTAAACGTTTTTTTTACGGTGAGTCATGTCTTCGGAGCCACAGCTTCATCAGATCTTCATCAGAAAAGACGCCCTACTAGGAGAAGCCACCTGGATTTTCAAACACTGTCTTGTATTGCGGTTGGCCCATGTCTTCTCTCCTAATGACTGCAGTTGGGCAGAGGCATCACTCTTGTCTGGTGTGAATTTCACTGCTGTTCTTCATGCTGGACACTTTCGCTGAAAGAAACGTTTGGATGTAGACATTTTGCCGGATTTAAAAGATTGCTTTTATTGATCAGGGAGCAACAGCTTGTGAATTGCTTGCCTTAAACGAGGTGTGTGGGTGTGTGTGTGTGCGTGTGCGAGAAAATGACTCGCATTTGTTAAGATCTTGTGTAGTGTGTGTGTATGTGTGTGTTTGTGAGAGAGAGAGACAGAGAGAGAGAGAGAGAGCAAAACTTCAAACACCTCACTCTAAGAGACACATGAATTATTCTCCCTGGTCCCTCCTTCTTTTGAACAGATTAAAAGGTAAAATAATTGGGACAGAGGTCCTGCTTTGTTTTAGTGTGATATATAATTAATATTTATCGCCCTGGGGATGGCCATCAGGGATGTGCCTCTGTGCAGCTGAAGGAGGAAGGAGCTAGGCAGTCTCTCTCTCTCTGTGTGTGTGTGTGTGTGTGTGTGTGTGTGTGTGACTAACAATCTGAACCAATGCAGTCTGTTTTTCCATTGCCTCTGCCGGGCTATATCTGTTATATCCTATTTTGAGTGTTCATTATTAAACAATGACGAGTAGGTGTGCATGTGGGTGTATTTGTTTGTATTTGTCTTTGTGTATGTGTGTGTGTGTGTGCGTGTGTTGAAAAAGTATTGCTCACTCCTCCCTCAGTTTCCAACAGAATAGCTCAGTTAATTTTCTAGAATTCATTGTTTTTTATTGTCTGTGTGTGTGTGTGTGTGTGTGTGTGTGTGTGTGCATGTGTGCGTGTGTGTGTCCTCTTTGTTTTTGTGTTTCCTAATCACACCTGTTAGAGGCTCACTAATGTCCAATAATTAGAAAACAACTACTTTCTCACTGGCAACACCAAGCTCCATCACTTTCATTTGGGATCAATGGGGGTGCCCTTAAGCATAAAACATCCATCAGCACTAGACAAGGGCCTGTAGTCCACGCTGCCAGCTCTGATTGGTCACTGTTAGTAAGGGTATCTTTGCCAGGGTGGGGATGTGGAATACCGATTGATTTCCATCACTACATGACAGCATCCACTGTAGTGTGCAGAAAGAGTCTTGTTGATCTGTCAAGTTGTGTATTCTCTTGTTTCAGCCTGTTGTATAAGATGGTAATCACAGTTGCAGTTACTTCACTGCATTTATAACATGGTGTCACACAGTCAGTCCAGCAGAGGTGTCAGGGAAGATGCAGAGGAATACATATAAATTTGTTTCAGAGAAACAGCCAATTTCATAACAGATGTATGTTTAATAGGGCAAAACAATGATGGTAATTTTTCAGTTCGCTATTCGCAGTTCGCACATTAATTTGTTAATTTGCAAACTAGCCAGTTATGGAAACAGTGGTCCCATTGCAAGTCGTTGCATTGTTTTTAGAATGTTCTAGAATGCAGCTCGTCTCGTGGTGAATCTAGAGACAGTGCTGTGAATCGTTGTGGTCCAGAGGCTACTTTTAAAGTTTGTATTCAAATCCCTAGACGTTGCACACCACAATGCTCACCTGTTAATCAAAATGCACCTGTTTTTGCTCCCTACGATATCTCTATATATAGCTATATCTGTAATGATGCAATGCAGAATTCAACCAAACAACAGCTATCAATATATCAATATGTAAACAATATATCAATAAGTAAACAATGCCTATAGTTCAATATCCGTGTCCCAGGTTGTAGTGGACATTTAGACAGCTTATTTCCCATTGCATGGGCCTAATGTCAAGGCAATACAAATCAGCAGTGGTAAGAGTATGACAAATCAGGGGAAGAAAGTTTGCAAACTAATACTGAGTCAACAGCATTACCAATTCATTCAGTTTTGTTTGAAATCTCTAGAGTAGTCTACAGGGGAGGTGTATACATATTACATTCAAATAAATCCAAATTAGACTGGGGTGGGATGCAGTAGAAGCTAATTCCCTCTATATTGGGATATATATATAAATTTAGAAATCCAAATAATCAGGAAAATAAAGTACATTTCTCAGTAAAATGATATATGTGAACCAATTTTACTGAAGAACTTCAAAGGAGTTCCTCTCACATTTCAAGGACACTGTTAGGATGGTAGATTGCTGTAGTTAAGGCAGCTGCCAATAGAGGACAATTAAGTTCTCACATTAAAAGAAAAGAAAAAAAGAAAAATCCTTGCTAATGTGTTGATAAAGCTGGTGTCATGCTCATATACCTCTGTAAATGTCAGGAAAAAAATAGTAAATCAATTAATTTCTACTCTTTCTCAAGTTCAAGTGTAACTGAACTAAATACTTCCCACTCCATAGAAAAAAAGTCTGTTATCTGGCACAGAAACAGTGCCATTCATGGACACTGGACTGTGTGTGTAGACGTCAACACATTAATTGGGCCAACACATTCAATTTGATATGTACTGACAATAACGCTAATCCCTTACTCATGCTTCAGCACCGTCATAACAACACCCCCAACACACACACACACACACACACACACACACCACCACCACCACCACCACCACCTGCTTCTAGAGCTTGGAAATGAAGCAGCTGTCTAGTGGCAGAGGAAGTGATTAACACTGTCACTAGCGTATTAACAAACTAAACTGGAAAAAAATAAAAAATAAAAACCATTGCCCAGGTTGACACCTTTGCATACAACAATCCCCTCTCCCTCCTTTTCACCACATCCCCCCCAACACACACACACACAACACCACCACCACCACCACCCCCTCCAACCAATCCTCATTCCCTTCCCCAAGTCGGGCGAATGAGGCCGATATTGATGGTTTGATCCCCCAGGCATGAGGGAACACTAATCTGGGGGCTACAGTGCCTATTACATCTCTAATTAATATAGTACATGAGGCACCTCAGCCAAGGTAATGAACAGCCCGAGCCAATCAACACCCTCGCGCCATAATTACAGCTACTATCAAGGGTAATGTTCCGGGGGTCCATTTAAAAGAAAGGATGGTATTTAAAACGATTTTTAGCCTCCTAGAGTGGAGAGGGGACGAGATAAAGGTAACACCCCTCTCACACACACAGATATATACACACACACACACACACACACACACACACACACACACAGTAGGTAAGCAGAGGATAACTAAGGAACGGAGTGAGAAGGGGTGAGGTGGGGTGTTGTTGAGTGGCATTACTTTCTTCCCTCATAAGAAGAGAAGAGAATTAGGTCATCGTCATTGTCTCCTTGTCTCCTTATGGGACTGTGACTGATGAACAGTCCTCTCAGTTCCATGTATGACCAATGCTCAGTATTTGTGGAGTTCAGCATTTTGTCAAACCACTCCTAACACTCCTAACACAGAGGAGAAGGGAGCATGTACAGTGAAATGGAGAAGAGAACCTGTCGGTGCAGTTATACCTTCTACCATGCCTCCACCGGAAACACACACTTGAGCTAGAAATTGACTGCTTAAAAGACTAAATCAATGTGTGTCTTTGTTGTGGATCTCTGTGTGTGTGTGTGTGTGTGTGTGAGAGAGAGAGAGAGAGAAGAGAGAGTGTTTGAAAATGTTAGAGTACAGTAGTATAGTTTTAGTAGCATTTCCGAGCACAAAGTAAGCATTTTGTGACCAACCCCTGCAATCAATTTTTTTTTAGTATTCCATAACTGTTTGTCTTTAATCAGGCATACATGAGTAGCCAGGAGGCATTAAAGCCATTTGGACAACTAAGCATTTACCATCTCAGAACAGAAGACATGTTTCAAGTATTTTCCTCTGCAAACATAGGCCTACTGGTCCATGGGGCATAGATTAGCACATAGCATGTAGCCTGTGGATATGCATTCATATGCATTCGTATATAACCTACAGAAGGTCATCCATATGCATTTGTTCCCTTATATTCTAAAATGCACATTTAGAATATTGCTGTATTCTGATGAAGACGGCTTTCATTATGCGGGGAACACATTTAAATATTACTTGGAATACACAGTGAACATGCAAGGCAGCCTGTAGCCTGATGGCCCTTGGGAGAGAGGGTTGAAATCTTCATGGGCTTCTATATCCACTCAGTGGTTTATATTGATCTTATTTCACAGATGAGGAAAGGGGCTGTCGGTGGAGCACTGATTATCATATTCACGGTCGATTCCTTTTTTTCAGAGGGAGTAGACCAAACTAACACCCCCCCCCCCCCAACACACACACACACACTACGCCAGCTTTTGTCCTAACTTGCACAGCAGTAGATCTGCTTGGCTGGCCACAGCGTGCCTAAGCTGACCTCTGCCGCCGCCCTGATAAGATGGACCAAGAGCTCCAGCAGCCATCAAGGCCCAAAGAGAGATCTGTGGGGATTTAGGGATTTAAGGAGGAGGAAGAGGAGGAGGTTGAAGAGAAGGGGGGACAACACCTCTCCCCAAATCATTAGAAAGCTAATCGCTTCAAACTTCTTTCCGTTCATTTTTTGTCCACCTCTCTTCACACCCACCTCTCTCTATCTTCCTCTTTATCTATCCCTCCTTCTCTCTCCCTCTGACTCCCCCCTCTCTCTCTCTCTCTATCTCTCTCTCTCTCTCTCCTCACTTGCTCTCTCTTTGTCTGGTCCCTTTGATTTGGGCTGTGGAAAAGCTCATCAGTCTAATTCCAAGGGCTTATCTCTCTGTGTTTGTTTGACGGAGAAACAGGCTCGGGCTCTGGCCGACACGGGATCGTTATCGGTCCCCCCCAACCCCGGCACTTTGTGGCCCGGCCCAGATAGACCTGGACCCACTGCGCCTTCAGACCCGTTGGCCAGCCTACGCCGTAGGGTCGCCGACTAATCCTGTCCAGCTTGTTATTTTAGCCCTGCTTGCTAATCCAGCATGAAAAGGAGTAAAGGAGTCTGTGTGTGTGTGTGTGTGTGTGTGTGTGTGTGTGTGTGTGTGTGTGTGTGTGTTTGTGTGGATATCACACCAAGTCCCGTTCCCTTTAGCCGGGCCCGGCGACTCATCATCCACTGGTCAGGATTAGCGCTCACTCACTCACTCACGCCATGTCCACACAGGAAGGGAACACATGTACACATTAGCATGCTCAAGGATACACACACACACACACACACATATGCGGATATACATACGTACAGACATACAGACATACTGACACATACACACACGTGCGCATACAGGCAGAGACATGCATACATGCATACTCATGCATACTCAAGGATACTCACACACACTCATATACAAGCACATACATACAGAAACACACACAAGCATTCCCAAACGCTGTTGTGTGGCTCCAGTGTGTGCTCCAGTGCTCCAGCGAATGACTCAATTTGATGCACTGATCAAATTATGTTTCTTCTCTCTGTTCTTCCCCCTTGTCCCACTCCTCTATTGCTCCTTCTTTCCCTCACTCTTCCTCGCTCCTCTATTGCTCCTTCTTTCCCTCACTCTTCCTTGCTCCTCATTCTCTTTCTCTCCCTCAGTTGACTTTATAGGTGGCTTCGACTCCTATGGATACCAGGGGCCTCAGAAGACATCACATTTGCAACTACAACCAATGTACATGTGAGTGGACGCCTTACAGTTGAGCCAGACACTACACACACCAGTCTTTGGACTCACGCTCACTACTGTTGTTGTTGCCAGGCCTTGACAAACTCGCACACAAACACACACTCACACACACACACACACACACACACACACACACACACACACTTGGGTGTTTACCTCCTCGCAAATTGGACAAACCAGAGTATCCTGTAGCGCCTTCAGTGAGAGTGCAGTCAGACGAGAACAAGACAGAGAGGAGCCCTCTTCTCAGGACAGCAGGGAGAATGAGATGAAGAGAAAAAAGAAAGTCTTAGAGAGGGGGAGAGAGAGAGTTTGAGACTGCATGTGTGTGTTTGCGTGTGTGTGTGTGTGTGCGTGCGTGAAATCCCAGAGAAATGATATCACTGTCAACACAGGCCAGATAATAACCTGGGTCAACACAAAGAGAAGGAGCGGCGTGCGTTGTGCTCGGAGGAGGCTGACAGCTTCAGAAGTTTCCGGAGGACGCGCTTGAGTGCTCCCAGACAGGGGCTTCACTGCACTCCCACAGCACCCAGGGGTTAGGAGGATTCCCCCTTTATTGACACTGATGGACCCGTGATAGTTCAGCTCTCCCAGGTCTCAGTGTACAGTAGAGTCTCTCACAGACAGAGGAGAGAAAGAGAGGGAGAGAGAGAGGGAGGGAGTACGTATGGATGAATAGTTTGTTTTAGTTACGAGTCATTTGAATTATATCTGAATAGATAGAGTGAATCCACTCATTGACTTTGCAGTTGACATTCAGTAGTTCTCTCTCTACCCTGAAGATCCCAAGACAGACAGACAGACAGACAGTTAAAATGGAGAAATAGTATTTAGAGTTTTAGTTCACTTATCTGAGTGATTTTGGATCCTACTCTGCAGAACCATTGATTCAGTTTGCAACATTAACAAGTGTTGCTGAATTATGCTAAAAATCGTAGTAGTTTGACAGGCCACTCCTCTTGCTGTTAAAATGCTCTGAGGCATCACTTCATTCAGTTGACTATGTAACAGCCCCTATTTAATTGCATGGTAGCCTTGGCCATTTCAGCAGGTATTACTTTATATCAGAGAGCCTCTAAGTTGACTTAAATGCTTGGCTCATTCCAGCAACACCTCTTCCCTGGGCCCTCGTTTATGTAGCTCTATGAAATTTTAAGTTTATTTATTTAAAACTGTGTCAGCATAACATAATGTAGTAATAAACATTTCAAAATGTAAACATACAAGATTGCAGCCATACAGGCTCATTTCCATCTTTTGTATGAGTGGAGCTTTGCTGTCATGTGGTGAGGTGGGAGCTTCGTTAGTTAGTTAGCTGAGATCATTAACATAGCTCCCAGGAGACTGGGCCCCCACTCTGTTAGGCCTTCCCACTGCTTCACAACAGCCCAAGTCACCCCACAGTCAAGAGGCTCCCCTCGTCCTTTCTCTCCCCTTCTGAGGTGAGGTGACAGGAGCCCAGGCTGATCACATATGTAAATGTCTGGCAGGGTGGGTACAAGCCAATTACCAGGTGGCGAACAAGGAGCCTGTGATGATGGGCAAGACCAGTCTAGGCAACCTCACGCACACACACACACACACACACACACACACACAAACATGTACACACGCACACTCACACACACACACACACACACACACACACACACACTCACTCACCCACTCGCACACACACACATACACACACACAGGCCTGGTGCTCCCGAGAGACCTCTGGGCACAGCTGAGCTGACTGGGCATGTGAGAGGCACAGGAGGACAGTGGTAAAGGGGACTTGGCTCTGTAAAGCAGTGCCAGCTTTTTGGGCAGAGGGGAGGCAAGATGACCATCCCATATGGCCCTACATAAACACAATAGCAGCCCCTTTAAACAGCAACAATTAAATAGACAAATGGAAAGATAAATCTGGACTCTTTATAGTGGAACAACCGCAGCTGCTTTCACTGTCATCCACCTGACTTTTCTGTGCGCGAAGAAAGGTGAGGTAATGGCAAAGCAAGGCATGCTGGGAAGGCGTGTGGCCATTGCCAAGACTTGGACTGACTCAGAGGACAATGTGTTCCTTCTGATCTGGGCACAGATTGGCACACTTGCTGCCCAGTAGCTGCCCCCTTCTTTGTGCCATGGAGCACATTTGGATGCCAACGAACAGGGCATGGGCACCAACCCCAGCAAATAAATAAATAAATAAATGGTGAAGCATAGGGAGAGTGGATGGCCAGTTCAATAGGTGCAAAGTTTTCAGCAAATCTTGTTTTCAGGTTGGAAAGGAATCTTAAAACACTCTCTTGCACAGTTTGAAAACAAGACTTTGGCTCCACGCAAGGATCTTGATTAAAGAACTTCTGTGTACAAGAAGAGCACTGTTTCCATGCCAGAGACAAGCCTTTTAGCCATCTGTAGGAGCAAGCAGAGGCCCACGAGGTCTCAGAGTTTCAGAGCAGAGACATATCGTGTCTTTGATGAACACAATCATCTTAATTGCATCTGATGAACAGTATTACATTAAATGCAAATGTAAACACAAAGTTTGAGGATGGAAGAAAAACAAGCTGTCCTTTGTAGACAGTCTCAAGAGAGAGCGAGTCCCACAGAAGAGTGCCAACTCTGTGCAGACAGCCAACGGATTAAAAAAACACCGGTGATTGGAGATTATGTCATTTCAAATTAGAGCAAGTGGATTATTCCAGCGGTGAAGGGGATTGTGTCATCTGTTGGAGCGAGCGTGTGCACACACATACACACACACCACACACACACACATTCACACACACGCACACACACACACACACACACATTCACACACACGCACACACACACACACACACATTCACACACACACACTTTTTTCTCTTTTATGATCACCCAGTATGGTAATTTCCCACTTCTTTTCCTACCTTCTTATAAAATGGCCTCCTCTGAAATAGGGATGAAAAGTCACATTTCTGCATTGCTCAACAGCTACATTTTAAGAGCTTAATCAGAGACATACATACACACGTCCAAACAAAGATTGGTAACACTTTATTTGAAGGTGTCTACATAAGAGTGTCATGACCCTGTCATAAACATTAGATGGCACATATCATGAGCATTAATGACACTCTATTGATGCTTATGACTGTTGACATGAAGTGTCATTCGCTTTTTGTTTGTCTGCACCCCAAACAGTGTCAGCTTTACATTACAAGAACCGAATGGCACTTAGTGACAGAAATCACAACCATTAATTAGAAGTCATTAATGTTCATGATACCTTTCATCTAATGTTTATGACAGGCTCATGTCACTCTTATGTAGACACCTTCAAATGAAGTGTCACCCAAAGATCTTGCCTGGGTCTGGGACTCTTCTTCCTCTCCCTCTCTCTTGTCCTTTACCACAGCTCAGGATAGGAAGTGGAGAGGAATCGTTTGACCGAGATGAGAACCTCGGCCACGATGAGGATTAAATCTCGCCCCGTCACTCTAGACATGTTAGAGCTCATACTATTATTAGATTGAAGGTCAGGTTTTTAGCAGATTGGACCTTTTTGGCAGAACAAATCACTGAAGTGGATTGGAAGTGGAGCTAACTCGACTCACTCACACACACACACACACACACACACACACACAGTTGTTCTGATGGATGGGTGACCCGGACCCGTTAAAGCATGATAGTTTCTCTATAGCTTGAATCTGGGTCAACAGAAGTAAGTCTGTCATTAAAGCATGAAAGTTGCTTTATGGCTCTCATCCGTATCAACAGAAGCAAGTTGATATAATGACTTATTTTATTGCTGTTGTGTAAGAGAAGGTGTTTTAGGATGTTTCATAAGAAACGCTCACTATTTGTTTTTCTGTTCACAGGTCAAAATAGCAAGGACACACTGCCTTATGAACCAATCAAATACGAAAAGGATTTTTTTTTGTCATCTCTCTTAAATGTCTTAATGCTAATAGTGTCTTACAAACGTACCTAAGGAAGGGCCAGATATGGACACTTTAACCTGAAAGACCCAACCACATGAACGGACAAGCAAGCAAATGTATACACACTGGATTTCCTTTGTCTCTGCCCAGACTTTTTTTTTTTCTTTTACTTTAATCATTGCACTGGTTCCTCCTCTGAATTGGGGAGTAGGAGTGTCTGCAGGAACAACAGCAACCCCTTGAGGACAAGACTGTAACTGCAGGCCCTCTAAACCTACGCATAATGGGGGGGCTTTCCCCCTTGTTCTTTCCTCTAACAATGGCAGAGAGATCAGATAGAGAGTGCATGGATACATTCCTTTGGATGATACCTGGGTGGGGGGAGTGGGGACGTGTGTGTGTGTGTGTCTGTGTGTGTGTGTTGGGGTGTGTGTGTGTGTGTGTAAGAGAGAGAGAGAGAGAGAGAGAGAGAAGCGGGGTTTGGGGTTGAGGGAGGCACTTGGGGAAAAAAAGGGAACTTTTGGATTTGTACGGAGTGGAACTGTGAACTAAAAGAGTGTTAAGTGTGTTATCTTAAGTAGAAATACGTTTCACTTCAATGAATGTTTAATAATCAGCCAATAAGGCTTTAGTCATCCTATGTAGTTCAAGCAAGAATGGATGGGAGAGAAGCAGACACATGGCACTGATGCCATGATTGACTGACAGGTGGCTACTCGTAGCCGTTGAAGCCATTGCGTAGGGGAAGGGAGGGGGTACACAAAAAACATCTTTCCCAACAAAGTCGCAACCAAAGTTGCTTCTGCTCCTGTACTCTACAGTGGATGTATTTATCTTGAAAGTGCCAAGACTTAACTGTTCCAGGTGGACGTTGGAAGCTGCCCAGAGATGCTGGGATGGATTTGAGTTTTCAACAGCAGTCAAAAAAATGTAGTTACCATTTACTTCACAGATTTATGTCTTTGACAGCAGCTCAGTCACTACGAGTTTGACTGTATTTGTTTGCATGAGGTGGCCAAATCTGTTGCATATTTAACCTGTGAAAGCCCAAAATAGCCCAACCTTGGTAGAGATAACTTTGGCCTGCAGGCAACTGTGGTTGCTTTGTAAGGTTATGTGAATTTTGTGCTTTTTATAAGACAACATTATGTCTCGTTTGACAAAAAAAAAAAACAAAAACAAAAAAAGAAACAAAGATACACAAAAAAAGAAAAGACACAAACAGTTGTAACTTTCAACTTCAAGCTTTTTTAACGTGTGGCAGTGTTTACTCTTTTTTATGGTGGACTAATAATTTATTATGTTGTTTAAGTGGGCTTTTTTTCTTTTTGTCTCTGAAACTGTACAGAGTTACAAGGAGAAAAACCCTGGTAAAGACACAGTTGTTGATAGTGTGAGGTGAGGGGCTCAGGGGTCAAGCTGATGCTAAATCTTTGTGCACCGTGTTGTCAACAGCCTATGGACCTTGAGTGGGCCATTTCCTCCCTCTAACAACAGTGGAAGAGAGAGACTGACATACTATAAGATAATGCACTATTATTGCCCATTTAACTCTGAAGACTGCGACTCGGAAATCCTGGGGGCCACTCAGTAAATATATTTATTGTTGTCCCTTGCTCTTCAGTGGTGTGAACCTATTGGCTTATTTTTTTTATTGTGAACGTACCTTGTATCTACCACTATTAGCTCAAAGTGAACCAGTGGCGACTCTCTCTCTCTCTCTCTCTGCTAGCTCTTTCTGTTCTCATTAACACTGCCTAATAATAAGCTAAAAGAGCTGAATCCATTAACTCAAGAGGATCATGCAACCCAAGCTTGCCCCTTCTCAACATGGAACAGCCTGTTGGGAATAGCAAAAACAAATGATGTGATTGATTTTGTAGACTTATTTATTCAGTTAATCATATCTGTACCCAACCACCCACCCCCCATGTAATCCAGAGATGGCCCATTAAATATGTATCGCCCCGTTGTATACAAGCCTCTAATGCAACCTTCCTAATGAGCTGCGCAGACAAGTTTAGTAAGCACTTGTGTGGTGGACTGAAGGCACTAGCGTCAAATTGCCTCACTTGAACCTTTAAAATGTTTTTAGGTGAGAGAAAGACAGAGATCTTAGAAGCTTAGATCCACATCCTGGCAATAAACCAACAAGACAGAGCTTGAGGAGAAAGGAGGCCATTATGATTTGGAGACTGAAAAAAGAAAGCCTGTTTAATTGTTTTATTTAAATGTTTATATATATAAATATAATAGTTCTGTTAAATCTAACTAATTCTACAAAAGAAAAGGGTAGGAGATTCTAAGATTCTATTGGTTTTCTGAGAAATTCCAAGAGACTTAATGACATTCTATAGTTTATGGGTTCCCACAACTTCACAGGTTTGTGTGGGGGATTATAGTCTTTAGATTTCAACAGAGCTTTCCACTGCTTCATTGGCTTAGCCCAAGGCAGTTGAGATCCACTGGGGGAAACAAACAAACTGATTAAAGGAGGTAAACATGAAAAATACTCTATGTGTAACTAATATTAAACCTAAATGGTGGGGAATTTCACTGTGACCTGAAAATGAAACAGTAATATCTTACAGCAGTCTAACTGGGTAGTATGAAGTTGAAGCATGGAAATGTCCCTGGCTATGGTTGAGTGAAGTGTGATGTTTGTTGTTAGAACCCAAGGTTGCCCAGAGAGACGGGCAGCGTCCAAATTACACCACAACAGGAACTCATCTCTCCATTTTCCTTCCCCCTATGACTGAGTCACCCACAAGATGTCAACCTACATTCCTCTTCCTTTGGATTCTCTCTTTTCGTTTTTTTTTTTTCTCTCACCTACCACTCCCGTGCTGTATCTGTAGCCACTGAAACAATGATGGATGGACAGAGAGAAGAGGAGAGTGTGGAGGACTGGAGCGAATGGTCCCTGACAGACTGGTGCTGCTGTTGCTGCTGCTGCTGCATGAGGTTTACTCCCAGGAGGACCAACCATCACGGAGTGGAGCGGAGGTGGCATCCCAGCGGAGCAGCTCCTGTCTGTCCCTCTCCATTCACAGAGCGGATGCCAGTTTTGTAAATAATAACACAAGACCTTAGCCATGTTCAGTATTTTGTGGGATTATACAGTATAGTGTATTGATCTAAATTTCCAATTAGGCTGTATGTAATCGCATATGATGGCAGTGCTTTTTTTTATTATATGTTTTGTTCAGGGTTTCCTTTTCTTTTCACGCTTGATGCCAACACAAGTAAACGTTACAACGTTCTGACAAACAGGCGCAGTGGTCTGGGTTGGGTCCAGTGCTGTCTTTTGGAATAGATTTAGCTATTTTCTATTTCTGTTACTTTTCAAAAATGACTGTAAATATAATAAAAAAAAGACAGTGGAAATCTCTAATTCTGCTCTCACTCTCAAGTTTGTTGATCATACTATGTCTCCCATTGCCTTCCCAGCATCCTCTTCTCCCACACTTCCTGCTTTCATCAAGAACAAATTTCTCCTCAAGGTTGCCTGGCATTATGAGTGATGGTGAAAGGAGAATCATCATAACCTCAGAAATTAGTCTGAATGAGAGTCCAGCACAGATCACTAATGTTAACTTAGTCCAGCTCTGTCCATCACCACAGCCCATGACTCTTAAGACACGGAAATATACAAACCTGAGACTCTTTCATTGTTCATTATTGTGGTTTATCATCTAACTGTTGCCGGTTTGCTCATAGGATGTTTGGTACAGTTTAATGAATACATATTAGACCTATTTATTTAAATCCCTTCTTATGGAAGTCAGCGGGGTAGTTGTCTGAGCAGAGAATTTATTCAAGACATTCTTCAGCTTAGTGCTTAAATCTATCCACCAAACTTATTGCCAAGTTCCTAGAAAACACAATTTGAAACCATTGTTATTGGTATAGGTCTACACACAACAGTACATTTGCAAACTGTCTCTCCTAACCATTTTGTTCACTGGCCAAAGATCTCATAGCTCAAAGAACACATGCGCCCTCAGGTTCTGTCCATCACAATAGAGGGCTTCTGAGAACAGAGCATGTGCAAAGACCCAAGAGTTTAGAAATTCAAAATTTACATTTTCCCCTTCTTCTATTTCCCTCTTTCTACCTTTAGCCTGAACATTTAGCTCCTTCATTTCATGTTTCATGCAAAGCGTCATGGAGCGTGAACGTCATTGTTACCCAAGACTCTGAGGGCTTTTATCACTTTTCAGTTGTAAACAAAGCCTTGCCTTCTGGAAGGAGCAAAGAACATTTACCCCCACCCCTCCACCCCGTGCCTGCACTGGGAAATCAGATCCCGTTAGTAACAGAGAGTCGATTGAAAAAGAAGTCACATCTTTGCATAATACCCAACCCATGGATGCGTTAAGGAGAAAAGGAAATCAATGCCTACATCCCACTATTGTTACAGTATGGCTCATCAGTATGCCTCCTCCTGGTCTCCTCAAAGGCCCTTGGAGAGAGAGAAAAAAAGTGAACTTGAAAGCACTTGGAGAACACAGACCTCCACCATGGCAATATAAGGTCACTGACACAAAGGAAATTCCTGATGGTGTTCTAATCACCACCAAAATTTAATCATCTGTTCCTTGTCCTAATACCCACATTGTCTGAAAGTTTTATTCAAATCTGTGTGGTACTTTTTAAGTTATTTTGTACACAGACAGACAAACGCCAGCGAAAACATAACCTCAACATAACAAGGACTGGCTAGGTGAGGCAGGTAGCTATGGGTGCCATATAACCCCTTTTGCATTAGCGATCAATAGATGTGTGATTGTGTGTGTGTGTGGTTTTCCTAATGTGTGGTATCCTTGTATCTCTGTATGGCCAGCTTACTTGTCAGTACTTTAGGGGTATAGATTTCATAAACTTGCAACACCCATACATAACGTGCAGAAACAGGAAGACAGCATGAGACAAATGATAGACACACGTGAAACAAGATAGTGGAACTAGACCACATTGTGAGGCCAGGACAAAGATTCCTGTATGCATGTTTTTATGTATGTTTATCATATGTCTCATGTTGTATTTCTGTTTCTGTGTGTTATTTATGGGCCCCTTTCTACATATGATACAAATGTGAATGTAAACACTACAGAATATATGTATAAAGTTGTAATTAATTTGCAACACCCAACAAACATACAGAACCATCTGACTAATAAGAGTAGACCTATCCAGTATACTCTCTCAACTGGAAGGCTT
Source organism: Tenualosa ilisha (assembly GCA_015244755.2). Lineage (NCBI taxonomy): Eukaryota > Metazoa > Chordata > Actinopteri > Clupeiformes > Clupeidae > Tenualosa > Tenualosa ilisha. Next base: position 1,873,388 of record PYXC01000317.1, on the reverse strand, counting down.
CACTAAAAAGGCCCATAAGCAAACGTAGGGAGAAAATACTCTGAACACCTTTCCAACAGACCTGATTGATTTTCAGCCCACATATGTGCCATGCTACGTGCAGCTGCAGACATCAGGGATGTTTTCAAGGGGCTTTTTGATGACACAGGTTTTCCTTTCCTTAAGTGTCATCCACCATCAAACACTCTACTTGGGCTGGGAGCCAGAAAACCCATATATACATCAGTTAAAGTCTTCATGCAGCGTGTAACATTTTACGTGTGGAAATGATGGGAGCACTGGCCCATACAGTGAGTAATGGATACTGCCGAGGCCTTGTCATTTTACATGGGTGAATGCCAGGCATGTTTGTAAAAATTTTGTTTACAAAAGAGAAAGTGTGTAGAATTGATAATTCCCTCGAAATAAGTATGAGGCATCCGTGGAGGCGTCTGAGAAAAGACAACCACATAATTTCCAATTTTGATCTCACACTCATACACTCTGAAGCCATTCAACTCAGAAGTAAATCAATAAAGTGCATTAAACATGCAAAGAAAGTCTGTCTGAATGGTAAACATCAGAGTGCTTCACAAAACTACCAGAGATTACAGACAAATATGACAGAGATATGACAAATTGTCAGTAGGAGGCAAAATAATACTCTCTCTCTCTCTCCCTCTCTCTTTCTCTCTCTGTCTCATACACACAAAAATGCATCAACCACCCTTAAGACAATATTTTATTTGACAGTGTATATAGTTATGAGTGTGCTTTTTCTCTCTCCACATTCCAATTTTCACATTTCACAGATGGGTGTCTAAGCATGACTAATCCCTCTGATCTGTTTTGTTACTAATTAATAACTAGCTTTTCTTCTGTTCAGGAAGTTGTTTTGCACAGTCCTGAGCATACAGGAGCTTGCGCTCAATTTAACTGATGATCTACCACATTAGCGCGCAAATTCCATCAATTATGTGAGTAGTTATGAGGGGGAGTATTTGGTTTTCTATAAACGTGACCACCAAGCTAACACAAATTCCATTCATTCTTTTTTCTTGGTAGTCTCATATTTAACCAGGCTTTTTGGCTTTCATTTAAGGACAGACTGGAAGATTTGATGGCAATGTCAAACAAGGTCAATGCATCACAGCTCTTCAACATGCAATACGCCCTGTAGTCTTTAGTCTTTTAAGAATTTAATTAGATCTTAAACTGAGCTTAATTTTTGAGACAAAAAACAGGACTCTTGAAAGAAGCAGGCCCAGCCGTTTCCCGCCTGAAATTTCAAAGAAATAGTCATAAAGTCATCATGAATTTATGTCAAGGACAGTGTGAGAAACATTCACTGTAAGTTTAATAATAATCAATCGGGGTCATATTTCTCAAAAGCATCTTAAGCCTAATCCTTAGTAAGTCTGTTTTTAACAGCCTAGTCCCTCTTAAGAACATCTTTTTCTGACCATTTCTCGAAAGCCATTGTTGTTTAAGAACAAATTTATTATGATTGGTCCATTGAAAATCCTAATTTTGTAAGAAATGGACAAAATATGTGTCCTGTGAAAACCTAAATGTAAATAGATTTACATTTGTTACACTGTACAAATAATGTACAGGTAATATAACTGTTATATTAACTTTTATAGTAAGATTAAACCTGATGTCCAAACTAGGACATATTTTTCTATAAAACTACTTGTTGTCCAGAGGTTATATTTATTTCTTATACTTATACTATAGGTCCTACTGATTCAGGACGGGGGGGATAAAAGGAGGATGAAAGAACAGCGGGCCCATCACAACATTCGTTCTCTCCCTCCCTAGAATAGTCACTCTACTCCCCTCTAGCGTTTAGTAGCGTAGTCTATCTTACTCATCTGTCTTTCCTTTGATCTGTCATAGGCATAGACTGTCATATCTATTAAGTTTTTGATGTTGCTGTTGTTGTTCTTCTTACTTTTTCAAACGCTGGTTCAAATGTCTTATTCTAACTTCTAACTAACATTGGTCTATTCTAACTGACATGTTGTCCCTGTAGTATGTATTTGACCAATTTAAGCTAAATAATTTTAAATGTTTCAGTTAAGAGATTACACTTTCCTTCGTTGCCCGAATGAAAATTAGAGCTAACCTGTCGAAATCAATATGGTGACTTTTTAATGAGCTTCTATTTCATATCACACGGTAAAAGGCATCATCCCGCAAGTGTTGGCTGCAAAAAGTAACTTGTTGTGGCTGCTATTTTCAAGACCTCGTCCAATTTTGGGGAGAATTTCAAAATGTGTCGCTGGTGGTTGTGGAGTGAGCATATCTTCTAGGTGTATATGATTAATTATTATCTCTTTGATGAGGGTAAAGACAAATCTACCGGGTGTCGATAAAGATTGGGTCTACGGATTTACAGAGACCCGGAAGTAGTATAACCTAGTTGCTCCATTTGTTTGTGCCGAGTTTAGTGGAGAAACGGCAACACGCGAATGACAAGTTGAACGTCGGTGATGGAAAAAGAAGGCATTGTTTTGAATGCCTACGTGAAAAAGATGCCGACTTTTATTAGGTCTAACGACGAAGACAACGAGAGTAATTTAACAGACGAATCCAGCGAAGTTGGGGCACCAAGCACAGATTTTGTGCTGAATGATGGGGAAACTAAAGTGTGTGTCCCAGACAGTGTTTTAGAATTGCACAAGCACAGGCTTGAAAACAAAGACAATGTTGATAGAGACCGAAAGACTAGTGCGGTGGATATTTTAAGAAATTTCGGAAGATCAAGATCACGTCGAAACTTCAATTTCACAGAGGATTACAGAGATCCAGAAGATGTAGTTTTTACAATTAGCAACATGCAAATGGAACACTCCGAAACGAACGAAGAGCAGTCGGACCATGATGGACAAGTAGAATGTCAGATTGAATTGGAATATTCTGATGCAGATGAGGTTGAAATTAAGTCTGATGACTCAGGGGAAACTTTGGAGTGTAAAGTAAAATACAATGAAGGCAGTGTGCGTATGTCAAAACATAGCTACTGCTCTGTTTATTGTATTGCCAACGACAGTTACAGTAATTCCGTGGACAACACAGGAGGCGAAGAGGATAATAGGACAGTTAGCCTCTCGACGTCCGATACATCACTTGAACAAAACATACAATCCCAGCAGAGTGATTTGGAGCTTAGAGGATATCCCGAGCCTTTTACCTTAGCAGATCTGGTGGATCCTACTGCTTTGAACAACTTTTATAACGGGGATTCAAGTGTGTCAGTTGTGTTGACTTGCCGCATTTGTCTCGAAGATAAACACATAAAGCCGCTACATTGTTGCAAAAAAACTGTCTGCCAGGAATGTCTGCAATTATATATCAGCTCACAGGTAACTAGACCGCTACTTGACTGAGGAAAAGTATCAGAATGGAGTTATAGGTCTGTATGATCGTACAAATGTTTGTGTGAGCCATTTACCTGTTAAGTGAAGCACAAGGCAAGGGCTCCCCAATTAAATATGATATAAGAGCATTAAAAAACATTATGAGGACTGTGCGCAGGCGAGATAGGCTAATTGATGGTTTGACAGGGTATGCGTCTTCCCTTGTCACCTTTGATTTTGATCAGGGACTTCCCGGTCCATTGTGTGTTGTGACGAGTCTGCGTCTTTCGATTGTTCTTAATGTTTAGGGGAGGGATACGCTTCCTGGGCCCATGATCATTGCAGTGGTCATTGGAGATACAGTGGGCCAGGATCTTCTCAGTGCACAGACAACTGTAACAACAGACGCTAAACTGTCACTTCCTGGCTTTGTGTACGTGCCTCAGTGATGTGTGAGCAGTCACTGCCGCATTTAGTCATGGATCGGCTTCCTCTGTTTTTCCCTCAAGGCGGAGACTTGAGGCAATAGGGAGGAAGAGGTTGCCGTGTTGTCTCTGTAATTGATTGCTTAATCACCGAGCTATGCCTCCCCAACCCATAATTACATTACCCGTGCTGTTCAGCAAAGGCCCTGCTAAGCAGCAGGCATCTCCACAGCCTGCACACAACAGCAGTTGTCTGGATGGAGGGATTCTGTCACTGTAATCATGTAACAGGCCCACCTGTTGGACCAATTGGATTTTGTTTCGTTTTCATTTTTTGAGGTTGTGGTGATGGTGGCTGAGGTGGTAATGGGGGAAGGGTACTGGAGAAGCCCTGGAACAATGTGAGAACTTCCTGAAAGTGAGGGAGGATGGTATTTGCCTGTGGCTTTTGGTATAAGTTGGAGTCTTACTTTGAAATCCTTATCTGCATAGTACTTCCTCGTACTATAAAGACCCTTTGTGAATGATGTTTTCAGAGCTAGTTGTGGCTCCTGTGTTTACAGCCATTGGCAAAATGTGTGCATGTTTGTGGACAACTAACAAAGTTACAAGTCTCAGTAATTCCCAAGCACTTAACCCCTGTTGTGCCATCTATCCCTTACAGTGAGAGCTGAAGTTTCTTGTCATTTGAATGTAGTTGTAAAACCCCATGCAACCTGTCAGACCAGTTCCTACTGAAAGGCTGCCCTTATGTAGGCCATGTTATGGGTGGTTATTGTGGTGGACCTTGCCCTATCCTCTGCAACCAGGTATCAAACCTTTTGGCAGCCAAGTGGCCATGGCAGCATCTGACGCAGAAAGCCCTACATCACGGTGCATTAAAAGATTTAGTGGGATTTGTTTCATGCAGCTCTAAGTTCAGCCAGCTCTCACACATAACATATAGGTTAATACACACAGCCTCTCTCTCTCTCTTCCTCTTTCCTTCTCTGTGTTATTACCCACAATTGCAACTGAAAGGAGTGCTGTGCCCTTTGAGGGAACATGGAAGTACCTCACGAGAAAAAAACTTGCTAGTGGGGAGGAAAGAGAAACTTGTGCAATCAATGCTAAGAGTATAGTGAAGGCCTTTGCCAAGCCTAAAGTGATTGGAGAAAGGAATGTAAAGAGGGGGGGGGGGGAGCTCTCCAGATATTACTTTCTTTGGAGGACTATTGGGGATAGGCAATGCGTGGCACAGTGGAAAGAAGTCTTTATTAGTATTGCTATTGCTACCTCAAGGCTCCTGGCTCATTATGAGTTTGCACCTCTGGACAAGACTGAACTGGGCATATCTTTGGCAAATAGAGCCATGGCCACAGGCAGATGAAAGGGATGGAAATGGCTCGCTTGATGTGTATAATCTGCTTGGGTCTGAGACAACAGAGGCGGCCAGTCTGTTGGACAAAAGGGGCCCTTATTTAAATAGCTAATTTCTAACTGTGAGGGAGAGAGAGATTCTGCGACAGGAGGGAAAGGCTTAGAGCGAGGAGATGGCGGGGTTGGTTCGTTCATTTTGGTGAATTGCAGAAATGCCAGCTGGGCCACCACGGTCTTCACAACTCGGAACACATCACCTTAAAAGGAGGCCTGACAGACAGGAGGGTGTTCATTTTGTCATCCAAGATGAGTTCTGGAGGGGCCTGATTTAATGGCTGTGTAAATATTTGCTTGTCAGAAGCACTAATTATTTTTAAAGTTTTGCCAGCCATTGGTCTTGTGCTTTGTTAAATGCAGTGTATGCTGTGATCTCTCTGGTCCGTATTGAGTTTATGGCTCTGTAGCCTTTTCATAGAGATTATTCATGAAACCATCTACTGGGAAGATAGGCTTCAATTTAGTACTTCCTGTGTATCTGTGTTTTGTAGGGACTCATTTCAAGGGTGTGTTCAAATCTGAAACCTAGCAGTGGCCCAAGTAAACAAGTAACTGTTTTGTAGGGACTCATTTCAAGGGTGTGTTCAAAACTGAAACCTAGCAGTGGCCCAAGTGAACAAGTAACTGGCAGTTTTTGCTGGCCATTGTATGTACTTTTGGGTTGAAATGGTGGTTTTAAAATGATTTTGACGAATCCATTTCTACGTTGAACTTCATATAATCATTAAGTGAAAGAACAGCCCACAGTGATGGGTTTTAAAATTGTGTTGCCACATGTGAAGAAGTTGTTTTAGGTTAATTCTGTGATACTTATAAAGGGGTATATCCAAAATCAAGTTAAGGTTGATTGATTCTCCATGTACTTCACCTTGTATGTAATGCCTTGTCATGGAAATAGGCCTATTTCGTAATTTTTCAGCATGCTTAGGTTGTTAATGAATAAGACTACGGAGAAGTCAAAGTGAAACCAAATTCTTACAAGGCTATGTCATTGTTTGACCGATGTGGCTGATGTCTAACCTTCAGTGTGAGGTCACAGATTCCCAAAAAAGTCCATAAAAGCACATTTGAAATATCTCAGAGAAGCCTGCTTGTGCTGTGTGACCATTCCCAGCGCATGAGTAACCTCTCCATAAGCAACAGTAAAATTCAGCTGGTAAACAGGTCCTCAGTCAGTCTCTGTGACTACATGCAAGTCACAGTGCTGAGCCACTGTGACTCAGAGACAGAACAGCAGGGCAGCTGCAGAACACAGACTAGAGGGCCAGCGGTCACTTACATAAGCATTAAGTGTTTTCATAGTGAGGAGGTTTTGGCTCATCACAGAAGACTGTCTGTGTTGGGGAGAGTTGGCTCTACGGTTACGGTTGTGTTTGTTTGTTTTTCAAACGTAAATGCTTTATACAATTTTGAGCAGTACTGGATAGAAGGAGGAGACACCTGTCGCATGTTTTGTCACCAAAAAAAAACCTCTGCTGTATCAAGTGTCACCCACCCAGTGGCTGGTTTCACTGGTTTGTCGTGTATGTTTTTTCTCTGTAAAGATGAGATCAGGGCTTTGTGAGTAAGTGTGTGTGTGTGTGTGTGTGTGTGTGTGTGTGTGTGGTGTGTGTGTGTGTGTGTGTGCGCGAGAAAGTGTCAGGGGAAGAATGGCAACGGATGATTGGGTGCTCAGAGAGCTGAGGTCACCTCAGGTCATTCAAGCATGTTATGCTTGCTGTAGCTAATCTGCGATCCCTGTCATTAACCGAACCGCTAATAATAGACAAAGAAAAGAGAGAGAGTGGTAGCTGATTCCTCCTTCTTCTCATTACTGCAGAACATCTTGAAGGAGAAATCCGCTGTGAATCAATCCATAGCCCTGTTGTTCGAGGTCACCAAGTGCTCTCAGTAGGAAAAAGAATGACAATATTTAATACAACTTAGACTGAATAGAATGGTAACTTACTTTCAGTTGCATTTTGCTATGCCCCATTCAGTTGACGTTAGTATTGGTTTGTTATTTGGTCTATGTTGCATCAAAATTTCTGTTTCTTTTTACCTACAGACAGAATTCAGTGAAGCTGAACAACAGGGCTGTTGACTGATTCACACCAGATTTTTCCTTTAAGAGAGTCACTATCTTTTCCTTTTCTTCAAATGCAAACATGCACAGAGACAGTGAAATTAACAAAGATTTTGGAACATCTCATGAGTTATCTAGCCTACTCACCTGTCTAATTGATTAGTCAGTAAGAATGTGCTGGGTCAAAACGTGAAGAACGTCTGAGTGAAACCTGGTTCTGTGACAACAAACCACAACTAACCACTGAAGAGCAGTACGAAACAATTTGTGAAAATGCACTAAAAATGAAAAAAAAAAATGTCAACCATATGAACAAACCCATGCAGGATATTCTCACCAACACTAAATCATGACAAAACTGTCGCATGTAAAGCATGTCTCTCTCCGTCTCTCTCCGTCTCTCTCCATCTCTCTCCATCTCTCTCCGTCTCTCTCTGTCTGTCTCTTTCTCTCTCTGTCTCTCTCTTTCTCTCTCTTCCTCTCTCTCTCAGATATCCATTCACACATGGACACAACCTCTTCTACCCAGATGGCTAGACATGCCCTAAAAACAAACAAACAGTTTGTGTCTCTGATACTAGCACACAGACTGCATACACCCAGGAGGCTCAGTGATCACTGACGCAGCGAGGAGTTGTGTCTGCTAGTTTTACGCCTCTGCTCGTCTGGGAAACTGCGGGCCTCCCCAGGGCTTCATTAACGCTCTGGACACTGGGCAACGCCTGTGCAGCTCATAGACCACCTGTCAGCGATTTGTCACTTCCCATCAGCCACTGGGGCTCACAAGCCCCACGAACGTGTCGCCGTCTGACCCCTGTGTCACAGCGGTCAACTGGCTACGAGGCATGAGGAGGTAGCAGAGTGTTAGTTAATGACTCTCCACACACTCTCTCACTTACTTTACTAAAAATGGGTTCCCACTGGAACTGACCGGCATTAGCTTGTTTGCTGTTTTTTTTTTTTTTTTTCCAGCTTTCGGGTCAATGGCCACAGCTGGAAGTCTGAGATGACCTGTGCTGTGCTGTGCTGTGCTGTGCTGTGCTGTGCTGTGCTATCTCTCATAAGTTGGATGAGTTGTAAGCCATTGTGCTGCAGATCGAGGTCATGGGCACGCTCCAAAGGGCTTTGCGCGTCTCCTGAGATTCACGGGCCTTTCTTTAAGCCCTTGGCTTAATCAAGCCTAATGCTTCCACTCGTTATCCTACACGCTTTCATTTAGGGATTTTTTTTTTCTTCAACAAAAATGTGGCCCTGGACACATCTCTTTTCAAATGCTGTGAAGCCACATATCTGTAGCAGTAGCAGTAATGATTGCAGTTAGGTTGATGATTTCATGCTTTATGACTACCCAGGTAGCCATACGGCAGATTGTTTTTTACACAGGGTGGCGAGGGTGTGTGATGAAGGCAAATGTTTGTGTTGGCGCTGAACCCATTGTTAAGGTGTCTCTAATGTAATATAGCCCTGCCTGTTGAGCTTCCAGTGGTGAGAGTGAGGCCTAGACGCTAACCTGGTAATAAAACCAGACCCTTTTAATCTTCACTTTCGTTTCGTACAGAAGGTCAGACAGCTGCTGAGACAACAAGCTCAATGGGATCAAATCCAGACCAGCACTGTAGGGACATGATAATCAAGCAGAAGTACTAGTAAGGAATGGCCAGGCTACTTAGACGCTAGACTGACTGAGTTACTCAGGGAGTTCTTGGCTCAAGTCCCCACAGCTTCAGAGGCACCCAGGAGTCTCTATCTGACTCAATGGCCATATCCATCTCTCCCATACACTTCCATGACTTATGCTCCCTTTCATGTTGCTTTCCAGACTGTTGTGTAATCTGCTTTGGGTGGGATTGAGGCTACACTGCACACTCTTTCTCTCTCCCTCTCCCTCTCCCTCTCCCTCTCCCCCTCCTTCTCCCTCTCCCTCTCCCTCTCCCTCTCCCTCTGTCAGTAGTGCTGTGTTATCCTGAATGTAATCAGTTGTGGCTCTCTCTCTCCTTCTCACTCTCAGAGGCGTAGTTTGCATTTAAAGTGGAAGGTGTTGGGGACAGTTGTCTGGGACTGCTTGAAAAACTACTGACCCAGATAACCTTGCCTCCAGACCTTTGGGTCTCGCAGTAGTTTCCATCGTACCCCCCAGAGTATCTTGCATGGTACTCTGGTCACTTAACTCAGGCGCTAAATGCAACACTTAGGTCAACAAGTCCTCTGAGAAGGCCCTCCGTCCATATTTATACCCTGAGATGGAGCCGACTGCTAGACAAGCCTCCGGCAGCTGCTCTTGCCACCTCTCCCTCCCCGTAGATTCGGAGAAAGGTCACCGAGCAGACGGCATTCGTCACCAAAATGGCTGCATATTGGAAAGGCGAAATCTTCGACTTCAGTGCTCATCACATTCAGTGACTTGCTCAGGCCATAGACAGGAGAGGGTGTATAAGGTGCATGTGTTCAAATATTAACAGTCTTTTGCAAGGCAAGGCATGTTCATTTATATAGCGTATTTCATACACAGATGCAGTTCAGTGTGCTTTAGAAGATAACGGCAAAACGGCAAAGATAACGGCAAAAAACAGTGAAGAATAGAAAATGACATGAAAACAAATGCTCTCTGTAAGAACTGACAGTACCTTATTGCCATAGCACACGCCCTCCTGTTCACTTAATTCTGTTTTTTTGGCAAGAAGGAAGAAGTGTGAAAGCACATCATCAAGCTCTCTGCCTTGTATGTCAGGAGTGGAAGAGAGGGAAAGGTGGACTTTGTTCAGGGCTGTTCAGTGGTATAAGCAGCTATGGACAGTGTTTGTACAAGTGCATGTACATGATACGCGGAGTTAATAGAATGTAAGCTTGTGTTGTGTTCCACTCCGACACACCGCCCAGAGGCTGTTTGCACAACCTATTGATCACAAGGAAAATTTTCTGACTGAGAACATTAATGCTGGCTGCTGATTGTTCCGGATTGTTCCACAGCGCTCCTTGTAGATGGCAGGGAGCTGTGAATACGTGAATAACATAATTGCTTGTAGGGTCTCACATCATCTTGTTCAGGGTAATTTGTAAGCATTTGGGATCAGTTGTTCTGGCATGAGCTCTCAGTAAACAGGAAACAAAGCGCCAGACGGCCAGTGCATATATGTAATTGACCTCAAGGTTTGTTTTGCTTTTTATCATTGACTCTGTATTGGTAGGCAGTCTGCGTCAGTTGTTGAGAGCACATTTTCTTTCTGAGCATCAACCAAGAGCCTCCCACTGAATGATTCTTGGAAAAGATGCATGGGAAATGTGTCAATAATTACATTTATTGATGTCTCAGTGTAATTTAATCTAGTTTATTAACCACTCCGTACAGAAAGCTCCACAGTCCCATATGAATATAGACTAATTAAGGGGTTCTATGACTCTTTGTGTTGTAATCTAAGTATAAACCATTCAAGAATGTTTCGGCTACATGCATGTAATGCTGACAATTGTTGGTTGTAATAGGAGGATTAAAGAAGTGCATTCTGGGTGGCAATGAGGCTTTTTTCATTGGACAAAAGTCTCTGATCTTACTTACAGTATGGGCTTTTGTCCGCTTTTGCCCAGTAAAAAAACCCACTAAGCCAGCCAGCCATGTTAGAAAAGCCTTATGTCATGCATTGCTAACTCAACCTCTATCCAACCCCTACCCAGCTACGAGTGGGCCGTGCAGTCGTTGCCTGTCCCATCACAGAGTGCAGTGGCTTCCTGGAGGAGAGTGTGGTGGTGGCTCACTTGGCGGCTGAAGATGTCAACAAGTACAACTACATCCTGGAACTTAGCCGGTTGGACGCTGGCACCAAGCCATGCCCACAGTGCAACCTATTCACCTCCCTCAAAGGCCATAGTGGGGCACCCACGCCCAACCGTAACACCGAGCACAAGTACAAGGTGAGCGGAGGAAATGGATACGCACACACACACACACACACAAAGTTTGGGAGGAGAAAACAAAATAGAACCTACAACAAATATATTTAGAAGCTTGAAATATTCAGAAATGGAGGTTAGAGTTTTGAGAACAAGGTGAGACAAACATAGGAACAGGGCATCCTCACATAGCTGAAGGAAGAGCCGTGTGCAAGGTTACATTAACACCATGGAGTTAATATGATGAATAATACAAATAATTTTATTTTCTGTTCTTCACTGGTCTTTGCCTTTATATTTGTAAGGCACATTCAACTGCCTCTGTGTATGAAATGTGCTAAATAAACTTGCCTTGCCTTGCCCTGCCCTGGTGGCGCCCCTGTGTAGGAAAAGAGGTATGAATCTGTCAGCTGAAGAAAGGAATACGATGGCATAAGAACAATAAGAACAATATTATTTGTTTGTTTATTGTTTGTTTGAGTGTAGCAGAGGTAATGATTATGATCCGCATGATTAGGTTGTTTACAGCCAGCAGAATTATTATGCAGATTACCTGTCAGCTAACCTGTCTGTAATGCTCAACGATTAGCACAAAAAAAAAACTCTTTTGGCATTTCAGTGCCGCACGAGGACTTGAATAAGCATGCTGAAGAAGTGTAACTGAGTTCAGAGATCCCAGATTACTTAGTCATGGTTAGTTTAGGTTAGCGAACCTGTGGCCTGTAATGTCCAGCATCTGCTTATATATCTAAATAGCCATTTGAAGGACAAAGGGCAAAAAAGGTGAGCACTGGTCAAAAGGTGATCACTGGTCAACTGGTCATTCCCGTGCAGGTGAACATGCACTTATCACATCTTTCTCTGCCCTAATCAGGACAACACAGGAAAGAATGTCTGACCTGCTTTCAGAGTTGAAAGAAGAGCGGAAGAATTTGAATGAGTTTGTTGTGTTTGCTTTGGATATAACAGGCAAATGAGAGAGATTAACTTCATGGAGCTCTGTGAGCACTAATTTGAATTCACAGCATGCACGATGTACAGCTATTGTGCCCTAAAAGCAATACTGTGAGAACAGTGAGTAGTGGCAACATTCTCATGGCGCAGAAAAGTCACAGAAATCAGTTTTATCAGAATTTTTTGTGGCATTTATCTAACATCTACAGAACCATGATGGAGGTTGACTTGACCATGATGGAGGTTAACTTGACCATGATGGATTGACTTGAATGAAAGTGTGTCGTGTTTTTTTCACAAGTTTCACCTTGAACCAGTTGATGTGCCTCCTTTAGCAAGATGTTGCTTGGTAGTAAGCCTAAGTTGTGCCCAGTTCATTAAATTAGCACTTGTTTTTTTCTCTGTCTCTGTGACCTGGTCCTAACTGTGTTCTTTATGTCTGTTTAGATCCAATGTAGCAAGTGCCAGTTTGTGTGGTGCTTTAAGTGCCATGCCCCCTGGCATGACGGCCTCAAGTGTCGCGACTACCGCAAGGGGGACAAACTACTGCGTGACTGGGCCAGCGTCATCGAACACGGACAGAGGAACGCCCAGAAGTGCCCACGCTGCAAGGTAGGGCAGAGGCTAGCAGCATAACTATGCATAAATGCCCAGCACTCTCCCCCCACCTCACAGACACATTTCATCTCACATGCATCTAACATACGAACATGCAACCATTAATGTAATTTAGGTTTGGTCAGTCATGTAAAATACCTAGTACTGAGGGAGAGATGGAAAAAGTGCACTTTCTTGCTCTTTTCTTTATTTGAATCTCTCTCACTCTCTCTCTCTCTCTCTCTCTCACACACTCTCTCTCTCTCTCTCTCTCTCTCTCTCTCTCTCTCTCTCTCTCTCTCTCTCTCTCTCTCTCTCTCTCTCTCTCTCTCTCACTCTCACTGTCTCTCTCTCTCTGTCAGTCTCTCTCATAATATTCAGTAGAAACGTGGCACTCCTGGAAGTCATGAGACTTCATGAGACTTCTCTGTGGGCAGAACGTCAATAAGGGAATTGCATTTTCACTGCAGTTGTGGCAAGCTTTTGTTCCCCGTACAATTGCCTGTTTAGTGACACACACACACACACACACACACACACACACACACACACACACACATTCTTCCCAACACACAGACATTCTCCCATTCAAGCAGAGAGCGATTTAAATATGACTCCATCACTCGCAGAGGCTTTTAAAGTCTTGTCAGCGTGGCGCTTCCCATTGCCTCCTTGTCACACTGAGTTAAATTCTGCTCAGTTACAGTCTTTTGTGCCCCTGCATGGAAACACGGTGACAAAGTTGTTTACGGAAAAGCAAGTCACTGACACCCCACTGTCATAACAAAACAATGTAACCATAACAGCAGAGTCAATACAAAAAAGAGGCCAGTGCAGAACAGTGGCAGAATAAGAGTCTAGCAGTAGGTGGATCTTGTTCTCTGTTCTGGACAAATGCTGGACACCTATCTGGAGAACATTTCCCAAAACCATAATTGCTAACTAAGTTGGCTACTTTGTTGGTTCCAAGGCAATTTTCCATTGCCACTGGTTAGCAACTATGTTTTTTGGAAACGCACTCCATGACAGTAGGAAAGTATGTCTGATGGCTGATGAGGCCAGGATCTGGAACTAGTAGTTCTTGATTCCACAGTGGGGAAAAAAGAGAACTGTTATTTACTTCATGGAACACAGTCAATGCAGAATGGCCAGGCATGCAGTTGCACATTCCATTCCAGGGCCATGTGTGTCTTTATGCATTCACCTAGAAAAGCAGGAACAAGCCTTGTGCTGTTTTTAGTATCGACTGCTGTGAGCACATCAGTGAGCATTCTTCTTCCACACACATTGGTCTTGTTAAAGTAACACTATATGGTTACTTAATATAGTCATCTGAAGGGTGAATAAACTTGTTATTCCCGCCAGTCATCTTGGATAGATAGCAGATTTGTGTGGAGAGTAGGAACCTCCACAAAATAAAAGAAAACCTTTACAGCATGCCATTGCTGACTGTATTACTGTCAAACACAAATTAGGAGTGTCAATAAGGCCCTAGAAATTGCTTGTGTGCTTTTAAGGCCAGTAGGTTTATGCTAAAAACTCTATAGTGTTTCTTTAACATTGGTTACAAGAGACTTGCATTGCCCCCCCCCCCCCCCCCCACACACACTCACACACACACACAATGCCAGGTCCCTATTTTTACATTTACATTTATGCATTTAGCAGACGCTTTTATCCAAAGCAGCTTACATTTGCCAACCATCAGTTACATCGGGGCCAGTCTCCCCTAGAGTAATTTAGGGTTAAGTGCCTTGCTCAGTGGCACAGTGGTGGAAGCTGAGATTCAAACCTACAATTTCAAGACTACTAGCAGGCTAGCCAGCTTCTTTAACCGCTACACCACCACCCCCACCCATTTTTGTCAGTTTATGTTATCTGTGCAATCACCCTTGTTTCAACCGTCACAAAATCAGTCCTCATACTTTTGCCATTACATCTAACCTGTCAGGTCCGTGCAAGCTTTGCCAGTGGATACATGAACATAAATGAGCTTACCAGGGCATAAATACAGAGAAAGATGAAACTGGCCGGAGGGCTAGAAGCTACAACTGCTGAAGCCATCGTTCTTGTTGTTTTTAAATCCGACTAGATTACCAGGATTTCATTTTACCTTTGTCATTTTATTTGGCCTTGCACATTGCCAGTCATGTCAGTCCATAGTTGCAGAACACATTTTTTTTATATATGTTGGGTAAACATTTGCTGTCCTTCTGTGTCTGTCCCACTCTGTGTCACTGGTGCAGTAAAATGTCAATATGGGTATGGACATGTTTGTAGAGCTTGAGAACCAAACATTAACTGATGAGGTCACTTGTGTTCACACACACACACACACACACACACACACACACACACACACACACACACACACACACACACACACACACACATACACATACACACACTTACAGATCCATATTCAGAGGACTGAGGGCTGCGATCACATGACCTGCAGCCAGTGTAACACTAACTTCTGCTACCGCTGCGGAGAGAGGTACCGGCACGTCCACTTCTTTGGCGACCACACGTCCGACCTGAGCGTGTTCGGCTGCAAGTACCGCTACCTGCCTAACAAACCTCACCTACGCCGCTTTATCAGGGGCTCTGTCTGTGGTGAGTGTAACACACACGCACACTCACACGCACACGCACATACACACACGCACGCGTGTGCAGACCTCCTCAAAGGACAGGCATAATGTTTGTGAGTGTGGGTATGTACACTATATAGAGTGGACACATCCCTTAATTACTGAGATTATGAGGTGGTTGTAGCACCAGACCCTGAAATCCCAGTAAAGGAATTGATGCTACAGTCTACCTATACTGCTTTGCTGCTCTGCCTTAGACACATGTGTAGAAACAGTCAGAAGAAGGCTGGCCTCTGCTCCGCCACAGTACAAAGCAAGGTCTATAAAGACATGGTCGGACTGGGTGAGTTTCATCAAACACCTCAGGGATGAATTGGAGAGAGTTTGTTAAACTGGACCTTTCTCATCCAACATCACTGCCTCATGTCATAAATGCTCTTTTATATGAATGTGTAAAGCCTAATTCATACAAGTCTGTGTCCATCAGTACCTAGATATGCAGAGCTATGCCTGCAAACCCTCTCCGCCTATCTCTCTGACAGATGACGGATACCTTCCCTTACTTTCCCTAACACTACCCACAGAAATAACTGGTGGAAACACCATCCTAAATGGTAATGGTAAATGGACTGCATTTACATAGCACTTTTCTACTCCTACGAGCACTCAAAGCTTCACAATTTGCCTCACATTCACCCAGAGGCAGAGGTTGCTCACAGGGAGCAGTTTGGGCTTCAGAGTATTGTTCCGATGAGGTCAGGTAGAGCAGGGCTCGAACCTGAAACCCAACCCCCCCCCCATTTGCTAAATGGCAATTATAACATCCTTTGCTTATAGGATGGCTATATTTATATATATATATATATATATATATATATATATATATATTTGTAGTGGTCTTACAGTGTGCATATTTAAAAGCATAAAATGACTGTGTGTGTGTTCCTTCACAGTGACAAAACTGCTGTTGTGTCCATTGGTGATTGTGCTGACGGTGGTGGTTGGTGCAGTGGTCATCGTCGTTGGTAAGGCACTCTTTCAAGCTAAAAGTATTTAACATATACTCAATAGTCTTATACTGCACTAGGTATTGTGCCCTACACAGACAAATGATACCTGCTCTTTTCTGCTCTTTTCAAAGACACCATGTCTTGGTCTGTTAGGCACTAATGAGGTTATGTGACATGTGAAGAACGGAATAATTTCAGTACATTTTATTCATGGTTTTTACTTGCTGTAGCTGTGAAATAATTTGTCGGATTTGTAAAGGCTTTGTATTTGAATGGCAGCCCTGTTTTTTGAAGGCAACCTGCTGTAATCAGCCCTTAGTATTTGCCACTAGGCAGCCAATGAAATGAAATGAAATATGGAATAATGGAAACTGAATGAATGGCCAATGAAACATTCCCCTGAGGATCTTTTCTCCATTTCATCTTTGCTTTGTATGGCCTTGAGATTAATATCAGTTTCCAGCTCCTCTATGTTCATGTGTAGTACAGTAGCCTAGCTTTTAAAACACCTCCTATCTTTAATCATTGACTCTGTAGAGCTTGGCAGATTTGCATAGCTATCACTAATACATCAGGAGCTGGCACTGCACTAAGGCTGTAAATGAAGTCGCTTTGAAGGCTCATTGGTTTTGTTCATGTTTTTATAATTGACGACTTTGGCCAGAGGCAAAAGTAGCCGTTGTTTAGCTAACATGTTATAGTTATTTCACGTTAATTTTGCATCCAAATGCTGTGTGAACGAGCCCAGTGATTTCACATTGCTCCTGAAGGCTGATTAGTGCTAACTTACTGCTGTGGTAACTAGTCAGTAAGTGTTGCATTATTATCTCTTGGGTCATCGGTCATGTATCAGTGACAAAACAGATTATTTTTGCTTTGTTGTCCACCGCTAATTGTGCATCCAAATGCTATTTAACAAGGCACCATAATAACATGCTCCACTCATATAATTTTCACTCAGATTTTAATACATTTGTAATACATGAGTAATTAAATCTGAACACTAAAATCTCTGAGCTTTAAGTCCAACAACTTGCCCAAAAAAAAAAAAAGAAAAGAATTTGTGAACAAAATTTTAGAATTTTTTTTGAAGAAATCGTATCTCCTTCATTCATTATTCATAAATATGTCCTGTCAGATAGACCAGTGTTGCTGTAATGCATGTTGGAGACGTCTGCTGAGAGTCCTGTGCTGTTCTCTCCACAGCACTGCTGGTCTTCCCCATCTACTGCTGTAAGAAGCGCAGGAAGAGGCCACATGGGACCGAATACTGGTTCTCCTGAATACTGGTTCTCCTGAAGACTGGTTCTCCTGAAGAACTGGTTCTCCTGAAGAACTTCCTCCACCATCACCACCTCCTCCAGTGACTCCACCACTGCTGTTGCTGCTGGTCCAGTCTGGTGCTGGGGTTAACGGAGGAGAACAATGAGTGGACCTCATGGACACGGATGAGCAGAGGAACCAAAACAAGACACGAACACACACACACACACACACACACACACACACACACACACACACACACACACACACACACACACAGCCCTCCCTTCTCCTGGCAAAAGAGAGAGATTCAAGACTGAACTGACCTCACACTCACTGATGAGGCAGTCAGAGGTAGAGAGATTATACACAGTGGTCATGTCCTGCTGAATCCCGTTTAGGGAGCATTTGTGTCGTATCTGTTTCCATTCACTTTTGATGCAGCTCTTACCCCATTGGAGGAGCTCAAACACAGCCCACACACAGCACACTCACTCCTGCACTGTTTTTAATGGCTGCATGCAATTGGGAGTGGTGTGTTTGTGTTTACCGAGCAGAAGTGACTTTCATATTGAGATGTGAATGAAGGCTTTTAGATCAGAAGACAGTTTTCCAAGAATGCTTTGAACAACAACATCTTAAAATCTTAAACACCAACAGAACTTGAAGTATCAGTCAACCCATTTTCTTTGTTATAGTCTTATGAGGCTAATAACATGCTCAAACCACTGGAAAAATACTGATGTTATTTTTAACTTCCCGGGATTCTTTTTTCTAAATGTGGTGAGATTGTGGGAGAGAGTGATGGGTCTTTGAGGAATAATTTTTCTGCCCATCATGATAGAGATAGCCAAGTGACAGATAAGCAAAGCCTGGCCACTAAGCTGTGGTCAGCAAAGCCATTTTGATCCCAGGCCACTGATATCCAGTGGCTGCCAATGTTGCTAAGCAACTGGAAATGCTAATGCAAAGTCGCCGAGCGTAAACAGATTTAAAATTATTATCGTCGTGAGCTCCGCACACAAACTCATTTGAGTTTTCAATTAGCTGCACACGTGCTATAAACAAACATGACTTGTGCTTTGTGGCAGGACTTGTGCTGATGCTAACCAAAGTGTGTAATGTTTATTATTGTTGTTATTATCGAACTAGTTTTGTTTGTGAGCAGTAGGTGTCTTCAAAACTCCCCACTGGCCCCACTCTGACACAGAAATAGGGTCTCTATAGAAACTTTTCTATAGAATGTTTGGTGGTTCCTTAAAATGGTATTCCAAGCAGGTGGTTAAGAGATAAGACTTGAAGTAAATTAAGTGGTAAACCTTCTAGAGTAGTTTGCTTGTTTGGTTTAGTTTAGTTAAGAAAATTATGAGTCCATGCTCTTCTATAAGCAAGTTTTACCACTACCTCTGGATTTATTTACCCACGGTTGCCAGTTAACCACCATCTTGGAATCCCCCTGATTAAGAATGTTTTAAACTTCCAAATACTGTGGAGCTTCTGGAATGATGTATTCACAGACCTGTTCCGCCCTTGTTTGTGATTCTGAAGAGGAGAGGGCGGGATGTAGATTGTTGTCGGTCTGTCTGTCCCTATGGATTGCCAGCCTGGTTGTTCTAGTGGCTTCTATTTTAGCTAGGCACCTCTCTTCATAATCTCCTCTCAAACCCTGCTGGGAGGGCTGTGCCAAGCTTGCTGGTATGTGCATCACTGACAAAAACTTTCAAATCTGCCCTCTTATTCTGTTGTTGGAGGTAGAGGAATCAAACAGGAGGTCACAACAGTTGCAGCCTGTTTTACTGCATTTTCAGTGCCAATGCAGGTGTCATTTGAGCAGAAAAATGCAACAAAACAAAGTTGAAATTCTCTCACGCTCAGGATTTTGCACAAACTATGGACTGAATAAATGCCTGCTGGAGAGAAAAAAAGTTAAATTATCTCCTTCGAGAAAGTGGAATGGTGTGCTGAAAGAGTTTTTTTTTTTTTTTTTTTTTTTGAAATCAAGAAAGCCTTCTCTTGTCTCCCACCCAAGTGGTTCACACGCTTCTGAGTCGTGTTTTTGAGTTTTGCACATGGGGACGTCAAGTGGACGGCCAACCCCAGAGGCACGGACATTTTAAATACACTGGGGTCAAAGGTCTCCCACCTCCTTAGTGTAGAGGTGGGGGTGGGAGTTGTGTGGTGGTCAAAAGTTATTTATTACTGTAGCATGTCTCTTGGGCCAAGGATTGTTTTGCTTTGTTTTATTTTGCTCTGTTTCTTTTTGTTTTGATTTTGTTTTTTTGTTTCTTTTTTCCCACCTCTGTAAATAAGCCACTAGAGTATATAGACTGCACCCATGTCTGTTGATTTCTCTCAGTCTGTTAGGGATCATAGTTTTTAATTACACTGGCCTGACTTGAGGTTAAAAAAAAAAAAAAAAAGATTTGTAGTTTAGTCAACCAACAATTATAAGACCCACTCATTATAATTCAGAGACATGTTTTAATAAGATAAACAGTCATTATAAACACCATGCGTAGGGATGAGGGTGTAAGGCTTTACACCACTGTTCAAATTTAGTCAGGGTAATTGTAGCCAGAAGGGCTTTTGGCTAACCTCTGCCAGGCACTCAGCCGACTGCTGGGCAAACCTGGCTCCCAGTTATGTTGCTGCAGCCACTGATACTGGCATGGCGTAAGGATCATTGGGGACATAGCAGGTGGCATGATGGATGCCTGCTGAGTGGCCACTGAGAGGTCACCCCTCAACAGGCACACTCGGGCAGCGTCTCCTTCCTCTGCCAATTGCCAAGGCATCTCTCTACGTCTCCTCAGAGCTGCCTCCTTAGGCTTGAGAGTGCTCTATCCCAGCCCATGCATGCGCACGCACGCACACACACACACACACACACACACACACACACAGACACACACACACACACACAAACTGAAAGAGAGAGTGAGAGGTTGCTCTCATTGGTAGAGGAGCACTTTGCCAGCTGCAGCATAGCAAGGCAACCACAATGAGGCTGTACCACTCTTACAAGGAGAGGTGATGAATGAGGCTGTACCACTCTTACAAGGAGAGGTGATGAAAATGGTGGTTCATCAAGCCTACCTCTGATATCCCCAAGTTTACTCTATGGCTCAAATTACTATGAATAATCACTGATAAAAGATGTAAAAAAAAAAAAAAAAAAAAAGAATTTCCAAAGGCAGGATAGGAGGAGGCTGTGAAGTGATTCTTCTCAGGGATTGCCGTACTAAAACTACTGGAACTATTCTTCATTCCTTTGCGCTGTACTCAAACCTGGCTCTTAGAATATTTGGGGGGCATTTAAGTCATATCTGTTTCAGTTCACTGTCTGTTTTTATTTATTTGTTTTCAAAGAAGTGTTTACAAACAATTGTTGATGATATATTCCTTCTGCTTCCATTTTTATTTCAACTTTCAACTCAAAAAGATTTGGTTTCAGAAGCCCTGATTGCACCATTGTGACGATATTACAGTGAAGCTTTTCCCTGTGCCTTCTCCCTGTGTATTATTTATATGGGGATTTCATGATGTATAAAACATGTTTATCTACTTTTATCAAGATGGTCACCCGAAATATTCTCCTTAGAGATCTTCTAGCACACAGGATAAAGTGTATTTCTTATAAATGTATACCACTGATGTATACATTTGGCATAGCACATGATATGAAACTGAAAGAGACTGCAGTTTCCTTTTACATCCACAGCTTCAGGAAAACACTATACCAAATGACCTAAAGCACATCACGCTTTTTCTCCTCAGAGGTTTTTATTTCTGAGACAATCACTTTGCTGCTGCACTTTATTTATCTACAAAGTCTGGTGAAAGAAAACAACAAAATGTCAGGCAGCCAGTATATATTATCGTGGAGTTGTGAAATCCATTAAAAGAAACTGAACTCAAGTCTGTGTGTGTGTGTGTGTGTGTGAGAGAGGGAGAGAGAGACTGACTAATTTCTTCCTCATATTCAATTCAATCTTTGTTAGATTCACAAGAGGATCCAGAGCATAGTGTAATATGTATCTATTATTATTCTATTATTATTATAATGTATCTATTATTATTTTAAAAAAGATTAAATATACACATGAAAGTATAGCAATTAAACAAAGCAAAAACAAGACCAGCAAACAATTACATGACAGAATAGAAATTCAATCAAGACCAGTGACCAATCAATCAGTCAGTGGTATGGATTGTTGTTTGAATCTGAATTGGATGTTTCTCCTTAATGATTCAAGCTTAATTACGGTACTCTCGGCTGTTCCCAGGTCAGCTGACCCATTCGCCAATAATGGTGCCCATGCAGCCAACTTACTTCCTGACAAACAGAACAAGCATAATAATTAGGCCACAGGTGACAGAGCAAGTGGACAGTGAGACATCTATCTAGTCTAGAGGGGGTCATACTATGACCCTAACTGACTTATGTTCCTGATGCTTGGCTTTTAGAGTGGTAGCTCTTGATGTGTATTTCCTACTGATTATGAGAGGGGAGTGGGGTGAAGGCTGGATGTCAGATACCACTATTGAGCCATTTGGAAGTGCTGTGGGCTTAAATCGATGCAATACCAATTAAATATTCATGGGGGTTGTGCTGTTGGTTATGAATTTTCTTTCCAAATCTGTGTTATGGTTTGGTTCATTTTTAAATGGCTTGTTTGTTGACTGGCTACTGCAATGTAATGTATTTCAGTGGAATTAGTGCCCTCTGACCTGATCTGGTTGCCTAGAAATCTACACATAATAGTTTTCCTCAGCCAGTACATCTAGCCACGAGCCACAGGGCCACAGCAGGTCTTCTAAAGTTTGGTTGGATCAATCACAATGCTCTGTCTTTGTAGAGAGTCACCTAGACATACCTTAGCGGTAGCATGCAGAGACCATACATTTTGATGTTATAGTCTGACTTGTCAGGCTACTGATCTAGCCCATGGCCTATCACAATGCCCCCCTCCACCTCAAATTTTGCATGCAACATGCTAAAGTGCATGTTTTAGCATGCACTACCAGCTCCATGCATAATGGATGTAGAAAATGAATGCATTTAAATACAGCAAAATGACAACGGTGGCATTGTGGTTAAGGAATCTGGCTAGCATGCTAATAGCCAGGAAATTGTGGGATCGAATCCCGGCTGCCACTGCTATGCCCTTGAACAAGGCACTTAAACCTAAGTTGCATTAGGGGAGACTGGCCCTGAACAATTGATAGTTGACAAATGTAAGTCACTTTGGATAAAAGTGTCTGTTAAATGCATCAATGTGTATGATGTGTCACTGTGCTTAATTCCCATCTAGATGGCATAGGCATTTCTGAAGCTGTAGTTTATGGTCATTATCCTCTAAAGACAGAGGTCAAAACAGATGAGCTTCCCATGTAGAATAGAGAACTATGTAGGCCTATTGTGCATGGAATAAGAATCACACATCATTCAGTTCCAGAGAAAAAGGCAGCAGCATTGGTTGTAAAAGATTCACATCTCACAGGATATATACATGTATGCACATACATACATAATGATGAGACAAGTCTCAATTAATGCTAGGGCACATTTAGACAGCCTATGTTTCTTATGCATGTACTACTTATGGTTAATGAGAGCCATGGTGGACCATGCTCAATACATGTTCCTCCTTTAATACCAACTGGACTATGTATTGAGCAAGATGTGGAAGGTGGAATACATTGAACTCTGGGAATCCCCCTCAAAAGAATCATGCAATATATCTGAAGGATATCCATTCACTGGATGAAAGAACAGAAGATGCTTCCCAAGTGTACCCCATTAATGCACCAGGTGTTGAACACACAAATGCACCCTGTGTAAATGCACGGCCAGCGATCACCTTTGTGACAAAGGCGACAATGTTTTAGCAGCAACTCTTCAGAAGAACTATCAAACCTGCAGAATTTGCAATGCATACAACCCACTCCTGAAACACAGAAACATAAGACACAAATTCTTAAGACACTGCTTCAATAACATACATTACCAACATATAACATTTGTTACTATGACATATGAACTTTCAATGTGAAAAAAAATATTTGTTGACATTATAAACAAACATGGAAACGCAACTACATGTTTTTTGTTTTTTTACTGAATACTGAGGCCAGGGTGAATTTGGCTTTAAGCAAGAATGGCCAACTATGATAAGTTTGTTAGACACGCTACACTATACAGTTTTCCACACCTTCACAGCTCTAACTATCGTCAGAGTTCATACTCCACGCCCGATGCACAAATGTCTTAGTTAAACTGAAGTTGATGAAGGCTTCTCACAGCCCTCGTCAATGTCTTACTAACAATAACGGTACTGCAGGCTGGCGGGCAGACATGCACACACGACCACATCATTCACCAAGTTTAACATGAAACTAAAGTCAGCTAGTGACCATCAGTTTTTTCACTTGAAAATCCAAGTCTCTCCAAAACAAAAGAGAAGTGTGTTAGACTCAGAAACAAGGTCTGCCTAACTTTAAAATCTAAGAACAGTTACCAGTAAAATGTTTTAAAGTGTACTGACAGCAGGATTGGATATTCAATGTAAAATAAATAAAGTTTCTTTTGAATGAACTTGCACACTTCATTTTGCATTGCAACTAAACAAGTTAATGCAGCACCAGACTACACACACATTGAGAGATCTTGACAAAACACATCTCTTTGCAAAGAGAAGCTTTATTAGTAAAACAAACAGGACACTTTAGAAGTACACTAGTATTCGTCTTCTTCCTCCACCGAACTTGCCCCAACTTCTTCATAGTCCTTTTCCAGTGCAGCCATATCTTCTCTGGCCTCACTGAACTCCCCCTCTTCCATGCCCTCACCTACATACCAGTGCACAAAGGCCCTCTTGGCAAACATCAGGTCAAACTTATGGTCCAGGCGAGCCCAGGCCTCAGCGATGGCGGTCGTGTTGCTCAGCATACACACAGCCCTCTGCACCTTGGCCAAGTCACCGCCCGGCACAACTGTTGGTGGCTGGTAGTTGATACCCACCTTGAAACCAGTGGGGCACCAATCCACAAACTGGATGCTTCGGCAGGCCTTGATGCTAGCGATGGCAACGTTGACGTCTTTGGGTACCACGTCCCCACGGTAGAGCAAACAGCAGGCCATGTACTTGCCATGCCTTGGGTCACATTTCACCATCTGGTTGGCTGGTTCAAAACAAGCATTTGTGATCTCAGACACTGAGAGTTGCTCGTGGTAAGCCTTCTCCGCAGAGATTATTGGTGAGTAGGTGACAAGGGGGAAGTGGATGCGGGGATAGGGCACAAGATTGGTCTGGAACTCCGTCATATCCACATTCAGAGCCCCATCGAAGCGCAGAGATGCAGTGATGGAGGAGACGATCTGGGCAATGATGCGGTTCAGATTGGTGTAGGACGGACGCTCAATGTCAAGGTTGCTTTTGCAAATATCATAAATGGCTTCATTGTCCACCATGAAGGAACAGTCCGAGTGCTCCAGAGTCGTGTGGGTGGTCAGGATGGAGTTGTAGGGCTCCACTACAGCAGTGGACACCTGGGGAGCAGGGTAGACAGAGAACTGCAACCTGGACATCTTCCCGTAGTTCATAAACAGATGCTCCATCAGCAGGGAGGTGAAGCCAGAACCAGTTCCTCCACCAAAGCTGTGGAAGATGAGGAACCCCTGAAGACTAGAGCACTGGTCTGACTGAAAGACAAAAACAAATTTCATTAGTCCAGTTCATGTTGCACCATTACTGGTTGGTCTTCAGTAAACTCAAATCAAGATCTGCAAGTTCTACAAGATGGATATGGCAGCACCTCACGTGTCATTACTGGTTGCTGGGAACCATCTAGAACCCTAAAGTGAAAAAGTGTGGCTATGCTGTTACAAAGCAAGCCTCAACTGAAGCAACAAGCTACACTAGTCACAGAAGTGGTCCCTTACCATTTTACGAATTCTGTCCAGCACAGGATCGATAATTCCCCTTCCAATGGTGTAGTGACCACGAGCATAGTTGTTGGCTGCATCCTCTTTACCGGTAACCATCTGCTCTGGGTGGTGCAACTGACGGTAGGGTCCAGATCGGATCTCATCTGGCATGAAACAGTCAAAAATCTCTTAGTAATCCAAAGACCACAAACCAAAATGTTCATTTAAAATGAGCTCTGTGTACAGCTTACTCTAAGCTTACTCTACTTACCAATGACTGATGGCTCCAAGTCAACAAATATTGACCTAGGAACATACTTCCCAGCACCAGTCTCACTGAAAAACGTGCCAAAGGAGGACTCTGATGGGCTACATCCGTCTCCAACAAGAACTCCGTCTGGACGGATACCATGTTCCAAGCAAAACAATTCCCAGCACGCATTTCCAATCTGCACTCCAGCTTGACCAACATGGATAGAAATGCACTCTCTCTGGAAGAAAGACACAGAGTATCCAAAGACCATTCTTGATCAACTCAAACTTTAACAGTCATCAGTAAGAAGTAGAAATGGACAACTCACCATTGTCTTTTCTAAGACACAAAGCCCAAGTCAAGAAACACAAAACACCTGCACCAAAGGCTCCAATATCAAAACAAGCAAAAGCAACCTTATTCAGACAAAAGTCAGAGACACAAACTAAACCAAAATTACCTCAGTGCCTTTCTGCCTTAAATAGCTGTGAGCCTCCAATTAGCTGCTGTCGCCCTGTGCTACATGGGCCAATTAAGCCTTTCAACATCACCTGCTCAATAATCAATCACTCACTGGTGAGTACTCTTGAATTGGATCTCCTACTGTTCTAGGATCAGTGCTCATGTGTAATCTCTTACACTTGTCATCCAGTTTCATAGCTACCTTCAGCCAAACCAGCTAATAGTGGCCAGTGTGTGGGCAGTGGTAGCGTAGTGGTTAAGGAACCTGGCTAACATGCAAGTAGCCTGAAAAGTTGTTGTTTTGAATCCCAGCTGCCACTGTTGTGCCCTTGAGCAAGGCACTTAACCCTAAGTTGCTCTAGTGGAGACTGGCCCTGAACAATTGATAGCTGACAAAATGTAAGTCACTTTGGATAAAAGCGTCTGCTTTAAATATAAATAGTGGAGTGGCATGAAAAAGAGAACAGCTGTTCCTTTGCCACTGATTCCTCTCGTTCAATCAACTCAACTCAACTCAACTCAGCTGAGGCAAGGTGACTCAATTAGTTGCTACAGCAAGCGTGTTCTCAGTTTTTTGAGAATGAACCCTGACTAACAACAACATTTTCAAAATAAAAGTTTTGTTTTCCAAAGCATGTAATGTAATGCAAGACCATAAAGATATAAAGAAATCCATTTAAGCCTAGAAGAGATGTTCAAAATCACTGTTTGGTCTAAAAAACATATGTCCACACATATAAGTGCATGAAAAATATAAAATAGGGATGCCAAAAATTTGAAGACAAAGAAAATGATTTGCAAAATCAATTTTAACATCACATTCCAGTGAGAGCCTGTTTTCAGAACACAGCACATAGAACAATTGCCCAGGACAGTGATTCCCAACCAGGAGTACACGAGCACACTATAGGGGGTATATTTAATAATAATTTATTTACAACATGATAAATACATATTCTCAGTCATTTCACAGTAAGCCTGTCAATACAATGGTACGTGTGTGCTACTAGTTTCCCTGGGGAGACAATTACCTGTGGCACTACATGCCAATAATAATCAGTTGGTACGTGTGTGCTACTAGTTTCCCTGGGGAGACAATTACCTGTGGCACTACATGCCAATAATAATCAGTTGTGTTACATTCTAAAAATCATCCACACATATGAGTGAGGGGGTCCTCATGGCTGAGGGGGCACACAAGACAAAAAGGTTGAACACAGGCCTAGGGTATATCTCTGGGGCCTTCACACTGGTGCTAAACTGTGCACTGTGCAAACTGTGTTTTTCTGATTCTCTAGGGCTCAGGGATTGGTTACACTGAGTTTATTCCTGCTTTTGCTATTTTTCTTTTCTTTTCTTTTTTTTTTTTGGTAATGTTCACTTTGGTGTTATTTGTCACCAAACCCACTGGCATCAGATAATGGACAAAGCAACCTAATGAATTTTCTGCCTGCTTAAGTGGTTTCTAGTCAATACATCCTTAACTGTTGCTCTCTCTCTCTCTCTCTCTCGCTCTCTCTCTCTTTCACACACGCACACAACACACACACACACACATGCACGCACACACACACAAACTTCAATTGATGTGGATATCCAAAGTGAATTCTTTTGAGCCATAGTTAAATGTATTAATAACACAGTGTTTAAAACGGACACTACTGTGGTGTTCACTGATCACCCACATACTTTGATAGCCCACTTACTAGCCTTTTCATTCATGAAGTCATGAGGATTGCTGTTAAACAGTGATTTTTATATTTGGTGGATCAAATATCTATATTTGATGGATCGGCATCCCTCTTACACCCACCATTGGGTCTTTCTATTCATTCAATCAGTTACTCGTTCATTTTTTGTCTTCAGACGTACCAAACATGTACTTATCAAAGTTATACAGACGATGGCAGTGTTGCACAAAATAATGGCCCAGGCGCAAATCTATCATGAAGATTTGAAAGTTGGAATAACATCAATCAGAAGTATTGTAAAGTATTATTTTTTCGTTTGATTTCTCGGGCATCAGAGAGTAATTTGTGACTACGTAAGCATGCCATTTCATATCTTGTTAAATGTTGAGCAGAGCAGTAGTCTTGGCTATGGAGAGACAGGGACATGCATTCAGTTTTACTTCCATAGGCATTGAACCTAATCGATGTGACTGCTTTTATATTTCATATATTAAAATACTGACTTTTTTGGAGAGGTTGTATTAGTGTGTAAAACATTAACTAGATGGAATCAACATGCATGGGATATAAATGAGGTAAATCTATAAATCTATAAGTTATCTCAAAGTTTTCCATAATGTCTAGTTATTCCTACTTGAATTGAATTATTGTGTGCTTCTTTACAATTGTTTGCCCAATTTGGATTTGAAGACTTAATTATGACATTCAATAGACTGAAATCGTCAGGGCAAAATAACAAAAAACATCCAAGTCTCCAAATTCTCTACTGCATTTCAATAAAATGAGGTTGCACAAATTATGCTAAAAGTAGGACAAGACAATTTATCCTTCTTGCATGCGTAGGCTGTTTTCATGTTGCGCGAATATTAATCCTACACACAGTAATGAGTAATTCTGCACGCCCCGCCCAAGAAGGCGGTGACGACAGCGTCGAAATGCGTAATCCCGTAAACAAGGATTTTGAAGAGCAGACGCGGAGGCAGCACACTGAACAGCTGATCAAGGAGCCGTCTGTCTGCCTGAAGTTCTGGACCTGTGTGTTTACTGGACCTGTCGGTAGGGACGGTAACCCACCGCTGACATGGAGCCTCGGCAACAGGGTGAGAATACATTTAAACTACCCATGTCATTAAATGCTAAAAAAGTAAACTTAGACAAACTCATGAATAAAATGCTGTTGTTGAGACGCTGCTCATCCATTATCTAGTAAGGGAGACGCATGTTTATATAGGCCAGTGGAAAGATTTATTTAGGGCCGGTCATAATTGGCAAAGCATGCCACTCACCATTTTTCTTGATGTGGTTTAATTTTGCAAATGGCATTGCTCTCCGATATTTGGGTATCCAAGTCTTCTAATGTTAGTTGCACAAAGCTAGCCAGTCGTGACCTGTTTTGTTAAACAGATCGCATCTTTGCATCTTTTCTGTTTATTTAAGAGGCATGTGACAACTTTTTTCAAGGTCAGAACTCTAAGGCATGTAAGATAAACAAATTATCCACTTCAGTGGAAAGCAACTGTCCGTTGCAACGGATATTCGCTTAGCAATTGGTCGTTTCGTAAAACATATGACTTGCTGGCGGCCATCCATGTTTGCTTCCCACGTGATCGTGGTTCCAAATAATTGAAACTTGTGACCCCAGGTATTTACAGGTTCTGGCTTGTTGTCCCTCCCCGCCATAGAAGATGCAATTTAATCTGGCTTTCGTTGACTCAATAATTGATTTACATGCATGCCATTTCAGATTGTGTGTGAGAGAGAAAGAAGGAGAGAGAAAGTGTGTGTGTGTGTTTGTAACCCTCTTTTTCATCTCATTCTACACAAAATGTCCCAGAGCTGTATCATAGTGTACTGAGTCCAGAGGCTGGGGAATGGGGTAAGACCTCAATCTCCGATGAATGGGTTATGCCAAGCAATTTTTCACTCCATCTCTGCTCAGAAGGTGACGAGCTTTACCTTGCCTATAGAAATCATCCCTATATAACCAACTTCATCCCATCTCCCTTCCGTTGTGAATGCCATTCGGTTTTGTGACTGTGTTAGAATTAAACAGACATACCAGTAGGCCTTGATGATTGGTTAATTGGTTGTTCGTAGCTTTGAGCCTATAGCATACTGGTTTGATCTGTAGGGGATTTGTGTTTTTTTGTTCTTTTTTTTCCTTTTTTTTTGTTACAGCTCAGCAGGTTTTGCACGTGTTGGTGTGTGCATGCTCAGTAGGCTTGTATGCTTGCCTTGAGTGAGTGACTGTAAAGCAGAGAACCATGTAGCTCAGTTAATGGATAACATCACCTTGCTAAAATAATCGTAGTAAGTCATTTTTTGGCAAAAATTCCCAAATTTTCTAAAGTATTTTAGTTAATCTTTTTAATGCTTGAAAAAAACGGGTTACGCGATTATTTCAGCAAGGTGACGATAAAGTACTAAGATGTCATGCCCAAAGATTCTAGAGTGCTATGCTCCGGAATGTTTGGTGATGTTATCCTCTTTCAGAGATTTGGAGTGTTTTGTGTCATCTTTCCATTTGCATGGTCTGTTAGTCTGTTATGTCTTTTGCTGTCGCTATGTGTTGATTCTGTGTGTTTTTGAAATGATGAGCTTCTCACAAACAACTGCAAAGCAAAGCTAGTCAGTCAAAGTCTCATTAGGCAAAAGTGGCACTCCTGAATTGTGTGAAGCAAAACCAGAGCAGTTTATTATTTCATTTGTTACCAAGTTTGACTTCAGCTTTTGAGAGTCCTCAGCAAAAGCTACTGTTGAGTTTGGCCAATCCAAAAAGCCCTGACCCATCTTTCTCTTTAACTTTTGTGCTTGCCCATGGAAGATGGTGGCCACCTAAGAACAGGTAGGTTCATCTAGTCACTTCATGTTTTTTTTGTTTGTTTGGTTTTTTTTTACCTTCTGTGTGGTGATGAACTGTGCCATTCACAGGTTATGCTACAACAGCACACACTAGTGCTGTTTTTGTTCTTCAAGAGTTACATAAGACCCTGACACTACGCGCGGCCTTTTCCTGAAGGCCATCTTTGACATGTCGCCTCTGTGCTTAATGCTCTGTGTGGCAGAGCAGGCAGCTCTTGGGTAAATCCAGCCTGATAATCCGTGAGGAAAATCCCTGATTATTCCTGCATTGCACAGTGCAGTGGGACTCTCAGACATTGGGACTGGGTACAACGAAGTGTGTGTGTGTGTGTGTGTGTGTGTGTGTGTGTGTGTGTGTGTGTGTGTGTGTGTGTGGGGGTGGGGTGGGGGTTAAGGTGGGGTTTGGTCTTTGGAACCCACCATATCTGGACATATAACCTCCTACCATACCACCGATCCTTCTATAAATTTATTGGATTCATTAAACACTCTGAAACCGAGTTATTTTGTTTGTGTGTTTGCAATCTTTTCCCCCCCTCCTTTGCCCTGAGAGAGGAATTTGCTGGCCACGGGAGTCTCGGTCACTGTCAGCAGATGATCCAGCTGTTACAGCGCTTTTAACACTGGATATGCTGGGCTGGTCATGCTAAGGAGGTGAATTAGCAGTTCACTGGAAGGGTGGGCTTTGAGGAGACAGTCAGGCGTCAGAAATGATCCTTTTCTGAACCTCGCTGGAGATGCTTGATCTATAACAGAGGTTGTTTCCAAGACGACCATCTAGTGGTAACCCTTTTGTGGTCCTTAGTGTTTCAGGCCACTGACAAGAAAGGAAGACTTTTTTTGAGCTAATATCAATAATTTCTTTGATCAGTGTGGCTTCCATTTAAGTGAGATATGCACACACATGGCTTTGACTGGCTGAGGGATAAACACAGGCCTTCATCGAATAGCAGATGACAGAACGTCTCATTCATCAGAAAGCTGGGCTACTGTGGCTAGTTCTCCTTTTTCACACCACCATACACACACACATGGACACGCACACAGACACACTGGTGTGTTTGTGTACAGTGTCTATGGTGTCTTGAAAGCAGTTGAGGAACACAAAGCTCACTTTGAGAGGCTTGTGTGGGAGGAAGTATGGGTGAGACACAGAGAGACAGAGATTTGGAGAGGAGAAGAGGTAAAGAATGTAAAGGAGAGGCTGGGTAAAATACATGAAGAAATAAATTAAGAGAAAGATACGATGAATTTTAGAAATTGTCTGTTGAGTGTGAGCAGATAGAATCCTAAATCGATGGATGCTTGGATGGATGGATGATGAACAGATATGCGAATGAGTAAAAGATAAAATGATGGGAAGGGAAAGTGAGCTCTGTTTGATCAGATTTGTGTGAAGGCTGCTAGTCACCGAGGGGTAGTACACTCTGGACAGTGGGATAGTAAGGAGCTCAGACAACAGCCACTTGCCCGGTAGCCTTGCAAGGTGATGGTGATAAGTTTAGATGGGGATGCAAAACTGAAAGTCCAGGTCTTTATACAGAGCGCAGTGGTGTGTGTGCATGTACATTTGCGTGTGTGTGTGTGTGTGTGTGTGTGTGTGTGTGTGTGTGTGTGTGTGTGTGTGTGTGTGTGTGTGTGTGTGTGTGTTGGAAGGTTGAGTACCCGGTCATGTGTTTAAGGGGGTAATGTGATATGCACATGACTGCCATTTTCTTTCTTCCCTCTGTCCGTCTGTCAGCCTATACACCTCCGATTAGCCCTCACATTTCTCTGTGATTGATTACCTTGATGTGATGGTGATGTTAAAAACAGGCTAAATGTGCGCCTACGTCACATGACCGACTAACTTCTGATTGGAGTGTAATGTTTCTGCATGTGAACAGACGAACCAGAATTTTTTCATCAGAATAGTTTAATCAGAATGGTAGAAAATCTATCCATGTAAACAGGGCTATTGTACAGCTTGATCACTTCAGCAATGCGTGTTAACAAGAAATATTTTTGTGGGAATTATACCCAAACCTTATGTATGTTTTTATATCTCAAACTCTTTGTCGTCGTATTGGATTTTACATTTAGATTCATGCATTTAGCAGACGCTTTTATCCAAAGTGACTTACACAAGAGGATAAACATTCAAGCTACAGCTCAATGAAAAACTAACAAATAGTGCATTTTGCTAACATGAAATTTGCAGTACTTTAAGTTGAAAGTGCAATAGTGTAATAAAAGTGCAGTATGAAGAGAGATTAAGAGTAAGAGATTAAGTGCATTTCTGTTATTCTGAAATTCAAGCCAGGAGATAAATGATATGGCTTGTTGAGAGGGCCTTGTTTGATGGACTTATATAAGCCAGTTTAACACGCCACAGCAATAAGGAATGTAGTTGTAAGGACAATGTGGAGGATTGCCCTGTGTCTGTAGGGATGCACTCTAAATAAGGAAAGAGCAGGGTAAGATATACCACTTCCCAAATAAAATTAGATTTCACTTTTACACAAACACTCTCCACTATAGCAAGGAACCCCTTGTTCAACCAACAAGAGCCCTTGGTCTGTCTCTGATACTGATTTAGAAAACCAATCATGGATTCACTGATTCAATCAGACAACATCGAGGACTATGGCTTGTAAAGATGCACTCTTGTGTGTGTCCTGTTCACTCCTTTATTTGTTGTTGTCAAACATATATTTAGATGACGGTAGATGTCAGCTATATCAGTAGTGAACTTTGTCTGCTGCATCAACAGTAAACTTTGTTTGGCTGAGCACTGATCAGTAAACAAACTCACAGTCTGTCAATTACATGCCACATGCACAGTTTTCGAAAGATTATAAAGATCTGGCATCAGACTGCCCCCCTCACATACCAAAGATTACATTATTGACATTTCATTCAATCTGGCTCTAGATTACTGACGGAAATGTGAACTGGGGTGGAAAGGAAGAATTATGTAATCTCAAATGTAGAGCTTCCAAGCCCAGAAGGATGTGTGTGAGTATGTTTGTGTGTGTGTGAGGAGAGGGAGAGAGAGGAGGAAGATTGATGGTTCTTAGTTTGGTGTTTATGTAGTAGATCATAAGTGAGAGTAGTTGTTAAAGTAATCAAGGCTATACAAATGCATTGTGTCATCCCCTGAGTTGCAGAGTATCCATCACAAAAGCAGACACATTATAAATACCTTCCGCTCTGGGTTGTGTAGTTTAATAAAAGTCATGACTCACTAATGTGAATCTCTCTGAATCTCTCCAACAGGGTTGGTTTAGAGGATCTACATTTTTGCTGTCTAAATACATAGAGAGAGAATCTGTTTTATTCTCACACCAGCCATCAGGTTTCTAAAGGAAGATTTCGCACAGAGATTTAATGTGGCAAGTGAAAATGTTGAATCAAGGCAAATCAAGGTAAAGACTTTATGGAGTGGTAGTATTCGACTCAGAGTCACTTCTTTTTCATGGGACGTCTCTGCTATCAGTGAGGGGGAACTCGCTCACTTCTCTCTTTGTGAAGCGTGTGAAGTTGAATTTAAAAACAGAGAAGTGTCTGCACAGTAACGGGTATTAGGTAGTAGTGCACTGTGGGACAGTTAGACATGTGGACTTAATGTTGGCTATACAGTTAATTGGATCATTTGACCAGGCAGTAGAAGCAGGTCATGACTACAGACTTGCATTTTCAAATCTCATTTCAGAAATCTTAATTGCAGTGGAAATGTTTAGTTTCTCGCATGACCAGCAAGAAGATTTCTGATTCTTGAGAGGTCAGCTGATTCTGTGTTGGACAGTTCAGAGAGTTCACTGTCCATTCTCTGTCTCATGGCCAAATCCAAGAACATGGTTGTGATTGGCTGATGCGACTTACCAGACAAGCTAGCAAAAACAAATCCCCGACCATAAAAAAACAGCATCACATGTTGCCCCGCCATACCACTCTAATCATCTGCCGAGGTAATGGCCATTGGCCCTGTGAACTGTACATTCCTCTGTTATTTGATCCAGGGGAACGAACAAGAACCCTTACTCAAACACTAGCAAACAAGTAGAAGGCTAAGCAGAAATCTGGGCCAGTATGTATGCCGTGTGTGAATGGTGTGGAGAGGTTTGACAGACCCACACACGAGCGCGCCGCATTGCCAAGTTTTGGCCATTTTGCTGTCTGTGCTGAGTGGTTCTCCACATCATGATTCATGACCCCACTCCGTCACAGCCTCTGTGTGCTTTGGCTCACTAGGATGACTCATACAGCTGTGGCCACAGTGGATACGCAAGGAAAGATGGTGTCCTCATTATTCCTTTCTGTGTGTGTGTGTGTGTGTGTCTGTGTCTGCGTATAAGCGAGCGCAGTACTAGGGCTGTCCCTCACAATCAAAATTGCAGGCAAAGGACTCACTTAAGTAGGGTTGTCCTTCAGCATCAGAATCAAGGAAGGTCCAAGGTTTCCCTTAATGATGGGACGCAGAGAGGTCCATGTCACAAACCTGTACTTATCATACAGCTTGCCTCCTAATTTCACATCACGCCCCCCTCATCACAAACTCTGTGTGAGTGTGTGTGTGTGTGTGTGTGTGTGTGTGTGTGTGTGTGTGTGTGTGTGTGTGTGTGTGTGTCCATTTGTCTGCTGTCTTCTCTAATCTCTACCCTTGACTATGATCGCGCCTGGCTATTGTTTTACCATCCAGTGAGCGTCCTGAGATGCAGAACCAAAGGTAGTACTTCACAGAAGAAAGAAACCACTCACTCTAGATGCCAATTTCCCAGTTTGTTAACAGCGTTTTGGCCTAAAGCTGAAGCGGCAGCCTGAGTTACACGTTATCACTCCTCTCCTGTTCCTCCCCCCGGGAAGGATGGTCCTGCAGGACTCTCCCGTTAATTACGTTTTTGTTGAATGATAAGGGCAAATGGGATTAGTTGTTTTCTGTTTCAGCTGAAATCAGACATCAGGCATCATGTGAGAGGAGGCTGAACCATTTCTAATGGAGAAACTGAACACTAATGCTGTACAAATTGCACTTTTTGTGTAAAACCAACTGTTCGAAAATGTCCTAATGAAGGATCATTGAATTTGGCTGAACAGCCAAATCTCACAATGGAGCTGGTTGCTAAAAGACAGTGAAATGATCTGTGTGGCCCAACAGGGATATCAGATAATTTTTTTTCACAACTCACTCACATATTACCATTTAGTTGGCCAAGTTTAAGGAACAGATGGACGAAGAGATTCTAGTGTAGGAATGTCTACAGTGTATGTGGTGTGACACGGGGGGATACAGTGTATCTGGTGTGACACGGGGGAGTTGATGAATAATGTATTAATGATAACTGTCATTCAATAGAAATATTTATCTACGCAGGATTTTGACTTTGAACACCTCTAAAATGGCAAGTGTTGCCAAGTCCTCTCTGTCCTTGACTTTCAAATCTCAAAAAATCAAAATGAATCTCTCAAAAGTATGGAGCTCTTTTGAATTGCTTCTTCATTCAGAACCTTCCATTACATGTGTAAAAATAAAGCTCTGGCAAGCGCCTGAGAGTCCCAGGAGGAGATAATTATAGACAAAAGGTGATCGTTAAGTGTTTGTGGTTAGGCAGGGGCGACTGCAGTTGTCACAGTGATGGAGAGATGAAGACTGTACACTACACAGCAGTGTCGTTCCCATGGCAACAGAATGTCAGGTCACCTTCCCACGTGAACTCAATTTATTCCTTTTTACCAAAAGACGTGTAGTGGAGTTCCCACAGCAGAGTAACTTTCAAAACCTCCAGACTACAGTGGAATTCTGTAATTGTCATAGTGAGTGTTTTTCAAAGGCATCATTTCCTTTTTACTGCTGACACTAGCAACAATGAAAATTGGCCTATAGGTTAAACCTCGCTGTTTCATGGCGGGATAGAGACAGAGGAGGAAGAAAGCCGTGCAAAGTGCAGTTATAGATGTAAGGCAAATAGGGGGAAAGATGTGTGGTGTATTTGAAGGGTTGAAGTTCCTTCAATGACTGTTTTTATTGTTTCTTTTATGCTGTTATTTACAGTACTTTGCTTTTATTTTTGTAAAGGACATTGAACTGCCTTTGTGTATGAGGTATATAAATAAACTTGTCTTGTCTTGCCTTGCCTTTCCTCACTGAAGGAATCTAAAAGAAACATCTGCATATCAGATTATATTTTTAGAAGTGATGGAGTGTTTTTCAAAAAATAATGTTGGTTTATTTGGCTTGGTCAGCCTGTAGAGAGCTGTGCACATTGACATCTATGTTGTAGTTTAAGTGTGCTCTGCTTGGATGCACAATGTGACATACATATTGATATGAGTCCATCTTTGCATCCAGGTCTTTTGGAGACAGAGCCTTTGAGGGAGGTTGATGAGGACATGGTGTCCGAGGTGGACCTCAACAACAGTGTAACTGACGAGGAGAGAGAGGAGATGAACAATGAACTAATCAAGGTAAGCAGCCGTACCTGCACCACCACTCTTATCACCACGCCATAACACACACACACACACGCACACCATCTACTTACAGTGAGTTTCAGTTTCATTAGGCCTACACTTGAGCTCTCACTGTTTTCCAAGGTTACTGTGTGTTTTAAACCCTGTTATTTGAAGGACCAGTCTGACTACAATTGTAAAATAACACATCTTTTTGTGAGACTTACCACATTTGTCCTCAGAATGTGTGTGTGCGCTCAAAAATTCTCTGATATTTGTACCAAGGGCTGTACCTCAGCTTCAGAAAAAAACAATGGAGCTTGCATACCAAGGCACACACCATTCCATTCACATAACACCTCAGGAACATGGAAGGAAGGAGTGTAATTGGCTGTTGAGATCAAACATCAACAACTCCCCTTCAGATGCAGGCACTATGCCTTCAATTAGGCATTTAATTAGTGACTATGCCACTATGCTATAAGTAGGCCTTTGATAAGGAAGTATGCCTTTATTTGGCAATGTATTCCAATGGATACTCTCCCTGATAGGGATGTTAGGAGATCATATTTATACCAAATAGAGGAAAAACTCATGCTGTCTCACTGCCAGGGCTGTGTCACCATAGCACCAGAGTGGGGTAGAGAGAGAGAGACTGAGAGGGATTTGAATGCTTATGCAAATCCTGGCAGTAGCTGAAGTCTGCGCCGGTGGGCCTGTGTGACTCAGCAGCTAGGCCAGTGTGGGTTTCCGGGTGTTTCTGCTTCTCTTGGCCGGCAGCCGTGTCCAGAGGTCGCGCAGTGTGTGTGTGTGTGTGTGTGTCTGTGTATGTGTGTGTGTTGCCAAACACACTCTCTCTCTCTCACACACACACACACACCCACACACACATACATACACACACTCAAATGGGAAAAGCTGGTGTGGTGCTCGTAAATCTACTTCCTCTTCTTGCTTCCCTGGAACATTGGTCATGAAATCGCTGGCATTGGCATCGAGTAGCTGCTGGGCCACATTGGATGCCCCACTCAGAGAAGTGTGCGAAAGCCAAGCGCTTTATCACCTGAAGCCAAATGTCTCTGTAGATTTGGTCAGTCATGTACTGTATGCCTGCTGGCACATCAAGGGGATGGTTTTGTGCTGCGTTTGTGCTGTTTGAGGCTGATATTAAAAGAGCTACTATGCTAATCTTCAGAAGCCTAAAAATAGATTGTTCACCAGCAGAGAGGGTAAAGTACTGGTTCTCTGTTATCAGGGTAGTAGACAGTGTAAATAGAGATTTGTTTTGGCAGAAACAAACTGCAAAGGCTTAATAAATAATGATTCCTGCTCAATGCTCGCATTAAATCAAAAGGAATGATTTATGATTATTAGGGACCTCTTATCACATCAGCAACTCGCATGAATTTTCATTGAAAGCGAGGAAGCAGAACTATTTCTTTTTTGTAGATTTTATACGTTATACACAATGCAGTTCTGTACATAATCTGTCCTATTCCCCATCCAAAAGCCAGCCACACACACACACACACACACACAACAACATACACGCACACACTTACATTACATTTACATTTATGCATTTAGCAGACACTTTTATCCAAAGCGACTTACAACTTGTCAACTATCAAGTGTATCAGTCTCCCCTAGAGCAACTTAGGGTTAAGTGCCTTGCTCAAGGGCACAACGGTGGCACACACACACACACACACACGTGTGTTGATGAAGCTCCAGAAACGCTTGTGCATGTGTCATCTCACCATGGCCCCTCTGTGCTCCACTCCCTCAGCTGGAGGAGGAGATCAGCACCCTAAGGCAGGTCCTGGCCTCCAAGGAGAAGCATCACTCAGAGCTGAAGCAGAAGCTGGGCATCACGCCTTTGAGTGAACTCCGCCAGAACATCACCCGCAGCTGGACTGACATGCAGACCTCCACAGTGTGAGTAATCACCGCCCTGTAGGGTGGATACGGTGGCCTTATGAGGTCATTTTTTCAAAAGCATTTCAGACGGTTGTGTGCTGGAATCAGACTTTTTCATGTAAAAGGTAATGGGTGTTTAGCCAATGCTTTTATCCAAAGTAATGGCAGAGAGCTCCAGGTCATCTGCATTCAAAATGGTAACAGTAGCCCCTGCAGCCCCCCGTCACATACATCTCTTTGATATCACCTTGATAACTGTATAATAAAAAAATAATAATAAAAAAATATAATAATAAAAAATGTTGTAATGTCATATGAAGATTGCTTTTTGGTATAAAAGAATTCAAATCTGCTTTAATTTGCTTGTGTGGTACAGTATAAGAATTCTATATCACTGTCTCCTCTGGGATGAACACAGTGGCTGTCAATACATTACAAAACCAATAAATTCAGCTCTGTGCTAAGACGCTCAAATGTCTAAGAACTGAATTTACAGCCTAAAAATCTAGACGCATCCTAGCAGCAGCAAATAGTTTTGCTCAGTGGGTACGTCTAGCTACGCACTGTTGGGGCCTTAGTAGGTGTACCCTACTAGGGCACTCAAATCATTAGCTTTAAAGAAGGACGTATTTGCTGTCTTGCCGATGTTGCTCTGATCGTAGCGCTATCTAGTTTGAAAGACAACCATGGATTCCGCCCCTTGGATTGAGCCCAGTCTAGTCTGGTGGCCATACTATACATTTTGACGTTATAGTTTGGCTTGTCAGGCTACTGAATTGATAGTGCAGACATGAAACGTGTAGTGTTAGTCTATGCCTTAGCTGAGTGCAGGCCGTAGCAGTAATAGTCCTCATCTGGGCCTATTTTTTTATCTGCTGGACAGCAGTGATGATGTCTATTGTGTCCTCTTGTTGCGAGTGGCTTTGTAGGTCACTGAGCTTGGCTCATCAGTGCCTCCAAGTCATTTGCATCAATGAGGTCACTCATCTATGGTTTCTCTATGGCCTAGTTTTGTAAGGACAAGGAGGATGGGCTGGTGATTGTTTTCAGTGGACTGGAATGAGCATTGCAAGTGCAGTCTATGCATCTATTCTCAGTCTATTGAAGCTGATGCTCCACACTGAAAGCATATATAGCAATTGATGTTTTACTGGCATTGATCTTCAAGAATATTTCGAGGGTACTCTTATAAGATTTCAAGTTGACAAGGATGCACTGCATGCACTGCATTGCCCCTCCCTATGTGTTTCCTGTGTGCATGTGCACACGCTTGTAGGTGTGTGTGTGGGTTTGTGTGTGTGGTTCCAGCCTTGATCACCCACACACACCAAAGACTGTGAAACTTGGTATTTCAGAGCATTGCCTTATGGCCACTAATGGCCTGTCTTAAAGGACAACAGCCCTAAACCTTCAGTGCTGTTTTATAATTGAGAGCAGTCCCAAACACACACACACACACACACACACACACACACCTCTCACTCTCACTCCCTCCTCTGGTTATTAGATAATAAATAAATAACCTCTTATGAAACAGCCATTAGGCCCTAGAGGTGTTTCTGTTTTGTCTCCCGCAGTCGGCTGAGATTTGCTCTGCAATCGTCACAGCGCCGCACCTGCTGGCTGTCCACACAACACACACTAAACGCGCACACACACACACACACACACACACACACACACACACACACACACACACACTTGGTGATGTTCTGAGAAAAAGCAGACAGTGTCTGAGGAAGGACGCAGGCCTGCTTGTGGCACACCTGTGCTGTCTCTGCAGCTTCTGCGTGGATTAATGTCCTGATGGAGAGATCACATGTGTGACCCGTCTAAAATGTTTACTGCAGGCCTGTTAGTTGTCACATGCTTAACATAGTACAGGAAGCACTGACTTACTATTGTGTGGTAAGCTATTGTAAAGATTCTGTAGATACTTCGTATTGAAAACAAATTGGAAACTGATAAACACTGAAACAATTTAGTTGTTATGCAAAGGGAAGTGCTTGTTTTATTTTGGTTCTTGGAGCTGTTGTTTGTTTTTATAGGTGAGCAGCCACCATGAGGTTGACTACACAGGTAGGTAAAGGAAGAGGGGTGTGGCCTAAGGGCCTACGTAAGCCTGAGATGAACCTACATGAAAGATTGCGGAGCAGAGAGAGAGAGACAGAGAGACAGACAGACAGAGAGAGACTGAGAGACTTTGGGCCACAGCTGTGGTTCCTCTGGCGTTCCGTTTTAATTTGAGTTCACCCCAGTGCCTTATGTAATGGCATAAGAGCAGAGGAAGGCCCAACCCCACAGCCTGGAAGGGCCCAAACACACACACTTGTTCATCTTTCTGCTGCTTTCTGCTCTTCTATACTTCTTCATCCGTCACCTTAAAAAAAAAAAAACTCTCTAGAAACTTCTGTAACTAAATAGCCTCACAGCAATCATCAGAGTGGTATAAAATCATTATAAAGTCACTTTGCTACTCATAATTATCTGTTTTCAAATCTTCAGTCTTCAAACTGGGCCCGCATTTGAATTCCAGCAAAGTGCCTAGGAACCTGAATGTATAGTGTTGTATGTGACAACACATGTTCAGTGTAAAGTTAAGTCAAGCTAAATAGAATGTTCAAGAATTCTATGTATATTTATGTATTAATTATGCATTGAATCATAATGCATCACCATTGTAAGGATAAAAGAAATAAGAGACCACGTCAAACCACCACAAATCTGAGAGAGCTTGCAGCACAAATGTCACATCTAGTTCAGTTCCCCAGCCTTCATTTTAGAAGCCTAATAGTTTGTGTTCCTGCTCCTTGCATGGCTCAAGCTCCTGTGCTATTTGGCTACCTCTGTGACCAGAGTCACACTCCTTAAAGCCTTCTCTTATCACCGTTGCCATGGTGAGGAGCTATGATGGGGCCATACTGATCGGGTGGCGGCCACTCAGCAATTAGAACGAGCACCAGCTAGCACCAGAAAATGCTTTACTCCGTATACACATATCTGTCTAGACAAGAACAGCTTGATCAGAGGAGCCAGATATATTTTCTCCATATGGGCTCTGCATTAACTCTTGCATGAACATGGTCTATTATTGGTTGACTGTTTTGGGGTTTGTTTGAGTCTAGAAAGACTTGACCATACTCTATTTCTGCTGGTATTTTAGTTAGATGATGTTACTCATGACGTTATTGCTAAAAGCTCATTTAGGCACGACATGACGCCATTGATAGGAATTTATTTTTGTTGGCCCTGTGTCCTTGTCCATCCAAACATGCGAATGGCCAAATGCAAATGGACCAGTCAGATGCATCATGGCTCGTTTCAAGCGTGTTTGGCCTCTATCCCTTGCATTGACTCCACAGGGAGGTGGTGCGCATTCCTGAGTTAATTAAAGCCAACTCCGACCCAAGGATAAGTGCCCCTGATGGACGACCAGTGGTCGGTGTTTAAAGGCACTTGACTCCTTTTAGAGGCTTAATTTATCGTCGGACCACTGTGATTGGCCAACATGCAGGGAAAGGTTGGAGACACTATGTCTGTCTAGGTCTGTGAGTGAGAGACAGAGTGTGTGTGTGTGTGTGTGTGTGTGTGGTAGAGGTTACTGCCTCAATTGTCTCAATGTAGACCAGGAGTGCAAAGCTAAGGGATGTTTGGAGAGGGAACGAAAAACCCTTGTTGAGAAAAAAAACAAAAACTGTAACATCAATGGGATCAGTCTCTCACTGTTGTCCCAAGACACAGCCCCTTTTATGTGCATGCTTGACTCTGCATGCTACTGATCAAAGCAAACTTCTTTTTTTCTCATTCCGACTCAGAGACATGGATGACATGTAAGTGCTTTGAGTGTTTGTAGTGCTTTTGGCTTTCTGCTTGTAGTCGTCTTTTGCGAAAGTCCAAGCCCCAGACCTGTAGATTTAGGATAAGCTTGTGTTTGTTGATGCCCTGTGTTTTTATCATTTTTTGCTTTTAGAACCACTCTGGTCCTGTGAGAAGAAGCACATTTTGGAGTTTTAATGTCTAATATTTGCATCACCTCAGACACACAATAACAGTCTATGATTGCTCATCAGAACTGTCATTAAGTCGGTATTGTGTGTGTGTGTGTGTGTGTGTGTGTGTGTGTGTGTGTGTGTGTCAGTTACAAGAAGACCTCTGAATCACTGACCACAGCTGGACAGAAGACCTCTGCAGCATTCACTAACCTGGGCTCCGCCATCAGCAGGAAGTTTGGAGACATGAGGTACAAATCACACCTGCTACCACCATCTTTCATTTGTGCACACCCTCCACACTCCATTCAACAGCATGTCAGTTCAGACAGTACTAATTTAACACTATTGTCACAGAAATTTCACTAACCCTAACACATAAGAGAGTATATCCCTTAGTTGTGTGCTGTAATTCTCATTAGAGCACCCTTTACCAGCTCTGACTCAGACAATCTGTCAGAGAGGGGGGGTGGGGTGTCGGGTGTTACGTAAGGCCAGGATTTAAGCAGCTTTCAAGGGGCTGGGTGGCTGGACACTAGCCTGGCCTAGCCTGGGTGGTATATGAAGCAAGGCCTCCTGAGGCACTATGCTAGTTGTCAAAAGCTAAAGAGGAAGGAAGCCAGTCAGAGATGGCAAACAGCCCTTAAAACTACTATTCCCATCAGCCATCCACTGGTAATGAAGAACATCTTGTCTAAAACCTGGCTTGTGCACTTTATACAGGAGTTTGCTTGCTTGCAAGTTTGTTTGAGCCCTCTTGTACAACACATATGGCAGCAACAGCAGCAGCAAATTAACAATAAAAAAAAGTCTGCATAGCAACATCATCATTTGTTAGCCCAACCTCAGGCAGGCATCATCCCGTAAAGAACTTTATAGAGTGCCCAATGTCTTCCATTGGCAGTTAATTACAAAACCTTGTTATTCTCGGTAGCTGTGAGCGTAAGCTAGTTTAGACTGCACTGTGGCTTATCTCTGAGCAGAGAGGGTGAACAGGGAACAGCTGCTACCTGTCCTTACTGACTGACAGTGACTAGTATTCCATGAGACTGATAGTGGAACATTGTGCATCACTGTGCATCACGTGTCTGTCTTCTCACTAGGCCACTTGTCACTGTGACTTATGTCATATTGTGTGTGTGTGTGTGTTTGTGTGCTTGTGTGCAGAGTAGAGTATGGAGTAGAATATGTTTACTGCTTGAATCATTAGACTGAGTGTAAGTCGTTCACCATGCCATTTTGTATTGTCTCAGCTTGTTGGAGTTGCTGTATCCAAGAAGGTAGACCGTGTGTGTGTGTGTGTGTTTGTGTTTGTGTGTGTGTGTGTGTGTGTGTGTGTGTGTGTGTGTGTGTGTGTCTGTCTCATTCCTGTCATAAAGTATGATCATCAGCTATCTTTTCTCACCTGTGTGTGTGTGGGTGTGTCTCATTCCTGTCATAAAGCATGTTGAACTCTTTTGCATGCCTGTTTGCATTCTAAATGCTACTAGCTTCAGACAGACATAATACCTGAAAATAGCTCTTGTCCATGACCTCCAATGACACCACTGTGACACCACTGTTAGCCCCTCAAATCGGGACAGTTACAGATTAAATCCATCAATCTTACATTGTCATTTATGATGGAAAATTCTAGAATAGAGCACGATATGGTTTTATTTTAAAAACTTCAGAGACTTGGTTCTGTTGTTTGACAGCAGTGCTTGCTAAATATGCTTCAGAGTGGTAGCACTGCTGGCACAGATAACTAATGCTTTTCATTTCAAAAGGGTCAGGTGCTCAGTGGTGATG
The DNA here is from genome assembly GCA_015244755.2 of Tenualosa ilisha. Taxonomy (NCBI): domain Eukaryota; kingdom Metazoa; phylum Chordata; class Actinopteri; order Clupeiformes; family Clupeidae; genus Tenualosa; species Tenualosa ilisha. The sequence goes on along the minus strand of PYXC01000317.1, from coordinate 1,828,508 downwards.
GGCGGTGGTTGCGTAGCACTTAAGGAACTTGGCTAGCATGCATTTAGCCTGAAAAGATGTGGGTTCAAATCCCAGCTGCCACCATTGTGCCCATAAGCAAGGCATAAATGTAAGTTGTTACAACTGTGCTTAAACGCACCTCCCCATAAATGACAAAGGGACAGCAACAGTGAGATCTGTACTCTACCAGAATAGAAGTGTGGTGTTTGCTGGACCTTAGTGGACACATGTAATCTTTACATAACACCTCTATTTGGCAGGGCACTGCATCAGAATCTCCATTTGGTTTAAGAGTAGTTAGAGACATATTCAGAAGTTACTGTACCATCATACATTCTGCTTGCAGAACAAGTGTGTGTGTGTGTGTGTGTGTGTGTGTGTGTGTGTGTGTGTGTGTGTGTGTGTGTGTGTGTGTGTGTGTGTGTGTGTGTGTGTGTGTGTGTGTGTGTGTGTGTGTGCGTTAGACTTCTCTACCTCATTACATTTAGCAATCAAACGAGATGTGTTCTTTCAACTGGTTGTGGGTGTCGAGTGCCAGTGTGAAGTTATGTCTGAACATGTTTGACATGTCAAGAGTAACACACTTTCTTGTATTTCTTATCCCCTGCGCATCTTAAGATCAAACTCTATTGGGTAAGGCCCTGTCTGTCTGTGTGGACCCAGTAGTGTCTTCTGAGATTCCCTTGGTGGCTTAACACATCTAGAATTTGAAGGTGTCTACATAAGAGTGTCATGAGCCTGTCATAAACATTAGATGGCACATATCATGAACATTTATGACACTCTATTGATGTTCATGACTGTTGTCACTGAGTGTCATTCGCTTTTTGTTTTGTCTGCACCCCAAACAGTGTCAGCTTTACATTACAAAAACCAAATGACACTTCATGACTGAATTGAATTGAATAGACCAGTCAAATGTTAATGTAGCTGGTAGGACTTACATAAGCATATACATTGGCAGTTATTCTCCATAACACGTAAAATACGTATGTATATGTAGCTCCTATTGTTTCAGTGATGTAATTAGTAGATCGTTGACAATTAGTTAGTTGGTTAGCAGTGTGTAAAGTTACAGTATATGGTGTAGAATTGTGTATGCTTTGAGACAGTTTGTTTGTGTGTGTGTGTGTGTGCGTGTGTGCTGGTGTGCTGTGTATAACTCAATGACTATTAAAGAAAAAGAATGTTTGTTATTCCTGCCGTGCTGCTGGATATTCTGTATCTTATTCTTACCCTACTAACATGAATGAATACATTCGATTATAAAACTGACAAATATGTAAATCCTGATGTTAATTTAACAGAACTCATATAGAAGAACGAAGCCACTTCACTTCGAGCCCCGCTTCCCCCCTCCCCCACCCCTACTCCCCCTCCCACATACACACTTACTCACGTCAAACACATAAACAGCAGTAAATGCTGTCCACTGTGTCAAAACTCATATTTAAAAGCTCATCTGTAGTCTGTGTATGTCTAAGCACTTGCCCTCATTGAGTCTGCCAAGCCTCTTTTTGTGCATGAGTGTGTGTGTGTGCTGTGCTGTGTCATGCCGTGCTGTGCTTCTTCATGTTTAATCACTTAACTCCTGCCTTGTCTGGGCCTCGCTCTCTTGGGACAGCTACTCTCTACGGCACTCAATGAGTACGCCTGCAATGAGGTAAATGTGCTTTTGTGTCTATGCGTATGCCTTTCTCCCTCTCTCAAACACACACACACACACACACACACACACAGTCATAATCATGCTAGCTGTGTTTCTGTGTGTTAACACTGGTGAGCCTCGCATATTGGGTTACAGTGGACAGATTGTTAGATTCTCCCAGAGATTGTTTTTTCCATTCTGAGTTTGACATTTCTTCTTGAGATTTACAGATTTTTATTCTGATATTTAAAAACAGATGACCCCTTCCTGATTGAAAACACATCTATCCATCCTGACTGATGTTTGTGTTATTTTTAATGGCTGTACATAGTTGCCTTTTTGTTCGAGACTGAAATCAATGTTACACCAGGGGCATTTGTTGATAAAACTTAATCATCTTTTGCTCCAACAGGAATTCGCCTAGCTTCAGATCTTTCGAAGAGAAGATGGAGAGCACCGTTTCCTCCATCAAGGTAATGTGAGACGGCCATAAAACCATATTGATCGAAACCCAGACGGGAAGTGGAGGTCTTTGAAGTCATCCTTTAAATGTGGAAAGAGGCATCTATGTGCTATTAATTATTTATTGTCTTCCTTTTTAGTGCTCTGCTTTGGTAGCATACACTCAGTACTGTATCACACCTCTGATCTTAATTCCTACTAGGCACTTTTATTGAACTACTGACTCTTGCCTTGTTTTCGTGTTTGTGTGTGTGTGTGTGTGTGTGTGTGTAGTCTAAGGTTGGCCCCGGAGCTGGTGGTGGAGGGGGCAGTTTTGAGGAGGTCCTCTCCTATGCCGCGAACGCCAGCTCCCAGGAGATGCCCTCCAACAAACTGACCGAGAGCAGCGAGCACCCCGCCTAAAGGGACCCCACCATCACCAATGATGAGGCTGGTTTTCTTTCCCTAGCCTGTACACTGCAGTGCACACTGCAGGCTAGGGGAAGAAAACCACCCTCCCAAGGCCACGACTGCAAACACACAGTATAATGTTACCTGCCAACCGAGCTTGTTTCCATGATACATGCTAGAGAAGAGATTGTATTGCTGTATGCAGCTTGTATCCATCACCATTCATGCACAACTCAAAAAGCTTTTTTTCTACTCAAAATAAGTTGATCTGGTAAAGCAAATTTGTACCTATTAGATTTAATTCAAACTGCATTTTTAGAGATATTTTCACAAGATGCAGGAAATTTGCAAATAAGCATTTATCAGAACTGCTTCAGCTACTTTGAAAAGCAAAGCAGAAAAAAATGTTATAAAGATTGTTACATATGCATTTCTTTTACTTAAAATGGCATGCAGAATAAATTGCACTACAAGTTGAGGACCAAGACAAGACTTTGCACTTGAATAACAAACAATCTGTCAGCCATAAAATCATATTGTTTAATGTCTGTGCATCAAAAGGCATCCCATTCCTTACTTCGAGGCTCATCTGTGGTGTCTGATGGTGTGTCTGATTAGGTCCAAACTCAGTAGTATTTCCCAGCTAATCAGCTGTTATGAAGTGCCGTGGGATTTCCATTATTGTAAAATGTGACTCAAAGAAGTGGATAGAAGTTGGCTTGTTACATCACTTTTCTTTACTCGGAAAGTTGTTTGAGTGTCTGTGTGTGTGTGTGTGTGTGTGATTGTGTTCATGTGTTGACTTGGTTCATGTGTTGAGCGTTTTTCTGCTATTTTTTCCAAGCAGCTCTGAAACACTAGGTTGTGTAATAAGTGATACACTTATCTATTACAGTGAAGCACATTCTTCCTTTTTTGTAAACTAAACTCTGTCCCTGCTAATGTTTATTGTGTTTTGGACTTGATATACTATAGTTCAAAAGACCTGTGTTGTTATCATTAAAGAAATAATAATGCAAATAACTAATGATCTATGTTTTGCTCAACTGACAAATATAAAGTACCAGACTGAACATGGCTTTTCAGAAATTAATATTTGTATTCAGACAGGAAACAAGGTTTACACAACCTGAAGATAAAATAAAAATACACATGTATTTGAAAGTGGTGTGGTGATATAAAAAAAACAACCAACTGCTATAGTTTAGGCAACGCTAAGCATTACAATTCCTACTCTGACCATATCAACAGTATAAATAGCAAAAACAAAGAGATACTTTTATATACTGCTGACATGTTGTGCATTTACAAATCAACTGGGAGGTTAGTAGTCATTTGTAGATGATTCTCTGAACACAAAATGCAACCATTCCACACGAGTATTAACCTCAATGTGGCACAAGTCTAATTGTATCCATGTTTTTTATCTGGCATTTTGGATTAACTATCATGTCAAAATTGCCTGAGGTAAATCATGATTGCTCTGAAAGAATGTAAGGGTCCAACCCTACCTCAAGTTATTCTTAAAACACTTTTGTTGAGTACTTGCAGCACCCTCTTGTGCACAACAGCTTAATTACAATTTAACATACATTGTGTCACAGCACAGTGAGGAACAGTGACACTAAAAGGGGATTGAGGGAGTAAGTGTGTGTGTGTGTGTAGAGTCCAGAGGAGGTTTTGAGGTGTGTTTCAGTCACTGGGAGCCAGAAGGTTTGTTTGTTGAGGTGTCTCTTTTCTCCTGGGTTGCCGCTGATGGTTCGTCCCTCCCTGACCCATATCCCTTGCCCTCTCATCATTCAAACTCTGCACTAATCGCAGCACCTCTGGGTGGTGAAAGCGGCCTAGAGAAACGGGGAAAAGAAAAGGAAAACAGACCTCTCATGACCCATTCAACTGACAAAGAATTAAATCAAGCAATTTAGATAATTGCCAAATTGGTAGTTTTAGTGGCTGAAGGGGCTTCACAGTTGAGGCATTATTACTATCCAGGACTTTTTAAAGATTAAAATGACTGAAAATACACATAATCATGTTAAACTACGTCTGTAAATTATTATGCAATGGTGCAGACCCCCTATGAGGTAAAAGCAATTCATTGAATGAAGAGGTAGAATGGATGCCTGGAAACCACATATTACTGTATCTGTGGTCAATTTGCAGATAGATAGACTACTTTGTAAAGAGTCAGAATCATGTTTGCCAAAGCCAAGCTGCAGTGTCTAATTGTATCTGGAACTAGATGTGGTGCTGCTGTCCCACCCTGGGTGGAAGTGAAGAACTCCTCCAGGCGTCCTGGCGTTCCCTCCAGCTGCTCATACTCGTGGGCCTGGAGAATCATCTCAAGCTGGTCCAGCTCCTTCACCAGCTTTGCCTCAGGACTGACCTGGGTCTCATACTCCTACAAGGGGGACCAAAGGTAACTATTCAGGCAAAACAGAAAACAGGTTAATCTGGGATTAGCTTCTAGACAGTCTCATTGCTAACTTTTGGCACTATCTTCGGGGTGCGTTTCCCAAAACCTAACTACGTTAGCAACTTGGTTGGTTGTAATGCAATTTCCAATTGCCAACCATCCAAATTGCAAACTGGTTACTGGTTAGCAACTATGGTTTTGCAAAATGCACCCTTGGTTGTGTCACCCATTGGCAGGATTGCCAAGAGATGTTAGCAATGACACTGTCTAGATGCTCATCCCTGAAAAGGCCCACTAACAGAGGAGTCAATTCAGTGTCAAAGGCACTGACAAACATGTGCTTGCAACCAAGTGCAGTTTATGTGTCTAAAAGGAGCACTGGTTAGACCACATTTGACGGAGGGAACACTCATTTAAACTCTTGTGTAATGCAAAGAGGCCCCACTCAATAAGGAAAGGTTTTACATGGACACAAACAAACCTTTGGACATCATATACTGGGTCAAAAATGCTATCAATTACCTGTACTTTGGAAATTGCTTGCAATTGGCTGAACAGGGGGATCTTGAAACCAGCCTTCAGAGAGATAAGAGACACTTACATTCCATAACTCATAGATTTCCTTCCGAAGATTCTCACTCAGTAGTCCTGTCAAGTGTTCCATGGCCTCCTGCAAAGTTATATACATTTTTACAAGACTAAATAAGACATGAGAAATGCCATAACATGTATTCAAACACACGTTATTTCAGCATCACCTGTGCAATGATTTAGCTCATCTGCGCTACACATGTTGTGTCTTATGAGCAGGCTAGTTTGTGCAAATATGGAATGTCATGTTTGCATGTGCAGTTGTGTTCTTGATCGGAAAACTGACCTTTTCTCTCCTGTGTTTCTCTGCTTTGCTTATATTGTCTGCAGGGGCAATGTCCCCCACAATGCACTCTGCCATGTCGTGTACCAGAGCCAGTTTCATGCACCTTGAAATAAGCAATAAGAAAACACACACATGATTTATGTTGCTGACTGTGTACTACCCAAGACTGTGTATACAGTCACTGGTTTTGCCCTACCTAACGCTTTACAAACATAACTGCTCTTATGTCCAAAGTAGCCTACTGAACTTCAGTAAAGTCCAGTGCAACATAGTCTTTTTTTCTTGCAAATAAATTGCAGAAATCCAAAACTGCACTTGAAAAATAAAACTGCTGATTGAAAGGACCACAGCCTGCAAGGATTAATGGTGGATTGGTATATCATTTAGATGTTTAAACACGGAAAGACATGACTTACCTCTCTTTATTCAGACTGCGGTCTTCAATCGTGAGAGCCATCATGGACATCCTGTACATGTGGTCTGAAACGCTCTCCGGCTGTTTCACATTTCTGTACACCCAGCCTGTTCGTGGTACTCGCTAGGAAAGAAGACTATGCAGCTAATGTAGGCTATAAGGATCTGGTAGCATATGATGAATGTTAGGGAGCATTCCCAAAATCTAAGAGTAACGTTAGCTTTAAAGCACAATCGCTCAAAGAGTTACACTATTAGCCAGTGTGAAAGTTATGTTGACACCCTGGCCTGCATCATCATTAACTACCAGCGACTTACCTTTAGTTGGCCAATAAGTTTCATAAACTGCAACATATTTTCCATTCCACTCTGTCCAAACAACTGCTGCGGATGGTGAACCGGAAGCAGTTGGTCGTTCTTTCTGGAGATTGTAGTGACATGAAAGACCACAAGGTGGAACTTCATACCTGGAGTTTGGATTTCTTGAAGCTAATGGTTACTCGGCGACGATGTGACTCACGCACCGACTAGGATTTTCAAGACTACCATTTAAGGTAAGAAGGCTCTATTTCAATGTATAGTAATCTGTTCATCATTTAACGTAATTCACAGACTAATTGCATGGCTCTACGCTTTGCAGGTTGATAAAAAGGACGGAAGAGAGGAAAGTTTCATAAATATAGAGAAAACATAGAAAAATGTATCAGTTAACTGTAGACTGTCATCTCATAAAAAAAAATTAGGTTATAATTAGGTTATAGCATATAGCAATGGGTATCGGCTTATCTCTTGCTGAAACATCACTTCGGTCTACGTGCGCGAGCAATGAATGGAATAAAAAACCTGAAACATTTTGTACAGAATTATTCATTTTTATCAAGAAGCTTGTAGTTCATTTATTACAGATAGGCTACAAGATCCTCTGATCATTTGAACTATGATAAAATGCCCTTAAACTCTTCGTGGATTTGTCCTTGACATATTTAAATAATGAAACATACATACAGATATTTGTAAATTCCGAATAGACTATATAATTTTTCCCACATGCTTGTGTGAGATCTAATTTACAGCATGGTAACAACAAACCATCTTCAGCTTATAAGGCAGCTTGTTGTTTTGGAAATTAAATGAAATGAAAATCTCATTTCACATTTCACGCAAAGTCAGTTACTCACTTGCTCTTTATGACTCAAAGCCCCCCCCCCCCCCCCCCTTATTTAATTGTCTTAGACTTACAATTTGCCTTGAGGTTCTTTATTAAATGCATGTGTGTGCCAGTGACCTTGGAGAGAGCTACTCAAGAGAAAGGGTATGGATGACATCAGCGTCTTCCTGCTTATCTCGTGTCTCTCTCAGCCCTGTCTCCACTCCTCCTGGGCCAGTGGCAGGTGTGAGCTGGCCTGTCGTCAGGCAAGCAGATAGGGATAGATGGCAGTCGGATGCAGGCCCCCTCCTCCAGACTGTTTTAAGGAGATACATTCAGGGTCATCTCTGCACTTTTAGGGGGTGATGGTGTGGGGGTGGGGTGGGTTTTGGGTGTGGGTCGGCCGGCATCCTCCACCTGTGCCGCCACCGCCACAGCCACAGCCACAGCACTTCCCTTCCCGCAGACATCATTTCCTGGAGGCCGCTCAGCTTCCCAGTGAGACGCAGCCCAAGGCAGGAGAGGAGGGGATGGCTGGGGAGAGACAATGCAGGCCCACCCTGAGAGTTTTTTTGTTTTTTTTATCATACTCCCTACACCAGACAGCAGGAAGGAAGCTGGAGTGAAGTGGATGCACCACTCACGATGTCTCATCCCAACGTCAACCCTGTTTACGGGGGACAGTCATGGAGCAAGGGCTGGGTGGTGGGGTGGGGGTTGCGGATGTCAGACGCAGTACGTCTTCAAAGAAACTTGCCCCTTATCCATGTTTAGTCTCTGCCACTGGGTGTGTGCACAGTAACACATGATATGTTGACAGTCTAACACACTCCTTTTATAGCAGTCTCATTGGAATCTAGAAGCAAACAAAGGTGGCTTACGTACTTATTTTAGCTATTTTTGTCTATTATTACTATAACTGTTAGCATAACTATTATATAATATTTTATTGGAAGTCCACATGGTTTTGGATGCACCCCTCAAATGTTGAGTAAAGTAATACATATGGTCCAAACAAAAATATAGAAGTAAGACTCTGCTGTTCAAAAGCATCGATTAGATATGGCTTATTGCACAACCATAAAATGTTCGCAACTTTTTTTTTTTGTTTTTGTTTGTCAGGCTTCCCGGTGTGAAACTGTGGCCAACTCACACTTTTGTATAGTGAAACATGCTTTCACAGTCCACATGCTTCTCCAAACAACCATTCTGTTGCCATGGGTTACCACGTCCCAGGAGAAAGTTTATTATTTTGCCCTGGCATTCTCTCTACACCTTTAGTTCTAGCGATGGGTGAGGCGTCGGGTCGTGCCTTTGAGTGCCGTTCCGACTTCAAGACGAAACACGCTGTAGGTGATGTGTAACCGATTGTGAGGAGGAAGTGTCAACTTGACGGCATTCTTTCTGGGCAAGGTGTCATTGGCTTGGCTCGCTCGTGCATGCATGAATGAATGAGCCTGAAGTCCCACCTGACCCTCTGAGAATCCCGTTTCAACTTTGCCTTGCACAGGCTGCACTCGACCACTAACCCCGGGGCAATGGAGGCCACCTGCCTCCCCTTGGGGCTGGCGGTGGGAGAGGGGGAGAGGGGTGTCGAGAGAATAAAGAAAAGAAAGAAGAAGGAACATCAAAACAATACGCCAACATACATGCAGCTTCCGTTGTCAAAACAGCAATGACTCGTCAAACTCCCCACCCACCCACCCACCCCCAAACCCCCCCATTCCCCATCTCTCATCCCTGTACTGACAGGAAGTGTAGCGTTCCTTCCTATCCCAGTCTTCCCGGGCAAAAAATAACCGCCACACTCCGCAAGTGAGGAAAGCTGCTGACTGCTCATCCCCAGGAAGTATTGTCCCCTGCGCTATTTTTAACTCCAGCAGTTGTAGTAGTTTTTAAAATGTCCACCTGACCTCTAACTTTTCACGCTGACCTCAGGGACTGGGTAGGGTTGGGGGTGGCGGTGAGAGTGGGTGGTGAGGAGGTTTGTGTGTTACTAAATTTGGAAAGCAAACACTAAAAATGGCCTGGGAATCCAACAGGGGGATTTTTTCAGGGGGCGGTTAGCCTTGTTCCCTCCTCAAGTCGATTGCTCACAGAGTGAGGCCATCGGCGGGCAGGGAGATGCTCGGCGGGATGACGGCAGAGTTTCTCGTGAGAATCCGTGTCCTGTCCTGCACACGGACAAGCCTGGAGAGGGCTAGAGCGCTGTGAATGCACGTCCTAAAGGGGGTGTTGTTGTTGGTGTCTCCCTGTGAGAAATGGGTGAACACTGGCAAGAGCAGCAGTAGCTATTCATCTGAACCTGTGTTTTTGGTATGGGTGCTGTTGTTGTCATCACCCTGTCTGTTTTCTCACCCTGTGTGTTATTGTGACCCAGCACTCACCCATGCTGGGCGCAGTGACCTTTAACCCAGACAGATACTCCATCTCTGTGATAGAGATTAGACCCATGACTCTGAGCGGTTACTCAGTCATCACAGGCCACTGATCACTGACCACTCCAACTGAAATCAACCCATGTACAAACATTACACAATTACAACAGTAATTACGACATTGTAATTACAAATATATAGACCTATAATAACAATTCTTGATTATATATATAGCAGATGTTCAGTTTAAGGGAAAATCAAAACACTACAGGTGACCTGCTAAAACTAACTAGAAAAGGCTAGAAAAACGGATGAAGAATGCGTGTATGTGGGTATGTGTGTGAGTGTGTGAGGAGTAAGTGGATGAGGTGTGTGTTTGTGTGTGTGTGTGTGTGTGTGTGTGTGTGTGTGTGTGTGTGCTCATGTGTGTGTCCAAGACTACACAAAAGGGTGCGGGTCTTAGGAGCAGCAGCAGCATCTGAACACCAGACTAAACACAAAGCAGTATTGGCGTGTCCTCCTTACTCAGCTCCTCACTCTCTCTCTCACACACACACACACACACACACACACACACACACACACACCTCATTCCACTTACTCCTCACACACTCACGCACACACACACACACACACACACACATATACACACACACACACACACACCTCATTCTACTTACTCCTCACACACTCACACACGCACACACACACACACACACACACACACACCTCATTCCACTTACTCCTCACACACTCACACACACGCACACATCACACCCAGCAGCTCCGTCTCGCCATGGGAGGAGGACTCCACCATCCCAGCAGGCCGCGTGAGAATCCCCGGGAGAGAGGTTAGCGCGGGGGCAGGTGTAACATGATCCCCCCTCCCAGCGACATGGCTGCACCTCAAAAGGATCCCACCACCTTGAAGTGAATGACCTCAGCTGCTGTGACCGTAAACAGAGTTCAGAGCAAAGACGAGAAAGACAGACAAGAGAGGGAGACAGAAAGAAAAAAGAAAGAAAAAGCATAGAGAGGGATCTGTCTGCCCCCCTTGTGGGAGTCGACACAGAAGAAGGGGTGTTGAGGGCGTAGGGCGTACGCTGCTTTATTCTCTTCCTCCTTCACCTCTTCCTCCTGTTCTCCGCTCATTCCTCCTCCTCTTCATCCTCTTCTTCTTCGTCTTCTCTTTTCTTTGTCTGCCCCTTTGCTCTTCTAGGGCGTCAGTCTGAAGAAAGCGACATTGTAATTCACAGGGGCCTGGCTTTGATAGTGGGCACTGCATGATCCCACATGTGTGTGTCTGTTTGTCAATGTGTGTGTGTGTGTGTGTGTGTGTCAGTGTTTGTGTTTATGTGTGTGTGTGTATGTGTGTGTGTGTATCCTGGCTTTGATAGTGGGCACTGCATGATCCCACATCTGTGTGTCTGTTTGTCAATGTGTGTGTGTGTGTGTCAGTGTTTGTGTGTATGTGTGTGTGTGTGTGTGTGTGTGTGTGTGTATTCTGACTTTGATAGCAGGCTCCCAGGAGGTTCCAGGAGTGCGAGTCAGAACTGGGAGCTCCCCTGTGAAGCGTTCAGCGCACTGCCAGGAGGAGGGCGAATCTTGGCATGGTCAATAAAATGGATTCTCAGTGCGCTGTAAAAATACAGCAGGGAGGGGAAAAGTTTTATGTTCTCTCAAAACACATTTAAATGAAAATGATAGATAGGTCTATTCTGAAAAGCAATGGCATTAAGAATTGTCCATTTATCTAATGATGCCTTCAAAAAATGGGTATGTACCATACTTGAGAGAAAAGCTTCAGTATTATGTACCATTACCATAGCATATTCACATACATATAGCCTCAAGTAGAATGATTTAGTATTTGGTTTTGAGTTAAAATAAGTGGAATCAGAAGTAAAATATTTTGAAGCACTGTGTGTACAGAGTATAGGCCTTCCTGATCAGCGTTACGTAAACAGGAAGCAGGATTGTTTTTCTATTTATCCGAGGCGTGACGGGACGTTTAACCCCGCGTTTGGCAGGACGAGCTGCTCCATTGAGGAGCCCTGCAGGGGGCCTGCCTCACAGCAGGTCGCGACTAACGGCTAACCCTGGGAATTCTTCAGGGTTAACGCTGTCGCCATGGCTCGGAGGCACATAAGCTTCGTCACTGCGTGGCGGCAGCCCTCGTCTTCAGCGTCACACTCGACGCTGTGGCATTTGAGCTCTGTGTCTAATTTCCCCCACACCACTGCATTAAGTTTTACAATGCCTATAATGACTTGGCATCCAGTGAAAGATAATGAATAACAATTCAACAATGCCTTTCAATACTGGGTCTATGAGGCTGTCGATTTAATTTACATGTTTTATTCAAAATGTGATTATTCCCGAGCTTTTGCATACATTAAACATCCATATGCTTGTTAGTTTCTATAGCAATAAGTGTCATTAAGGTCACAGGCACAGTAGGGAGTCCTGTTTACATTCATTTAGTCGTATTCTATAGACGCTGCCTCTCTTAAATTTAGCACTGTCTGGCTGTGTTGTGATGTGATCGATAGGAAAACACTTATGGATAATAATGGCTTATAACTTAGGAGGAGTTCATAGGCTAAACAATGAATCAAAATTAAATCAAAATTAATTGATTAATTAATACTAAACCAAAAAAACAACCCAGTGTTCATTGTTAGTGTTGGCCTTCATTTTAACATGAAAACTAATTTCATAGATAGGAGTAAAATATCTCTATTTTATCTCTAATATATCTATTTTTTTCCCCAATTACTGTTTGAGTTGTGAGGGATGATCGTGTTCATGTAGATGTAGACGTATATATGTATATATATATATACTTTGCATCAGCATCACCTTGAGACACATATGACTCAAATCTTCACCTCTCTCTGACCTGAGATGCTTGTCCACACATGTCAGCCCGCACAGTAATGAGCACTTTCATTAAGGCTCACTGTCTCCAGAACAGTTCCATTCACACCAGCTCTGGAGCTACACACAATGAAGCAGAGTGTCATAATATGTGCTTAAGGTTTATAACTGTGTGCTTAGTGTGGAATTAGGCCCTGTGCCAGAGCATTAGTTTGCCTCGGCATGCTGTGATTTACGGCACTGTAATGACACACTCCTTAGTGCATTAGCAACCACGCTGTTTTCAGTGGTCTGCTGTTATTTGTGGGATCTGGAGAAGTTTGCTTGTCTGTTGTTTTCGTGGCGGTCCCCAGCTCCCCGTGTTTCTGAGTATTGTAAGGTAGCGTAATTAGTTACGTTGTAAGGTAGCGTAATTAGTTACGTTGTAAGGTAGCGTAATTAGTTATTTCCATTGTGAAAAGAAAAGGAGTCAGTAAAAAGATCACCACCACCACCACCACCAAACAAACACTGGTGCACAGCCATCTGCAACAAAGCGCCAATCTGTTTCTGTCCAAACACAAAGTTTATTCAAGTTTGCTTGCAGTTACAATGCATCCGGATGCTGAAATGACCCAACACATTTTTCTGTTTGGTTTTCTTTTGTTTTGTTTTTTTCTTTGCTTTACTCCCCTTTCAATGGTTTGACCCGGCACTTCCTGAGAGACGTAGTGGCAGACAGACAGACGGACGGACAGATGGAGGGACGGGTGGCACGGTGCTGGCCCAACACTGGCACAGTACTGGCTCCCAGCTCTCTACTCTCACATGTAACTCTACCTCTAGCAGTCTCCCTCTGACCCACTTCCATACAGCTACACCCTGCCCCCCCCCACACCCCCACACACACACCTACACACACACACACACACACACATACTGACTGAGAGAGAAAGAGTGGGGCAGAAAGAGCGACAGATAGAAATAGAGAGAATAGAGACAGAGGAGTGGGAGGAATAAAAGTGATAGAATGAGTGATAAGACAAGAAAGGTAAAGCAAGCCAAAGAGAGTAAAGGGAGAGAATAGCAGACAGACAGACAGACAGGAACAGACAGTGGCAGGAGAGAGGAAGAGAAAGTGTTTGAGAGAAAGATAAAAGACAGAAGACACACAAACACACATACTCACAAACACAGGCACTCTCTATCGTTCTGTCGCTCCCACACACACACACACACACACACACACACATACGCACAAACACAGGCGCTCTGTATCGTTCTGTCCCTCCCAGATGCACACACACACTCACGCATGCACGCACACACTCCCTGGCTCCTGTCGTCTGCTCCCACGGCCCGCGCCTCCTCCCTGGCTGATGGATCACCCTGTTCCCAGCGTTGTGCCAGCTCCCCTGGGGGTTTGCCCGGCGCACACACACATGCACACACTCACACACACACACACACACTCACACCCCACCCCCCTGGCTTCAGTGACTCTACAGTGCCCCTTTGCCACCCCTTCTTGTCCACCTCCTTCATCTCTCCTCCCACTCAAAGCAGTTACGCTCTTTTCATTCCTTCTTTCTTTCTTTCTTTCTTTCTTTCTTTCTCTCCCACTCTCTGCCTTGTGGCCACCACCACCTGTGGTGTTAACACACAACGCTATCTGCCTGACGTCTGTGGCGGCTGTGTGTGTTTGTTCTGTTTCCTGTGTCTAATGGTCAATGTGCCTCCCTCCTCCCTCCTCCCTCCTCACACTCACCATGGATTTCCCACCTTTGCTATATCTCTTCTTATTTTCACTCCATATACCCCTCTGAAAGAAAGACAGAAAGAAAGGAAAGAAGGAAGGAATGATGAAAGAAAGATCAGGTGCAAAAAACATTCAAAAGTTCACAAAAGAAAGTTCACAAAAGACAGAGTTGAGATTAAAGAAAGAACGAGAATGAACTAAAGAATGAGAGAGCGAGAGAGAGAGTAAGAGAGAGAGAAAGAGGAATGGGGAGAGTGGGCATGTGGATGTGACTGAGCTGGGCTCTGCCTTGAGAGTAGCCTGGGAACAGGACATTCAGTAGCACTCCAGGGCAGGGGAAGGGGGGTGCATCATCTCAGGTCAGGGTGATTTAGTTGCAGAGCATGTGATGAAGGCTGTGTGTGTGTGTGAGTGTGTGTGCACACGTGTGTGCGTGTGAGAGAGACAGAGAGCGAGAGAGAGAGTGTGTGTGTGTGTGTCCAAATGTAGCCTTGACTTTGAATCAGACCCCGCCGTCACATTTGAGTGGTGGCAGACGCCAGGGAAACGTGGGTCATTGGGCAAAATCCCCTCAAGCACTTTCTCTCTTTCTTTCCCTCTCCCATTCTCTATCTCCCCCTCTCTCTCTCTCTGTCTCTCAATCTGTTTATTTCTTTCTTTTGCTCTCTCTGTCGCTCTCTCTCTCTTGCACTGTGGAATCTCTGGGGGAGTCTTACGGGTCCCGAGGACAACTTTCATCTTTAGACTGTTGGTGCGTTCCATCTGTCAACATTACACTCCTTTAGAGAGCAAGGGAAAGATAGTGGGAGAAAAAGAGAGAGAGAGAAAGAGAGAGAGAACCAGACCAAGACATACAAAAATAACAAGACCAAAAGAGAAAAAAAAGGAAAATCAATTTTACGAGCCAAAAAACACAACAAGTAATATTCCAATTTCGGGATCACTGATCAGCAGCTATGTTGTGGCAGACGGAGTCACAACATGTCTGAGATAAGCAGGATTAAGACTAGCAAGTCATGGGGTTGAGATGGTGGTAAGTTTTTTTTTAAGTTTTTTTTTTTAAACAGTGCTACACAGATGACCTTGGCCAATATCTCTGCTTAAGTGACAACTCCAATGCAATGGGTTACCAGTAAGAAGGCTAATTGGAATGTCTTTGATGTTTTTGGTGTGGTGGGGTGCTTTTGAACACGCACGTGACACCACCTTACAAGGTGTCACTACAAGCAGATCAAAATGTACTGGAGGACAAAAAATATATGTCAACAGGACTAAAGCCAACACACATGCACACACAAACATACACACCATCACAACATCAGGACTGTGAGTGTGACCTAACCAACCAAAAATGAATCATTGCACTTAACTTTGACATGTATAACACACAATACAACTATCTCTAGGAATTTTGCATTCTTACTTGATATGAAATGTTTTTATATTCATGTGACAATGAAGACATGAAGTCTGTTTTTATGACAGCCATGTCCCAACTGGATGACCAATAAACTAGGGAGATTATTGCAAGGTATTATGGGTAAGAATGTCTGTCCTTTTTAATGTCGTTGACTACGTGCAGTGGCTTTTCCTTTGGTTTGGCCCAAATTAGGCCATTATAATAATCAGGGCCCACTTATCTCCATATTGATAAAAAAAGCCTCTTTATCACTTCACAGACTCAGGGTGGAACCACCTTTGACTTTACATAATTTCGGTTTCTCAATGGCAATGACAAAACATGGCCAGATGTGGACCAGTGTAGTGGTGGCTTTTTCCAGCATTATAAATGTAACAGAACATAAGCAAGCGTATTTAAATGTAAAAATATAAATATAGAATAAATCTTTATGTTTTTACATAGTAAGTTACATAATAAATATGTGGTATTTCATTGGCATTACGGATGTCACAAAAAAAGTCCACTTTGAATGGGACATAGTTAATTTCAGATGATAATCAGAAAAAAAAATGTATATGAAGAATATGGCACCATCTCATGTTCAATACGAAGAGATGGAGCAGTGGGTTATTACTTGGAGATATTGTAGGGAAAACAAAGATGAACAAATGAGAAATTTGCAGTGGGACAGCATTAAGCTTAGTGAGTGATGTTAAAGGCATGGGAAGTCAACAGCTTTTGCAAAAAAAAAAAATTAAAAATGGTGGAAGGGATTTTCCCTGTATGTGCAAATGTGTTTAAATATTGGATGGATGTGTTGATGTTCCCACACAGCTTGAGATGGGAAAGACAGGTTAGGCTTTTATGCTCGGTGTGTCTGCATTGTCTCATTTGCAACCTATTTGAAATAGGAAACATAGCTCAAGAATACCACTGCATCCTCCAAAACAAATGATTTTTCCACACACACACACACACACACACACACACACACACACAAGCACACACACAGACAGAAAAAGAGAGAGACCGCTAGACCTGGTCTCACACTCTCTCTCTTACACACACACATATTCAGGCAGACACACACACGCACACACACACACACTCAGGCAGACACACACACACACACACACATACACTCAGGCAGACGCACACACACACACACACACGCTCTCAGACAATATGAGGGAAACATGTTTGCACTATATCCTGTTCGCATAGTGCTTACTGGAGGAAAGCCAGGGGAGGTTAAAGCAATGGGAAACAACCCCCCTCACCCTCATGCCCCCAACACACACACACACACACACACACACACACACACTCCCGCCCGCTACCCTCTCCCCTCCCCTCCTGTCCCAGGGGCCTGAGCAATCCAAGGCCCTTGTCACAGTGTTGGAGCTGGTGTGGAGAGGTTATATTTAGACCCCAGACAACCAGAAAAAATGAGAAAGATTGAGAAAGAGTGGGAGAAAAACTTAAAATATGCGTGTTTTAGTGTGTGTCTATGTGTGTGTTAGTGTCTGTCTGTCTATCTGTCTGTCTATGTGAATGTGTGTGAGTGCATCAGAGATCAACTAAGACAGAGAGAACGAGATTTATTGTGTGTGTGTGTGTGTGTGTGTGTGTGTGTGGTGAGTCACTGAGAGATTGCAAGAGAAAGAGGGAGAGAAAGAAAGAAAGGAAGAATGAAAAAAGGGGGAGCGGAGGAAAGAAGGCCAGTCACTTAATAAATAAAGAGGCCTGAGCCTGAGAACGACGGCGAGGCTGACCAAGGAAAACAATCGGAGAGTCAACACACCGACCGGCCTGAGAAAACAAACAGAGCTGATGAGAACGCCGCTGCTCCTGAAAGGCTCATTAGCAGCCAGATGCACGGTCACACACCGACACACTCACACACACACTCATGCACACACACTCTCTCTCTCTCTCTCTCTCTCTCTCATGCACAGCCCCCCCCCTCCACACACACACAAGCAGGGGTCCCAAGGCACTCTCTCTCTCTCTCTCTCTCTCTCTCTCTCTTTCTCACACACACATACACACACACACATGCACACACACTCTCTCTCTCTCTCTCATGCACACCCCCCCCCCACACACACACACAAGCAGGGGGCCCAAGGCACTCTCTCTCTCTCTCTCTCTCTCTCTTTCTCACACACACATGCACACACTCTCTCTCTCTCTTTCTCATGCACCCCCCCCCCCCCTCCACACACACACACACACACACACACAAGCAGGGGTCCCAAGGCACTCTCTCTCTCTCTTCCTCTTTCTCACACACACACACATACACACACACACATGCACAATCCCAGAGGCCCCCCAGCTCTCTCTCAGCACCTCCTTCGCACACACACACCGCCTGGTTGCCCGGCGGCACAGCTTCTCACCCTTACCACTCTTGCCCTGTTGCTGTTTCCGACAGCACTCCATGTTTTATGAAAGATCTGTGTGCTGCGATGTGCTTTTTTTTTACTGGACATCTCTCTCTCCCCCTCTCTCTATCCCTCTCTCTCTATTTATCTATCTATCTACATCTTGCAAGCTTCCTGTCTTCACTTTTTTGCCATCTTTTCTCATGTCTTTCCCTGCTCAGTTCATTTAGATGCAGTCTAATATTTTAAGAGGCTGCGCTTCATTAACAGCCACAGCCAACCCCTGGTGGCACACATTTTAAAAGTACACATAATTAGTTACCTAGTGCATATCAAGAGTCAACAAAGACAGGGCCAATTAATAAC
>PYXC01000317.1:1625000-1805000 GCA_015244755.2 Tenualosa ilisha | reverse complement strand
AGAGAATGGGATGGGAGTTGGAGGAGCATTCTTAGCCTCTTGCACATGCTGCAGAAGCCCAGATGAATGCACACACACACTTAATGTGTTCACACATGTGTGGACAGGGGTGCAAGCACAGACACACACACACACGTACACACAAATACACACCAAATGTGTTTACACATTTGTGGACAGAAGTGCAAGCAAACACAGACACACACACACACACACACACACACACACACACTGGTTGTATACACAGATGAATGTAGTGGCACAAGCCCTTATGCACACGTGAGCTCACACTCATTACAGACTACAGGGATTGGCCTTTACCACTCTAGACTGTTACACATTCCTTTTCATATTCATATTCCATTCCATACACCTAGCAAGTGTAGTCTCTCTCTTTCTCTCTCTCTCTCCCTTTCTTCTCTCACCCACATACAAACACACACACACATACATTCACTTCAGCACTCACGCACATTTGTGTGTTCTTTTTTTCCTGCTGATCTCACACTGTTTTTTTGTCTTTCTTCCCTTCTTTCTTGTCCTCTGTGGCTCCTCGTCTCTTTGACTGCTCTCAGTATTCTCTCCTCCTCCTCCTCCTCCTCCTCCTCCTCCTCTCAGACTGGACGCAGTTGTTCCATAGACAGACATGCCTGAGGAAGGGCTTGAAAGTGAAGATGAAAGGGAATAGGGCAATCAAGTGAGTGTGTGTGTGAGTGCGTGTGTGTGCGTGCGTGTATGCATTTGCTTGTGCATGTAAGACCATAAGGGACAGTAAGTGTCTGTTTCTGTGGTTGTTTGTAGACACTTTACAAGGACAGGTTGTTCTTGTGGCTTTTTTTTCTTGTTCTTGCGTTTTTTTGCTTGTCTGTTGTCATGAATGAAAGTGTGTTTGTTGTAGCTGTTCAAGTTGTATGTGTTTGTATGCATTTCTCTGGGGAGGCAATACAGTGATATTCCTGCCCTATACAGACTTTGTTGGCTCCCAAAAGGTCTGTGCAGAGTGTATGCATGTTATAGTGTGTGAATATGTTTGCGTGTGTGGATATTTCAATGTGTGTATGTATGTGTGTGTGTGTGTGTGTGTGTGTGTGTGTGTGTGTGTGTGTGTGTGCCAGTGCTGGAGTTGTATACTCTCAGGGCCATCTCACCACAGGCCAAGCCTTGGTGTGTGTGTGTGTGTGTGTGTGTGTGCGTGCATGCGTGCTTCCCTCGGGATGCCTCTTCTGTGTATTTGTGAACAGGAGAGCTCTATTCACATATACAAGTCCTGGTGGGAGAGCCGTTTCGAGTGAGTCTTGGACTGAGGGAGCGTCTCCATACAGTCAAGAGAAATAAACAGTTATCCCACGACGGCTCCAAGGCACGGAGTGCTCCCACCACAAAAACCGATTGACCACGACCGCATTTTATAGCAACACGGCAGCGACACACACACACAGACACACACACACACACAGAGAATAGCCTTGGCCACAAGACAAATGACCTGGAACTGAAAGTATTTGTGCTTTTGTGATAGGAAAGGACTGATGCCATCTGATTATAGGAGGATGACATGTGACTGAGTGAAATGGAGGATGGCAAAATAAATACTTAAACAATAATGATCTGAAATATCTGATTGTGACCAAAAGCTAGAAAGTAAAAATCATTGTTGGCCTACAGAAACATATTTCCAGCTTACATTATGCATGGTCAATCACTACCAAATTACCTGTGGAGTCACACTACATTAAAACCAACTCAACATTGACTTAATGAGTATATATGTGAGTGTGTGCATGTTTATGTGTGTGTGTGTGTGTGTGTGTGTGTGTGTGACAGAGAGAATGAACGATGATTTTAACTCAGTATTGACTGTTGGTTGAGTATACAGTATGAAATGAAGCCTTTTCTCCTGCATAGTTCAGCAGTACTGCAGTGACACAGCTGACAGCTTCAAGTCAACTCTTAACTCTCCAGGAGACAATTAGAATCAACCAATCAACACACACACAGAGAGAGAGAGAGAGAGATTCTCATATCGCACCTTCCCATCCCCACCCCCGGCCACCTCTGCTCTGTTGGTTTTCCCCCGTCACAAAAAAAAACAACAGCGTGCCGAGAGTTCGGCTGGGGCCTCCCGCCCGTTTTTTAGCTTTCGTCGCTTGGGCAGATGAATGACCCCCTTGTCAGAGCCACCTCTACAGACCCCCACCCGCAACCCCACCCCACCGACCGGCTAGCCCTCCGGCCCCCCACCGCCCACTTATCCCTGAACGACAGCATCGCCAGGGCCACAAAGGAGTTTCAGTGCCCCCATTGTGCCAGAGGAGAAGAGGGAACGGGTTTGCCTTCACCGGCAGCCGCTGTGCCCCAAAGATGAGCCAACCAATTGGGGGTGGAAGGAGAAGACGATGGTGGTGGTGATTGTGGCCTTGGCTTGCTTGTATGTGCATGTGTGTGTGTGTGTGTGTGTGTGTGTGGGTGTGGGTGGTGTATGTGCAGCTGTGGATGACCTACTGGGGCCTCCATATCAGGTGATGAATACATGAATGTGTGTGTGTGGGTGTGTGTGGGTCTACCCAAGCTGTATGTGTGGGTGCGTGTGTGACTGAGAGGAAAAATGAAAGAGAGAAAGAAAATGAGACACAAAGGAGTCGTGTGTGTGTGTGTGTGTTTGTATGGGTGTGTGTGTGTTTTTGAGAGAGAGAAAAAGAGAGATTGAAGAAGAACGATAGTGTGAATCCATAGGAAGGAGTAAAGAGACACTGAGAGACATTGAGAGAGAGAGAAAGAGAGAGAGCGCAGCATAGACAGAAACACTGAGATGTGTTGTTCACGCTTAGATAAGATAAACTGACAATGTTTTATGCATCATGCATCCAAACAAGTATAATATTACACGCTCTAAAAATAGAGAGCGTTTTTGTACCCGGGGAGAGATTATTTTTTGTCTCATATTTCACATACACACACACACAGACACAGACATTCTCTCTCACCCACCACACACACACACACACACACAGCTGTAGAAGCACCAATGTCTCACTCACAATTCTGGGAACACTTGAATTACATGCTCTGTCTGAAAACACAAATATAATCCTCTTTTGTAAGTCGCTTTGGATAAAAGCGTCTGCTAAATGCCTAAATGTAAATGTAAATGTAAATATAAAGTTAGCACACCATAATGTTGTTAAAGGCAGCTATTAAAACATAGGCTCTTTCCATATAGGTCTATAGGGCAGCAGGGCCAAAATCCAGAAGTTCTCTGCTGGACCCTTGATTCAGGTTACAGTCCCCCACCCAAACCACAAGCAGCTGGACTTTCCAGCTTTCCAGGCTCATTTGGCGTGTGTAACCTGCAGCGGGAAAAGACCAACTCTCAGCCAGCAAAGATAAGCAACAGGCTGCAATGTGCCGGACAGTGATTAATTCCCACACACTCCTGTTTCAGCAGAAGAGTGTGTGTGTTTAAGAGGGAGACAGACAAGAGAGAGAGAGAGAGACTGTGTGTAAGAGAGTGAGAGTGGATTTGCGTGCATGTGTGGGGGCGTGTGCGTTTATGTGTGTGTGTGTGTTTGTGTGTGTGTGTGTGTAAATTCAAGAGAGAGGTGTGTCTGCTCTGTTCTGGTGTGTGTGTCAGTGTGTGTGTGCAGGCTGCGCGACTGACTGAGTGAGGAAATGGCCAGCGGGGCTGTCATGCTTTCTCACTGTTAGAGGCCCATTACTGAGGCACTAGTATTCAGCCCTATCAGAGAAATGATTTATGCAGCCTTTGTACTCTGCATGTGTGTGTCTGTGTCTGTGAATGTGTTTGTGTGTGTGTGTGTGTGTGTGTGTGTGTGTGTGTTTGTCTGTGTGTGTGTGTGTAAAATATTTCAGTATGTGTGTGCAAGTGTTTATGAGAGAGGGGTGTGTGTTTGCACGTGGGTGTGTATGGACCTGAGTATAAATATTTATCCATGTTCTCTGGAGTTTCTCCCTGACTATGATAAGGAGAAAGAAATATTTCAGCCCTGAAAAAAAAATCATTAAGCACAATACAAACTGTACTTGTCTGCGGACTGCGACCGAACCCCACCGGCGAGAGAAAAAAATCTGCATTCTGCGTTTGTATCATTTGCCAAACCGTTATATGGCACTAGGGGAAAAATTGTCCGCAGACTTGGCCAGCGTCCCTCTCCAAGCCCCGTGTGATCCTCTCTCACTGTCCCACAAGCAAATGTCAAGATGGTAATTCAATTAAGCGAGCCGGCCATGCTCCCATGCAGAAAAACTCCCGGTATTGTCCTGAGTTTCACAGATGAAAGTCGTCAATAGCCTCGACTTCTCATGCTTTTCTGTATTTTTAGACAGGATGGGAACTTGTAGAGTCGGAGGGGTGCAGGGGGGTGATATTGTGGGGGTGGTGGGGGAATGAGGGGTAGGAGTTGTGTGAGTGTGTGTGGGGTGTGTGTGTGGGGGCTGGGGGGTGGGAGAGCTGTGGCATCCATGAAGGTCCGTCTTTCATGGCACGTCCAGTTTTCCCAGAGCCGCAGACGGTGACCTGGCAGACTTGTAGCGTGGCCATCAATTAGCCTGCACTGAACCCCTGCACAGACCCATGAAGGGTCCATGCACGTCCACAGGGCTGTTTATTCCCATAAATTTCTGCTTGCAGGAAAAGACACGCATTAAAGACAAGATTTTTTTGTGGTTGGATTTCTATCTGATATGAGAGAAGGGGTTTTCCACAGGTCTTTAGTTCCTGATTAACCCTGACGTGGATTTGGCCATGCTACAGATCTACTGGATGGACAACACACTTTTCCTAATATTTATATACTATTTGACTTGCATGCTATTTTCTTGGAGAACCAAAAAGTAATGCAAGAACATTTTCTCAACATTTGCTCATTAATACAGAATGGAAGGCTTATCAATAAAAACTTTTTTTTTCAAATTATTCAAATTAATTACTCAAATTATTTTTCTGATTGCAGCATATTTCACTCACTAACTTCCCATCTTAGCTTTTTTTTTGAGGGTCAAAACACTGAATTAAACAGACTGCCCATATCACAGTCTGAAATTCTAAATCATAACATAACAATATATAATGTTATGATGCCATCTTAGTCCTCCAACACATCTCTGACGTCTGGTAACCTTGAGGTCCTTGTCTTTTAGCTAAAAGTCTTTCACTAATATCCACACTTCTCTTCACTGACCTCTGTCCATGTTTAGAGTCCTTTCATTGATACATTTGTTTTATCAGTTTAGCCATTCTGATAAATCTAATGTCATATTCACTGTGTTCACCTGTTTTGTCTGACAAGAATAATAACAGTCCTGTGGTTGTCTCAAAGCTTTGTCAACTATCTACCATGCATCTTGTGTGTGCTTTGATGACAAGAGACATCGCCCCCTGGGCATATTTAAATTGCACAGGCTTTCTCTTGCTGCAGCCTCCCCAAACACCAACTGTTGCACTATTGCACCACTGTTGCCACTACCGGCCCCCAGCCCTGACTGATGCACCCCAGCTCTGGAGCCCCTTGCTGCCAAGGCTCTCTCAGATATCCCTCAAGGCCTCAGGGGGAGCTGGCACAAGCGTGCCCGCTGTCTCTGCCCGTTACAGAGGTGGCATGCTGGAGCTGGAGCGGACGGATAGGTTGCCAGGTTGGCAGGGTGAAGGCGTGGTGCTCCGCAGAGAGCAAGAAGGAAATGCCCACGTGCGTTGGGGGCGAGGGGTGTGTGTGGATGGGGGGCGACGGGGGGTAGGGGGGTTGCTGTTCAAAGAGAGATGGCTCCACAGGGACCTGACGGCTGTTCACACTGCCATCTTTTCCCCCTCTCTTCTGTGTCATTCACTCCTCTCCTCCTCTCTTCCTTCCTCTTTTATCTCTCCATCTCTGTGTACGTGTGTTCAACTTGTATTGGCAACTTGTGCTTGTACAATTAGACTGTTTTTTTCTGTGTCTGTTGTCTACATACTGTTCTCTTTCTTTCACCTTCCACTGTTTGTATAGTAAACATTTAAATTTAACATAGTCCATAATCCCCAATGAAATAGATAAGTAATTATTTTTGGCATAACAAAAGAGATTAAAATCTCCCTGTATATCTACATTTTGGCTTACATGTTCCATTATTAATATCCATACATTTTTGGTGCAGGCATAAATGTATAAATAATAAATAAACGATTTCAGGTAGTTTCATACCCATACACAGACTGCATACACAAGGTCAAGCGTGGTTCAGTACACACTGAACATTGCGTGTATGACAATCTTAACAATTGTGGAACGAGACAGACATGGCAGTCATGTAGAACAGTCTCAAGTGCTTCGTCCTGAGTGTCATTCATCATCATCATACACAATACAGCAATCTCTCAGCTCTTCAGAGTGAAGGGAAGGGATTGGCTTTCATTTTAATTATGTGACAGCTCCCTGAACAGCTCACCGGGGATATACACGACTATTGTGCGTATTTATAATCGTCTGAAAATGGCGCAGACTTGGTTACAATCTATATAAAGGTGTTTGCAAACCGTCTGACAATGGTCAGACGTCTGCAAGCTGGTCCCTCCCATTTCACAGATTGTTCAAAAGAGAATAAAATAAAAACATTTCAACATTAATAGCACTTTCAGCTCCATCCAGTTACTTTTTGGAAAGAAACTGCAGTGCATCTCAGTGATTGTAATGTGATTTGAACACACAGAGAATATAAAACCAAAACAATATTGACCCATATGCACAGCATAGTTACTGTAACATAATACAGCCCTACAGCCCAACAACTTTGTTTCCCATGTCTGCATGGTAACAAGGTGTTTAATGTCTGTTTTGGCTGCTCGACCGATGATGGAGGAGGAGGCTGGGGGATCAACACATAATTACAATCAGCGCTATCTCCCCACATCTTTGCCACCGGCCAGCCCTAATTGTGTTGTACTGGTCACGGCGCCCCTGCAGTACGCCCTCCAACAGGCAGCCATGCCGCCGGTGCCGTGTGTGTGTGTGTGTGTGTGAGAGAGAGAGAGAGAGAGAGATACACTAGCCATGGCGCCCCTGCAGTACGCCCTCCAACAGGCAGCCATGCCGCCGGTGCCGTGTGTGTGTGTGTGTGTGTGTGTGTGTGAGAGAGAGAGAGAGAGATACACTAGCCATGGCGCCCCTGCAGTACGCCCTCCAACAGGCAGCCATGCCGCCGGTGCCGTGTGTGTGTGTGTGTGTGTGTGTGTGTGTGTGAGAGAGAGAGAGAGAGATACACTAGCCATGGCGCCCCTGCAGTACGCCCTCCAACAGGCAGCCATGCCGCCGGTGCCGTGTGTGTGTGTGTGTGTGTGTGTGTGTGTGTGTGTGAGAGAGAGAGAGAGAGAGAGAGATACACTAGCCATGGCGCCCCTGCAGTACGCCCTCCAACAGGCAGCCATGCCGCCGGTGCCGTGTGTGTGTGTGTGTGTGTGTGTGTGTGTGAGAGAGAGAGAGAGAGAGAGATACACTAGCCATGGCGCCCCTGCAGTACGCCCTCCAACAGGCAGCCCTGCTGCTGGTGCCTCATACACCACTGACCATCACGTAACATTGTGTTGCGTCATGTCTCCACTGAGGGCGGCAAGCAGTCTGTGCGTGTGTGTGTGTATGCATGTGTGTGTGTGTGTGTGTGTGTGTGTGTGTGTGTGTGTGTGTGTGTGTGTGTGTGTGTGTGTTGCCGTGGGGCCAACTCACCTCAGCATTTCCCACTGTGAAATATTCAACAGGTGCAGGGTGACATATGCTCACCTGTGTGGCCAAGAGGCATTTGAGACCTAGGGACACCCTGGCAATGTATGGGAACCACAGGCTCAAGTGTGTGTGTGTGTGTGTGTATGTGTGTGTTTGCGTGTGCGGTGTGTAATGGGATCTTGCTCATGGCCTATAGAGCCATGAGAGAAAACTAATGTATGCATGTGTCTTGTGGCCTTTAGGGGGGAAGGGAGAAGGTCTGTGTGTGAGTGTGTGTGTGTGTGTGTATGTATGTGTGTGTGTGAATATTACAACAGCGTGAGAACTCTTGAGTGTGGATTTTGTTCAGGCTTTTTCATTTGGGTCACATTCTCCCAAGTCTCCCTCAGTTCAGTTGAGTCCCACTATGTGCTTTCCCAGTGTGAACAGCAGCATGGGAACAGAACAGAAACGATACAATGGCACGTTATCTCACCCTCTTTCAACACTCAAGACGACTCCCAAAAACATGGCGTCCAGATGACCTCAGCGTGAAGCCAGACGATGGCACAGCCATGCTGTCTGCACACTGTCCGCTTCTCATGGCGAACTATTTCTGTGACCAGGAGGGTATTATTGTTTAGGAAGCGACCGACTTAGCTGTAAATCAAGCACCAAGTTTAAGCCCTGAGCTGTTGTGCCTTTTAATTGAAATGCATTACTGCATTCTTTCCCTCCGCCACACCTCTCACTGTCATTTGTTCTCTTTGTATGTGCTGATTCTTTTTTTTTTCCTTTTCTCCCTTTTCACCCGTCTTTTCATTGACTCTCATTTCAGACTATCCCAGTCACACTTAGTAATTAAGGAAATTATGTCCCAGAGATGCTAATTAAGAAAATGTCTGAGAGGGAAAAAAAGGCGTAAATCTATGAGTGGTATCACTTCTGAGCAACTTATCACAAGCCACTCTGAATACCTCTTTTCAGCGTCTCGTGATGGCTCTGCCACAGCACCATTATTTATGTTCTATTATGACGGCTGTAATGAGAATATATCTCTATTTTAGCTTGAGTAGGAAATGAGAAACCCTTAAAGAGGAGTAAGATGATCCTGCATGAGGATATGAATCCAGTTCAGGAGGGGGGTTTGGGGAGGTGGGGGACTCACAGAATTAAGCAAATCTTTAAAGTCTTTATTTTAAAGAAGAAAAAGAGAGACAGAAAAAGAAGGGGAAAAAAATCAAAGGGCCCATCATTTGTGTGATGGTGGTCCAGGACATATGAGACCTGCTTCTGTGTGAGGTGCAACAAAAGGATCTTTGATTGCTCGAGACGCGGCATAAATTAGAAGAAAAAGGAACACAATCAAAGCAGTCCAAGGGCATGGAGACTTCAGCAAGTGAAACTGTCTGGTCACGTTCCTCACTTTGGTCCACTCTACTTTTTTAGTGTTTTTCACAGACTTTCCCAGAGGACACACACAAACACACACACACACACACACAACACACGCACACACACACACACACACACCCCTTCCCATCCACCACGACCCCCCTCCCTCCAACTACTGGCATAAATGGGAGAACTGTACCAGGAATTAAACATGGGGCAAAATCAGCTGATGCAAGGCAGGCGAGGAAGGGGGGGGGGGGGGGGGGGGGTTGAAACCTCCAGGTCTTTCCCACACCCCCGTCCCCTCTTCTGGGGAATGTGCCGGACTTCGGATTCCACACCCTGCGCCCCTTCGCCAGCATCTCTGGAACGTGTGGGGTTGCGTGGCCACAATGCGCGCTCTGACAAAGGTCGTGTTAAATAATGGGAGGTGGCAGGGTCGAGTGAGTAGCCTGGTTCACTTTGCATAATGGCGATCCGGGCCGACCAGCTCGAAGCCTATTGTGAGCAAGAAAATGAGCTGTCCTCTCCCTCTCTTTTGAGTGGGATGGAGGCCTTTCTTTTCATCTGTGTGTGTGTGTGAGTGTGTGTGTGTGTGTGTGTGCGTGTGCCTGAAAGACATCCATACACACTGTGGACTGATAATCAACCCTTTCTTCATTAAACGTGACAAAATTACACACTTTGGTCACGCCTGGCTGCTGCCCACTTAAAGGACTTAAAGGTTTATGTGGTCGATTTGAATATGGAAACACTGACGTCCTGACCAAAAAAAGAAGAGGTTCCATTGCAATGGTAATTTGCAATGAATAATTCTGATACCATTATAATAACAAATCACTACCATTTGAAGGCTCACACACCCGACACACACACACACACACACTCACACACACACACTCCCTCTTGGCTTGAGTTGGCTTGTCTGGAACATTTTCAGCCTGCATCTCAGAACAGCGTGTGACAGCTCAGGGAACTCTATCGAGGCACTTAGCAACATATTGTTTTTATTAGGCATTATCGCTATACACACAAATAAACTTTCATCGCCATAGAGGACAGCATTTTGAATGCTCCTATTATTTGCTCAGAGCAGAGTGGGAGTTGCATATAGTTCGTCACTTTCTCCCAAACTCTGTTTGCCTGAGGAAACAGTCAGCCAGCAAGTGTCTCGTGCATATGTTGCGACTTCACTTCGGCCGCAAAAAACGAGCCGTTGGACTCTCCACTGTTTGGTGAGGGGTGATGGATAGTCAAAACAAATGTGATATTTCATTATTCCCAATGACCAAAGGGCCTAATTACGGGGTTAGGCCGCATGTGAGTCTTATGAAATGCTGGTCGCCGCTGATACCTTTGGGACCTGAGCGGTTGTTTGTCTCTCACCACTTTCTTGCTTTATAAATAGATCAGAACAATGGCTCGAAAAAAAGGCTTTGTCTATTTAGTAGACCACAAAACTGTCACAAGCCAGGGAGCTCAAATGACAATGGTGTTTGCCAAAGGACTGAAATGTCTGCCCCTGGAAGAAAAAAAAAGCCCTGCGTTCAGCAGAAACGAGGAGACAGAGTCTGGTCATTGATATTCCCGTGGATCTTAGCTGACCCTTACATTTATATGTGGTGGTTCAGTGCTCTCAATGTGACTCGAATGTGAATTCAGAATCTTCGAATCAGCAGTATGAAGCACTGCAGAGCAACTCATGAACTGAACCCATGTGATCTTTTTGAGTTGTATTGGATTGTACTCATATTAATTACTATAATCTATTTTCTTGGCAAAGTTCAACATCATCAAAACTAGCAGAGAACAGGAAAAAGAAGAAGGCAGAGAAAGAAGAAGAAAAAGAAGGAGGGAGTGCTCTATCTATCTATCTATCTATCTATCTATCTATCTATCTATCTATCTATCTGTCTGTCTGTCTGTCTGTCTACAGATTGAATCCCTATTTCTATATCTATACATCTATCCTATTCCCTATATCAGGGGAATGATTGTAGCACAAAGTTCTAGAGTTCTGTAAAACAGGAAATAAACCATATCATCTTCAGGGGAGTTCTGTACCTGTGATTGTGTGTAATGAAGTGGGGGTCTTTTTCTTGTCCTTGGTGACCCTCAACAGTGGCACTTTAGCCTCTGCTCTGATCTTTTTAAGTGCTCAGCTGACTACAACCTTTACCCCTTTGCCCTCTGGGGACAGGGGTAAAAATGGTGTCTGATGAAGGACTGGCTTAAGCAACTGAGTCAGTTCACAAGTCAAAAGGTGGGCTGCCCTATCACACTGACTCTGTTCCCGTACAGCCAAACCAGTACAGGCACAATGAAACACCCAAGTCTATTTCTGTCCCTGTGCCCTCTGGAGCGACAGTAGGTCCCCACTGGCCAAACTAAAACAAATATTGTTCTTCCTTAAGAAAAGAAAGAAAACATCAAAAATATAAGTGACAAAATTTTATCTGTGGGAGGTCACAAACACACCCTGTGGGGTGTCTGTTGCCATCCAAAAGTCTGCTGGGTAGGCTACACAAGAAAGTTTTGACTTTATATAGCGTAAAGACAATGGCTCCAAGCCTTCCCATTCCATACCACAGTGTTTCTCAGTGCCCAGTATTCCCAAGGTGAATGTAACAATTTATGAAGTGTCTAGGGCAGAGAAGATCACTGTCTCTCTCTCACAAAATTCCCAGAAAAAAAAATAACCCTATAAAAGACACCACTGTGAAGGGACATAACAACTGTATTTAAAAGTGCCTGCAAATAGGAATATGATAGTCAGCTACTCATTATGGGCCTCAGTACCAATACTTTGCAAAGTCAAACTTAATGGTTTGTGCAAAACTCCAATGTAAATACACCACATCCAAACATTTTTGTTACTATGCAGTTAACTGAAATTTTCAGGAAATAAAACGGTTAAGTTACCAGATCAGAAATGCGTAAGCAATAACTGTAAGAATGCCAGGCCTAATTTTACACAGCATAGCACTAAAATGGGCAGACTGGACTATTGTTGAGTTTCCCTGTTGCCGAAAGCAGCCACAGCAATGCGAGTAAGGCTTAAAAAAACATAATGTGCGACGAGGGGAATGCGCGGAACCAGAGTCTCCCGGGACCAGAGGCGGCGCAGAAAACCCAAATACTGCGGTGAGCGGCAATCAATGGTGCCCTTGTCAGTGATCAATTAGCGAGCGGTAGACGGTGTCCCCGCACGTTTCCCACTGCCCGCGCGCACCGCCTCGCCACCTCCCATCTCCTCCACCTCTCTCTCCATCTGGCTCTCACGGGCTCCCGGCGGCTGGCCGGGGTACATCTCATTAAGGAGTTATGTGTAACACAAACAAACCGGCTCTCCCAGCGTGTTTATCTCGTGGCACAGAGCGCAGTGTGCCCGCAGATCAAAGACTGTGGGAACAGACGCCGCTCGGCGCGGCAGCTGCACTCGAATCCTGTCCACACCCTTCCTGTTTGCCGCGGTCTACCTCGGGGCTATTATTTTTCCAACAACGCGATGATAACCCACCTCTACCACCTCCTCCTCCTTCTCCTCTCCAGCAGCAGCAGCGCGGTCAACGCTGCCACCTCACCACTCCCTGGGCGCCTTTCCTCCAAACCGCAAACGCTGGTCTCCAGAGAAATAGGAGTGGAGCTCTGACGGCCGCCTGCATGCTCACTTAATGCGGATAAGCTTGGACGAGCGACAGTCAATGTAGGCTTGTTTCAGAAAACATGTCATTATTGCTGTAATTGCATGTTGAGGAGGGCTTCTCATGCACCTGGTGATTTAATTGGATTTAATTGGGAATAAATAAATGATGATCATGGGCCTGCACTAAGTTATCCATCCCTGTAGACACATGTTCAGCCACTTTGTTGATGGATGAAATATTAATCATTATTGGCTAATTGCAGAATGCCCATGAAAGTAAATGCAAACCTATTGAGAACAAAATTATGACGGTTATTAAATCCCAATAATGAAACAAAATCTAGAACTATCTAGATGAATACTTTCTGGTAGGCTATTGTTTATATAGAATTTAACTGTTCATTTGCACATTCATTATTACTTCAGAATGAATTGGAAATATATTCTCTTATGTATTCTAACTTACTGGGCATCAGATGTCAGAGAGGTGTCTGGGTGGCCACACGCAGTGCTCGGTGACTAGCTGGTTGGACATGCTCAAATGTAATCACAGCACCAGGTGACCCCTGACACCCCACAGTTTCCTGTGTGTGTGTGTGTGTGTGTGTGTATGAGGGAGCGAGAGAGAAAAGTGAGGCAGGTTGTCTGAGAACCAGTGTATGTATGTTTGTGTGTGTGTGTGTGTGTGTGTGAGGGGGGGCAGGGTTGTATGAGGAACCCAGCTGTCTGCATCTACTTGGGGGGGGGGGGGGGGGCAATAGGCGGCAGAGAGCATGCTGCATTGGCCGAGGTGAGCCGCATCAAAGCAAAGAGGGTCACCATCCACCACCAGCCACCCTCGGCCTCCACCACCATCAACAACCCTCGGCCCCCCAGGCTAAGAGCCTTATCCGTCCGGGGCCCCCTTAACATGACCCTCTCTTCCCCTGGGTGTCCCAGAGCAGTGGGCACACACATGGACCACCGCACAGGGTCAGGGCCCATTAATACTAAGCGTGGTGGCGTCATCATTTCACAGTTCATGCTCAGGCACTTACCCTGAATTCTGCCTGTCCACAGTTCCGACAGTGCAAAAGGGAATGCCCATAATATAAGATCACAGGCTCATATTTTTTACTGTTTGTAGTCTGAATGATAATTATAGGAATATCCTAAAACAAAACCGTCAATTTGTACAAACCTTTACAACTACTGAAAGAGCCGACTCACAATGAGCTTGTGAACCCAAGATTATTATATCTTGACTAGCTTCTCATTAAAAGTAAAATACAACATTTACATCAATCACTGTGTTATATTAATATTAAATTGTGATATGATGGAGTATATAAGTGTAGTCATTACACTCACAATTATGTTCAGTGGGCTTAAAGGAGAAAATAATGAAATTCTATACATTGAATAAAACATATATATGTTCTTTTTAATTCATGCAATTATATTTTTTCCAAAAAGTGGAAACTGGATTTGAATCAACACTGGCCTACAGTTTGGTACACAGACTCTTTACCTTTTTAGCTAACAGCCTGCATGGCTGACCAATCAGAACATGATCTACGCCTCTGACCTCTTGTGACACGAGTCATTGAGACAGGAAATGTCCCACCGTTCCAGCAAATTAGCCTAAAGAAAACCTCCATATTTCACTTGCTGGAGTTTGGGTGTCTGGCTTTGTTTTGTTCAGTTAAAAAACGTTTTAAGAGCCACAGTATTCTTGGCAGGGCTAAATCCATATTATATGCATATATTTCAACACAACAAATTGCTGAGAACAGAGAAACTCATGTTGAATTAGAAACAGATGTTTAACATTTAGGAGGAGCAATGGAAATCACTCCAAGAAGGAAGAGAAGACACTTTAATAGCATCATCATAAGTAATTATAGCACAACAGATGGGTTACCGGTGTCACTACACACACACAAAAAAATTGAGAACAACATATTAACTGAACAAACAGAGGAAATCTAAATATAAAAAAACACAGAACGATGGATAAGAATTGCATGTCAGTCTAGAAAGAAAATTTAATATCATGCGTGGCCTTAGACACCGTTGTTCACAAACAGACACCATTGTGTCAGAACTGCACAGAACTGAACTGAGACTCCGTAATGTACATTAGGGCACTTTATAGATGCAAAATATTCAGAGAAATTGAGGACCTGAGACAACAATGGTGGTTTTGCATTTCTAGGCGATGTTCCTCCTACCATGGCATTGCCATTCACCTGTGCCTCCTCCTCACAGGGCTCTGGGTCGATGGCTTATCATCCTGTTCAACATGAAAGGTTTCACTGGACCTGGCTGTGACACTGTGACACCTGCCCTGCAACAGCACTGTCATGCTTTTTTTATCCCAGAGGCGATTTCCATCTCAAAGACCATCAACATCTCCATATCCTTTGCTTGAGTCTGCATTGAGACTCAGTTTCGAATCACAACCTGACTTTGTTTACTTATGTATTTATGAGTTTGATTTGTTTATTGTTTGTTACTTTGATTTGTTGATATATTTTTGGCTAAGAGCAAACTACAGGACCATGAAAACCATGAAAGGTAACACTGGAGCCAGTGGAACTTCGGTGTGTGTGTGAGTGTTGGGGTTGGTGGGGTTGGGGGTGGGGGTGTGCTTGGCTCTTGTGACACAGGATGGGAAGTCATGTTGAACAGGATCTGATGTCATCTGGGCGCGCGGGGAAGACTCCCTCTTGTCCAACGTAAACAGCCTCAGAAGCTCAGCCCTATTTCATACGCTTGCATCAGGAGCAATGGAGCCTCCAGAAGGTGTCAAGGACCTGCTTCCTTTTCCCGAAGACTCGCTCATTTATTGTCCCCTCTCACAGAGTGACAGGCACCCCAGGCCCAGCTCTGCACAGCACTGCTGTTTCATTTCATATCTCAGTTTCGCTTCACGTTATATATTTTCATTCTCATTTTTTTCTCGATATGCCAAAACATTTCTATATCTTTCCAAGGTCAATTTGAGGCGGAAAAGGTAAATAAATAAATTAGTGGGGGGGGGGAATGTTTTATGACGTCCAGACGCTGACCTTCATCAAGTTTGGGCCGAGTCCTGCGTTCCCCTCGGATGATTTCACCTCGTCTGGATTAGCGGTGCTGACGCACTGAAAGCTGGCGCTTTGCCCGATTGGCCAGTCCTGCCGTTGGACTCATCACTGCCATTGGTTAAGGGGACTGGTCAGTGGAGGAACCCCTCCACCCCAATCCACACACACACACACATTTATGCTCACCCCACCCTTCCCTATGTGTCCAAATTCGGGTTCCTTCAGGCTACGGCTGGGTCAAGCCACTGAAGGCCCCTGTGTCTACACTGCCAGCAGGCTGTCACCACTGCATATTTACTCTCTCTTCCTCTCTGTCTTTTATTCTCTCGCTCCATATCCCTCTCTCTCTCTTTCTCTCTCTCTCTCTCCCATTCTCACCCTCTTAGACAGGTTACAGAGTTTATGGCTCCCATACAGGACTTGGATTCCCACCGACCCCAGGAAGAGAGAGATTGAGTGAGAGAGAGAGAGAGAGAGAGAGAGATTGAGTGAGAGAGAGAGGGAGACCAAGAGCAGGAACTAGGGTGCGGCAGGCGGCCAAGCAGCCACTGAAGCCAGCCAAGCGTCTCCGTGACAGGAAAACAAAGAGTGCAGCCCGCAGACAATCGCAGCGGCGGCCATGTTCCTTCCCCCTAGTAGCGCCACAGGCGACACGCAAGCTGCAGGAGCGGCAGCAGCGTCAGGCCAGAGCAGCGGCAGCAGCGTCAGGCCAGAGCAGCGGCAGCAGCGTCAGGCCAGAGCAGCGGCAGCAGCGTCAGGCCAGAGCAGCGGCAACAGCGGCGGTGGTGGCAGGACAACAACAAGAGTGCCTCGTGGCTGCCGCACAGAGCCCGGATCCCACAGACCTCACACACACACACACACACACACACACAGACACAGACACACACACACACACACACACACACACACACACACACATACACTCACAGTCACACACTCACACAAGCATGTACACTTCCCCAGACAAGCACACTCACACACACACACACACACACAGACACACACATACACTCACAGTCACACACTCACACAAGCATGTACACTTCCCCTGACAAGCACACTCACACTCACACACACACACACTGACACACACATACACTCACAGTCACACATGCAAACAAGCATGTACACTTTCCCAGAGAAGCACACGCACACACACACACACACACACACACACACACACACACACACACACACAGACACACACATACACTCACAATCACACACTCACACAAGCATGTACACTACCCCAGACAAGCACACTCACACTCACACACACACACACAGACACACACACATACACACAGCCACAGTCACACACTCACACACACACACACATACACTCACAGTCACACACTCACACAAGCATGCACATTTCCCCAGAAAAGCACCCTCACACACACACACACACAGACACACACATATACTCACAGTCACACACACAGACACACACACACACACAGTCACAGTCACACACTCACACAAGCATGCACACTTCCCCAAAAAGCACACACACACACACACACACTCACTCACACACACACACACACTCACACACACACACACACACACACACACACACACACACACACACACACATAGACATACTCAAGTGGACCAGCACCGCATGGCGATTTCCATGGGCCGCAGATGTTTGGGCAATAATAAGTGTGAGCTATTATACCTCATAGATTTCCAGAGCTTATCCTGTTGCCCACGCGGGAACAATGGGCTGCCACTTCCAGGTCCATTCACTGGAACTCAGTGTTTTGCTGCGATCATGTAAATAGATTATTCAATGTGAGGCCCTTTGTAGCCCCCTCTGCTTCCCATATCCTTTTTATGAGGTAAGCATTGCCAGTCAATAGCAGTGCAAAACAAGGCAGTAGATAGATGTTCGGCAAACATGCCCACGTGCGCCCACACACAGCTTCAACACTGTGCCAGAGCCACACTGCGCTCCGCACCATAGCCATAGAGAGAGGTTGACTGTGGAGTCCAAGGTGCTGCCATGATCAAGCCCAAAAGGGTTGGTTCACAGTGAGCAAGCGCCCCCAGTATCATCTCTATTTCTATCTCAATTTACGTATTTAGCAGACGCTTTTAGCCAAGTGATTTACATTTGTCAACCGTCAGTTTCTTTAGGGCCAGTCTCCCCTAGAGCAACTTGTGCCTTGCTCAAGGACACAACAGTGGCAGGCTGGATTCAAACCCCCAATTTTAAGGCTCCTAGCATGCTAGTCAGGTTCTTTAACTGCTGTGTCACCACCGCCCATATCTAAGCGACCACATGGCCTGTTTGGGCTTGGTAAAGCAATGGTAACAAGCTCCCAAAAAAGTAATTGGAAAAAGTCCTTTTGAAAATACACGATTGTCATCTGTCCTAAATAAATAATGTGTGGACAATATAAATACATCCATCCATACATTCATTCATTTATGCATTTATTTATTTATTCAGTATGTATATTTACAGAGTCATTTATATATGTATACACAGTCTGAGAGAGTTTCTCTGTAAAGGTAATAACAAGCTACTGAGAACTGATCACTATTATGTCTGTACGTTTAGAACCCAAGGTGAGTGTTGTAAGAGTACGCTTGTGTGAGTGACACCACACAGTACTCTCTCTCTCCCTCTCTCTCTCTCTCTTTCTCTCTCTCATGAGGCGTTGTGATCTGTCCCATGGGTATCGGGCGGTGCTATCTGGCCTCTTCTCAGCTCTACTCATGGTGAGGTGATAGCGTTAGGCGGTGGAGGTGCAGCGACTGAGTGATAAAACGTCACACAGCAAAAGAAAGGGAAAGAGAAAGAGAGGAGGAGAGACAGAGAAAGAGATAAAGAGAAAGAGTGGATGGACGAGGGGAGAGTGGGAAGGTGTGTGTGTGTGTATGTGTGTGTGCGAGTGTGGGTGAGTGGGTGGGCAGGGATTTCTGTGAGCCGTCGCTGGACACCTCCGGACTCGTCTACACCTCCGTCACTCCCTCTCTCTTTCTCTGGTTGTGTGTGAACGTGGTGAAATTCCACGCCACTGATCTCGGGCCGGCTGATGACAGGCATTTTCCAGGCCTGGCTCCTGGGTGAAGTCACCCCCCGTCTGCATCTCTATACTACACTATGACTGAATGTTTTTAGAGTCAGTGTGTGTGTGTGTGTGTGTGTGTGTGTGTGTGTGTGTGTGTGCTTCTGTGTGTTTGCAAAGAGTCAGTGCAATGTGTTACTGATCCCAAATCCAGACTAGTGTCTGTCTACAACCTCCTCCCCTTACAAACATACATGCACATACACACACACACACACACACACACACACAAACACACACCTCGTCATGATAATACCGCTGACCCCACTGTCGGCACATAGTACCCCCCCCCCCCCATCCACCCACCCACCCACCCCACCCCCTAGGCCCAGATTAGATGGCGTTGTCTGGGGTAATAGCAGTGCAGTGCTTGGGTGGAGGGCTGGAGGGCCACACAGAGGGAGCAAGGCAAGAGGGTCAAGTATGTGCAGCAGCAGTGCTCTTCAGCTCCCCTGAGCCTTGATAAGATGCCGGGGGCCACAAGGAGCTGGGGCGTTGGGGTTGGGGGGGGTAGTGAAACAACAATAAGGCACCTCAAAATAGACGGACGAACACAAGGCGTCCCACGGCCATGGTGAAGAAATAGCAGGTCGCTGCTGCAAAACGAAGGGGAAATCGTCAGTGTATAAAGTACTGGATGATAAGAGCTTCAGTTGTAACATCCTGTCTTAATTAAAAATAAAAGCAGAAGCAGGCCTTATCGCTGATCTCAAACAAGGATTTGACCCATTAGCATGGGCTTGATTGTGAGTAAACCTCGAATCTAACCCAATCCCAGAATCCCCTTTCAAGCATACTCTAATGGGGACAATGTAAAACAGTGCTGATTAGCAAAACAGAAATCACAGTAAAATAAATGCATTTGTAGTAACACCCACTCCTCTGGACAGTGAGAACATCTCCCCAGCGCTTTCACAGGCATCGGTCGGAGGTGATGGCAGCGCCTCAGTGATAGGGCAGCCCCGGGGCACGGCCCAGAACGACAACATTTGCCATTTGTTTATCGAGGAGGCAACGGCCGTTTCTATCTATGTTGTGTCTCTATCGCCTGGCGTCTTCTCGCTCCAGGGGTGAATCTTCCTGGAACTCCCTTCTGCCTGGAAGGCTTTGTGGCTCCTCACGGACAGGGAGGGAGACAGGATAGAGAATGAGAGAGAGAGAGAGAGAGAGAGAGAGAGAGAGAGAGAGAGAGAAAGAGAGAGAGAGAGGGAAAGAGAGATCCACCACACCCAGTCCAAGGAGAGTGCTGCCATCCGAGGAGAGGGAATGACCCAGTCAGCCAGCCATGCTGACTGGAGGCCAAAGATGGAACGGTTGCCAACTTTTCTCTTTCTCTTTCCTTCTCTCACTCTCTCACACGCACACACATACACACACATACTGACAAATGTGAAGGTTGTTCCTACATTTTTCGAGTGATGCTATGCAGGAACCATGGAGGGTTGTATTGAGCAGATGAGAGCAAGCTTGAGAAGACGAGAGAGAGAGACAGAGAGAGAGAGAGAGAGAGAGAGACAGAGAGAGAGGGACGGAGGGAGACAGAGAGAGAGGCAGGGAGTGAGGGTGGGAGGGAGAGAGCGAAGAAGGAAAGCAAAACATGACAAGTGCTCCTGTCCTCTGAATCAGGCTGTGTTTGTTTTACTGCTATTTTCTGAGAGCTGTGCAAAACACATGCAGTGTTTTTAATACGCTATTGGCGCTCAGGGTCACTGGGCCAATTATTCCACTGCTAACCAACTATCACATTATTTATCAAAGAAAACAGAGAGAGAGAGAGAAAAAAAAAGCTTAACGACAGTCCTCCTTTTTCCCATGAAACGCAAGACCTGCTCTTTGTTTACCCACAATGCCCTTGAGTTTGCCACATTGTTGGAGTGCATAATGAGCCGCGTCTGACCAACATCAGCCTGACGCTCAGTCCCTGACCTTCCCACAGTTCGGTGCGTCCATGTTCTCTCGCTCTTTTTAAACACACACACACACACACACTCTTTCTCTCTCCGTCTTTTCACACTCTCGCTCTTGCACACCCCCTCTCTCTCTTGCACACACACACACACATAAACACACTCTCTCTCTCTCACCTTCTCTTGTTCTGTCTGTCTCTTAGCAAGTAGGGAAGGTAGGGAATGGGCCTTTCTTAATGGATTCACTTGTTGGAGCCACGTGTTGTAATGACTTCATGGCTTTTCCAGATTTTGTCTCTCCTTTTCTCTCTCTCTCTGTCATTCTTTCTCTCTCTCGCTCTCTCACTCTGTCTCTATGCTGCATCCTGCTGACCAGGGCAGCCAATTTCACAGTGGTCAGGTCACTTTATGTGTAGCTGATGACTTCCTTGCTCCCCTCAGCTAATTGCTTTACCACGTTGGGAGCTGGAGCCAACTCTGTCTGAGTGTGTTTGTATGTGTGTGAGGGTGAGTGAGGCGTCTGTCTGGGGTTCTCCCTTGTGGTGTGTGTGTGTGGGGGGGGGGGGGGGGGTATGTAAGTGTGAAGCTGTTGCTCAGAGTGTATGTGTGTGTGTGCAAGAATTATATGTAGGTGTGTGTGTGTGTGTGTGTGAGACTGTGTGTATACATGTGTGAGGCTCTCTATAATTCTCTCTCTCTCTGTGTTTATGTATGTGTGTGTGTTTATGTGTGTGTGTGTGTTTGTAAGGCCTCGCTGCTGTGTTGTCTCTGCTGCAGGGTCTGCAGCCCGCCCGTCTTAAAGCACACACACTGCGCATACAGCCCAGCTATCAGACTCAAAGATTCTTTTTTCATAGAGTCCCATAAAGAAGAATCTGTATTTGTATCTGCATGTTGTGATTAGAAGAAAAATATTTAATATTACATATATCAAAGTGTGTGTGTGTGTGTATGTGTGTGTAGACAGAGAAAGAGAGAGAGAGGGAAAGAGAGAGTGAGTGTGTGTGTGTGTGTGTGTGTGTGTGTGTGTGTCTGTATGAATGAATGGGAGAGTGTGAGTGTGTATGCACATTTGTGCACTGTAGTAGGGAAAACACTTGGCTCTGTCTTCTTAGCGTATCCTGACGGGAAGATCAGGTCACAGCGTAGGATGTTGACACAAATAAAAAAAAAAAAAAACAACAGTCAAAGAAAAGCACCTGCCTGCTGTGCTATGCTATTGTCCACTATGCACATTCAGCATGGTGCATTTATGTTTTATTACCCGAACAAAATGATCACGACAACATATTTATTAAATCAGGTCCTCTGGGAAACTATAACCTCTTTCAGGTCTTTCAGTTCCAATATAATCCTTGCACAATGGTCCGTTGAGGACATGCTCACATACAAATGTGCACATGCAATAAAATTTCCCACTAGGCATCCTGATACTCATAAAGTGTACGTACACACATGCACACACACACACACACACACACACTTACATCACAATGATTGCGAGCGAGTGAGGCTGGCAGAGGGCCTCCGGACGCTGGGGCAGTTGGAGAGGTCTGTGACAGAAATACAGCATTGAAGCTGAGAATGGCAGGAAGAAGCCTATTATTCTGCCCCATTCTCTTGAGCGTGCGTCTGTGTGTGTGTGTGCGCGCGTGTGTGTGTGTGCGCACGAGCAAGAGAGAAAGAAAGAGAAAGAAATAATAAGAGTGTTTATATGTGTGTGTGTATGTGCCTGTTCCTGTGCTTTTGAATAAGTGTGTGTGTATATATGTGTATGTGCTAGTGTTTGTGCATGCGCGTGTGTGTGTGTGTGTGTGTCTGTGTGTGAGAGAGAGTCTGTGTGAGACGCCTGTGCGACGCCTGGAGCCCGACTGCCGTGTTCTCGCTTCCCAGGATATCCGACTCACTGCCGCTCGCCCCGACCGAGAGCCAAATATTTCACTCCCGAGACGAGCGCTGCTTCCTGATATAGGATGCACTTGCTTGTCTCTCCGTGACCTCAGACACCAATAAAGGGCCCAGAATATGACTCAGGAGTCAAGAGACACACTGTTCGCTTTCCCAACCCAGGGCTATGGTGAAGCCTTTCTCTCTCTCTCTCTCTCTCTCTCTCTCTCTCTCTCTCTCTTTCTCTCTCTGTCTCTCTCTCTCTCTTTTGCTTCAGTTTGATCCTTCTCTTTCCCAATCTGTTAATTTCAAACTTCAAACTTACTTAGTAAGACACACACACACAAACACAGTACCCCATCCCTTCTTCCTTTCTTTTCTCTCTCTGCCAGTTTCTCCCTTTCTCTCTCTCGCTCTCTCTCCTACTCCACCATTCCCAGGAAAAATAAACAGTGAACTGTTTGTCTCAGCCCAATCAGACAATGCAAGTGTAGAGAAGGGGGATTATTTGCTTTTGCATCGGCTTGTTGTCCCACTTTTGGCCTTCTATAAACCAAATACTCTCAGATGATTGGAAAACCATAATAAAAAACAAGGAAGCTATCGGACTGTCTCTTGTGTCTGCTCTAACACCTCAAGCTTGATATCAGTTCCGCATTAAACACCATGGGAGACACACAGCTGTCTGTGTTGTCAGAGAGAGAGGGGGAGAGAGATTAAAAAAGGAGAGGAGAAGAGAGGGGGGGGAGAAAAAAAAGGAAAAGAGAGAGAGAGAACAAATTTTCATGACCGCTCATCTGTGTCACTGAATAATGTCTTTGAGTGATGAGGTCAATTTGTTGACTTCTTTTTCTGGAAATCAAGAGTGCACAGCCAACTTGGGCAGCAATGCCTTCCAGTAAAAACAACAAAAGTGTAGTACATACACAAACAACAATATTTTCCAGTGAGGAAAATCCTGCCAGCACCAAGTTCACAGCAAGTACTCTGAAACCTTTCACAGCTCTGTAAATCGAGTATGACTGCAGTAAACAAAAGGATAAATAAGGGGGCAAAGTGATTTGTAATAAATGATAATATCAATAAATCCAATGATAGCTCACTAAGCTTTGTGAATCACAGACCTTAAGAATGGATGCCTACTGTAGCAAGGAGATAAAGCGAACCTGGACAGGCGTCAGACTCATAACAACAGTGTCAGTAGAGGCGTCAGCTTCTACAATATTATCAATCAGCCACTGCCTTGAAGTAGTTAACACAGTTTCAGGAGTCCAAACACAGGAGATATAGAGATAGAGAGAGCGTGTGAGACAGAAAGAAAGTGAAAGAGGAAAGAAAAAACGAAAAGGCAAGGGCTCACAAAGTGTGTGTGTGTGTGTGTGTGTTGGGGGGGGGGGTGATGGGGAGGCGGCTCGTGTTCAGGGAGGAGGGAGGTCTTGAGATTGCGGCCGTTGCCGCTGTTGTTTTCATTGTGTGTGCGAGGGGGACGCAGGGAGGGTAAGAACAATAAATGCATGTAATGCTGACTTTGGAATGGGTCCACCCAGCCGTTTCCCAGGCCCAGCTAGCCTTGGGAACGGCTGATAGCTTGGGCACACCGTTGCAGTGGGCAGCAGCAGGGCCAGGGGCAGGGGCTGGGAGAGCAGGCAGGCAGACTGGTGGCACACTCAGGGGCACGCAGGGAGACGTGGCCGTGGAACAGAGCAAGTATGCCTGGGATGAAAGGAATCCCTCCTCCTGCCTGGGAAACCGGGGGCAACTTGTCTCAAGTAAGCACGTGCATGTGCACACACACACACACACACACACACACAAATACATACACACACCTCATACAAGTCATACATCCACAGACATGGATGCATGCAGACACACATACTTGCACATGTACACATACACACACACATACACACACACACACCTTGACACTCACAAACGAAGGTAGATATGTATATGTACACACACACATGCCAACTCACACACACACACACATACACACACACACACACAGTGTGTTCTCAGACAGGCACGCACAGGGTCAAGCATGCACAGCAGCCATGGTCAGATGTGTAAACACCCCAACACAGAAGCATAAACATCCTCACACCCACATGCTCACACACACACATACATACACACACA
This sequence comes from Tenualosa ilisha, assembly GCA_015244755.2. Lineage (NCBI taxonomy): Eukaryota > Metazoa > Chordata > Actinopteri > Clupeiformes > Clupeidae > Tenualosa > Tenualosa ilisha. The sequence goes on along the minus strand of PYXC01000317.1, from coordinate 1,780,181 downwards.
CACACACGCATGCATGTACACGCACACACACAGACTCGCACACACACACACACGTGTACATGCATACAAACACACACACACACACACTCTCTGTCTCTCTCTCTCTCTCTCTCTCTCTCTCTCACACACACACACACAAACACACGGACACCCACATATACACACTGACACACACACACAGCTGCACTCTCACGCATCTCCAAAGAGGGGTTGACTCTACCTCACAGCAAGAGAATTCCCAGAGGTGACAGCGGCCGAGCCAAACAAGCTTCCCAGCGCAGCCCTGTCCCGGAATCTCCACAGCGGCCGCGCTCCATCTTCTGTTTGGGAGTCACACCCTCCTCTTTATCGGAAGCACTCCATCTCCTGCTGCCGAGGATGGACCACAGAAAAATACCCTGATAACGGACACAAGCTGCAGGGACATTTTAACCACCCCACACCCCACCCCCATCTCTCTAAATAATTAACCCAAAACACCTCCTAATATGGAATGTCTGCAAACAGGTTTCATGGGTTGGTTAGTGGCAACCAAGACCAACTAAAAGAAATGTAATCAGATCCAGATCCAGAAATATTAAAAGGCAATTCCTTACAGAAGCATTAAGTCAAAGTTGTGTCAAAATATATTTAGAATAGAATAGAATATATTTAGTCTTCTTTAATTTTCGCTACACTGCTGCGTCTGCTGTAGCCAGTTCCATTGGTTATCATGGAAGCTAACTGATGTATGTTGATGTTACTTGACTTAACGTATCCATAGCCAATCCAGTTTAGCCTCTCAGTCAGGAGCCATTAGCGTTAACGTATCCATAGCCAATCCAGTTTAGCCTCTCAGTCAGGAGCCATTAGACACCATACAGACTGTATGTTATCAATGTTGATTTTTTTTCTTTTCTATTTGAATCTATCTTGTCTTTATTGTCGTAAGCTGCCCCTGGGAAAAGTGTGCATGGGTGCTGTAAAGTAGTCACAATCATTTTTTCCCAATTATAACATCTATCTCTCCCAGCCTAAATTGCTTGGGTATAAAAATAACGTGTGCCATTATGTTACGTAAAGTCTGAGGGTTTGGCGAGCCTGTCCAGAGGCAGAGGCGTTGGCTCTTTGAAGAAGCAGAGAAGGGGGGGGGGGTGTATCCGTCAATGTGGTGAGAGAGGGGAAAGTCCAGGTCGTGGAGGCTGGCCGGACAGAATGTTTTTAATTAGAGCGTCGTTCCCCCCTGGGTCACACCTGGGAAAGGCGAAACGCTACAGTGGCCTATGAGAGGGTGATGACAGGCCCAGTTTAGATATGTGCCCCTGAGCCCAGCCTGGCCTGCCAGTCAGCTAGCAGTGCACACAGCACAGGTTGTTTCCAGCCAAACACAGCAGACAGAATGAGAAGAGGGAGCATGCACACATACACACACACACACACACACACACATATATACACATACGCATGCACACACGTGTGCACACACAGCCAGCAGTAGCAACAGGAGATAGAATAACATTTGCACATGGTCTGTCTGCAAACCTGGGGCTTCAACAGCTTCTGTGAAGTCTGTGGTGATGACGAGCAGAGGAAAATCTTGAAGAAAGACAGACAGAAAGAAAGAAAGAAAGACAGAAAGAGTTTACAGGAAATTCTCATTTATTTAACATTTAACCAACGATTCCTCTGATGCACAACTACTATGTGTTGTCTCTAATTTACTGTATGTGGATAAAACATATCTGAACAATTGTAAAAAGAATATACAGCATTGGAGCTTAATATGTAATGAGAATATGATGCATGAACATTTCATTAAACCCATTAGATCTTTTATAGCTAAGAGTTGTGGCTAAATGACTTAATTGAAACCAGTTTTGTTTCATAGCTTGCCTCTATTGAAACACAGCAATGGTATTGTGCAACTCTCTGACAGAAACCAAATGGCTGGAGAACCACATAGGCATTCTTCTTGGCCTGTCACAAAAAAAAAAGATTGGATGAAAGGTCATAATTGCGTCTAGACCCTCTGCATGCTGTCCTGTATTGTCCAGCAAAGGTTTTCAGCTCCACTGGGTACACAGCAAACACTGATAGAAGGTGGTGTGTGTGTGTGTGTGTGTGTGTGCAGCCTAGGGGGGATAGGGTTACAAGTGAACAGTAACACCAGCCACGGCTGCCGCACAAGCATTGCTCCTGTCCAGCGTGTGTGTGTGTGTGTGTGTGTGTGTGTGTGTGCACGGGCGTGTGTGTGTGCGCTGGTGTCGGCCACGGTGGTGGCGGAGTGGAAGCGACGCTTTGCCACTGCTAACCTCCCTGTCACACCGGCCCCCTCTGCCCAACAGCACCCCACACACACACACACACACACCACTACCACCACCACTCCACCATTCCTCTCTTTGCCCCTCGCCTTGCCTATGTTCCTGCCCGCCTTCTCACACGATGATTGGGTTTCAGTGCGGCGCGCAGGGGCTGTGGGAACGAGTCATCACACTGGCAGGCAGCCTGGGAGACTGTGCCGCTCTCCACCGGGCCCAAGGCACATGACAGGGGAGGTTTTGTGTGTAGCTAAACAATGCGCGGTCTTCACTGTTTAACCCAGGAAACTGACTACAGCTGGGGCCTCCAACTGGCAGGGGGACCAGTTTGTGTACGTGTGTGTGTGTGTGTGTGTTCAAGTGAGAGAGAGAGAAGCGTGTGTGTGTGTGAATATGTGTGTGTCTGTCTGTCTGTGTGTGTGTGTGTGTGTGTGAGAGAGAGAGAGAAAGAGAGAGTGTGTATGTGTGAGAGAGGAAGAGAGGGAGAGCATTTGTGTATTGTGTATTTGCCTTGTTTGTTATTGTGGTTTACACTTCATTTATCTAATTATGTCACAACACCACTGTTAGCTCTGAGTGTTTACTAAGACAGAGATGAAACATACATTTGTTCTCCTTCAAAAACAACTTGTAAACTAAAGACAATTGATGAGCTCAAAACATACTGCTTTTTATCCGGATGAATGTGGTAAAAGCCTGTTATTCATTTCATGCCCTGGAAATCTGCTCCACAAAGGGTCATGCTTTTTTTAAGAAAACCTGCTCAGTGTTTCTTAGGATTTCTCTAAAACCCAAACTGATGGCACAATAATTCTCCTTAATGAAGAAGACCCTTAGCCGTCCAAGAAGCTGTGCCCCCAGTTTCTTTCTCGGTACTGCCTGCTCCCAGCCCCTCTTGGCAACTGTCCTTCAGCACCGCCTTTACAGTGTCAATTGGGTCTTTCTGATGTGCCATTGAAGATCAGCCCCGCCAAAGTCCAGGTGCGAGGACAGCCTCTGATAACTGGCCAGACTTGACATCAAGCGTGAATAACGGTCCTATTTTCTGAAAACCTTGGTAATATCCATTAGATAAAAATACCTTCACCTTCTACAAATGAAAAAATGTCAAAATGTGTTGAGTCGTTTGTTGATGTACAGTCCATTGGACCGAATTGATTGGTTTGATTCAAATTACGCTGCCAGAGGCTTTTGTACCCCTAGTTGGTTTTCTTATCCGCGCCACCCATGCTCCGATACGTGTAAAACCACATTATTGCAAATTCATTCTAATTTGACTTTTCACGACCAGGCCTATGCGATATTTCTGCCTTAAACATGGTTGACTGTCTTGTAAAATGTTTCTCACGCTTCTTCAGAGCCCACGGGCATTTTTTACTCGAGCGCTAAAACTGGGAAGAGTCCATCATCAGGGGAACTTGGAGAGCGCCGGAGCTGGAAACGCAGGGCGGCTCACACACACACACACACACACACACACACTCTCACACACATACACACACACACACGCACAGGCTTCGAAGCTCGGGGCGTTTTTTTCTCTGCTGTGGGTGTTTCCCAAGCCGGCCGTGGGCGGTAACGCTCCCCCGCTCCTGCGATTGAGGCTCCAACGGTTCGTGGGAAAGAAGTTCAGAGGGATTTGTAAAGTCACCCAGCGAGGGCTACCTGAGCGCACACGCTCCACCGACGACGAGCTAAGGAAAAAACCCATTATCACGATGAAGAGGCCTTGTGAGGATACTACTTCTGACAGCGATATGGATGAAACTATTGATGTCGGCAGCGAAAACAATTATTCTGGGTATGGGCATAAAATAGCAGCTTTGTCATCTGTAATCTCTACACTTTCCATCTACATGTGGACGTTAAAGTCTTCTTGAAAAGTTTAATGTAACCTCTCACCACAGTGAAGCAAATTTAATCTTCCTCTATATTTTCAGTGCTCATTACAACCTGGTAAAATCACAGAGCAAATCAATTAATGTAATTTTATAATTTTGTGTTGCACGTTATTTGCAGGTTATTTTTTTATACACCCGAAGAAGTTACTTCTTTATTTTATTTACAAACATCTTAGATTCGAATCGCAATGTTCCCGAAAGAGCTGACGTGCTGGAGAAAGTGTGTCAGTGTGTAACCAGTAAATTGATATCAAACATGTTTGCTTCCCAGGCAAAGTAGCGGTTCATTCATAAGATGCAGTTCACCTACAACAACTTCACAAGTAATGGCGCGGAAGAAAAGGAGAGGGGTAAATTTTACCTTGTACAATTCTAAGTGTGCTTGTTTAATTGGTTTATTTGAGGTCATTCTCTGTATTCTTTTAACTCCCCTTAATGTTTGTTTATTGTCCGTTCATTTTAGATAATTGAGAAGAGACGTAGGGACCGGATAAATAACAGCTTATCCGAGTTGCGCCGATTGGTCCCAACAGCTTTCGAAAAACAGGTGAATTGCACTTTCTTGTCACCTTGTTTGAACTTACTTAACATTTAATTTCTTTTTCTAAATGAGACAAATATTTACTTGTAAGTCAGATTGAATGTTCTCAATAGTACCTGCGTGTTCTGCACTGACGTTATTATCGCAGAAATAAAATGAAAAACTAAATTCAGTGCACCTTTGTTCTTCCTCCTGTCTGTACCTCAAGGGCTCTGCCAAATTGGAAAAAGCGGAAATATTGCAGATGACAGTGGATCACCTGAAGATGCTCCAAGCTACCGGCGGCAAAGGTAAGGAGTTAATTGGTTTCTAACTCAGCTGTGCCTTCTCTGCAGCGAAACCTGAGCGAGCAGCCCCCTCCCTTTGACAAGATTAAAGCAGTGGAAATCAATGCTAATGGCAGGATTGAACTCGTGGGAAAGCGCTGTAGGGACAAAAGAAGCACTTGACCCTGGGATTGTGTTTGCTTTCATAAACCCGTGGGAGGGGAGCGGGCCGCATTCACTGGCCGCCCTGTTGAGGGAGAGGGTGCTGGTGGTGTGTATGAGTGTGAGTGTGTATGTGTGTGTGTGGGGGGGGTCTTGTTTGGGGTTTCAAGAGAGTGTAAAAACCGGCGCACTGGGGAGACAAAACAAACATGCAAACATCCCCGGCCACAAAAAAAACAGGCCGTTACGCTTGCTTCTGCCCCCCGGGGGTCTCAGTGCACTCCTAACAGCCAGAGGCCCGCGTGTCCGAGCGTTTAATCACGTCGCTATCACAAACAGCTGTTGGCCTCATTAAAGCTGGTTAGAGACAAGCTGTATTTATAGGTACATGGCATTCAGAACTTCTCTCCAACTCTCTTTCCCCCTGCTCTTGTCTTTCTCTGTTTTCCCTTCCCTACAGTTTTTCATTTTACTTCCTAGCTCTTGCCAGACCTCTTCCGTGATTCTCATAAACTTTTCCTCCTGTCTAGCAAACTGTTGTCATGTCTTCCATTGACTGTCTGTCCAACCCTTCCATTTATTTCTCCATCACCTCTCAGTCAAAAAAGGAAAACGTGAAAACTGAATTTGACTTTTTCCCCCACTTTCTCAGCAGGGTACTTTGATGCTCATGCCCTGGCCATGGATTTCATGAGCATTGGCTTCAGAGAGTGTCTAACTGAGGTGGCCCGCTATCTGAGTTCTGTGGAGGGCTTGGAATCAGGGGACCCCCTCCGTGTACGCCTGGTGTCCCATCTAAGCAGCTGTGCATCCCAGAGGGAGGCAGCCGCCATGACCAGCTCCATGGCCCACCACCACCATCACCACCCTCAAGCATTGCACCCACACCACTGGGCTGCGGCTGCCGCTGCAGCTGCCCTCCACCCCCTCCCCGCCGCTGCCTTCCTCCCAAATGGATTGCCCCCGTCCTCATCCGAGGCGGCTTCCAGCAGGCTCTCAGAGGTCCCCCAACGGGGCTCGGCACTGCTCGCCGCCGGCCTCTCCTCATCTTCATCTTCCTCCTCTTCATCATCCTCCACCTCTTCCTCCTCCACATCTGCCGCCGCTTCCTCACTCTCTGACGCCACACTCCGGGCGCCCTCTACGGGCAGTGTGGCGCCTTGCATGCCGCCACAGATCTCCACCTCCCTGCTGTCGCTCTCGGCCACTGTGCATGCTGCCGCTGCGGCTGCCGCTGCCCAGACCTTCCCCCTGTCATTCCCTGGGGGCTTCCCCATCTTCACGCCCAGCCTGACGGCCGGCACGTCCAGCAGCCACACCGTGCAGGCCCACAGCCCCTCCATATCCAGTGGCACATCCGCATCCCAGCAAACCAGCAGCAGCGGCAGCAGCAAACCGTATCGGCCCTGGGGAACTGAAGTGGGGGCCTTTTAACTTGCCGCAGAAAAAAAGTCACCCCCCCCCACCCCCTTCCCCAAATGCTTGGTGTGGTTGGAAGTTCTCCACACTTTGTAGATAAAGGACTGTGGGAAAAAAAACTGTTACTCATTGGTCTGAGTTTTTTTTATCAAATGCTTATGAACTTGTTTGTTTGCGTGTTTGTTTGTTTTTCTGGTCTACAAGTTTTTTTAATCTTGTGACTGCGACATCAAAAACATGTGCAGTCTGACCCCTGAGGAGTGAGAAAATCCCCAGATGTTTTTTTATGTTTTACACTACAGAGGACATATCTAAACCATAGCAAAATGGCTATATTACTTTAAAATAAATCTCAGTTGCTGAGAATTTTGAAAAAAAACAGTTGCTCGACATGTTCCAGTGTTTGCTGGACATTTCTCTCAGACTAACTCGTTTTTCCCTGGGTCATACCCACGCTCTTGTGAGTTAAGAGACAGCATGTCACAGTTGGTTTTCATATCATGAAAAAAACCTAATGTATTTTTTAAAAGCTTGGCCAGATCGATTTTTATCTGTAGTGGGCATTAAGTTGTTAATACATAGCACTCTTGTCTTGCTTTGAGCGCACACATGTTGCACAATCTGTGCTGTGTTTGAAGGGAGGACGACAAATATCTTACCAATAAACCAAAGTATTTTTTTATGATAATCAGCTGGCTACTGTATGAATCGATGCAGTGTGTTTTCGTAAACTAAATCATTTAACTAACAAAAAGAAAAGTTTGTAAATATGTACATGTTTGGAAAAGATTAAGTAGAATTTATATTAAAATTAGAGAACATTTATATCGGTATGATGCACTTCAATCACTGCTGTTTCGAAAGGGACAGGAGCTTTTCCAACAAAACACTAAAGTTATAACAAATTTTACCAACCCACAGAGAAAAGTAAGCACTCTTTTGATATGTGTTATGTGTTATGCGTTAACATTTTTTCCTGTTCAATGATACTACTGTACTTTCTTTATTTTTGGGAAAAAATATATAGTACTCTGTTTCTGTTAAATGTAACAGTTTTCTATGCAAACAAAACCACTCCAGATGTCACTGATTAAATATGATGTTTTTTGAAACTGTGGGCAGTTTGGAGCGCATCATTCTTCTCCTCTGCTTTCACCACATCTGAGCAATTAAGCTGGCCCTGGAATGCCAAGAGGGCGAGGGGATTGTGGGCCCAGAAACCAACATATTGTCTGCTGAAGGAAATCATTTGCTCGTTCCTGTGTGTTGTTTAAATTATGCAAAGAAAGAGAGAACTGCCAGTGGGCCACACAAACAAATGCAATTGTATCTGTCATTCTGGAATGCAAAAGCCAGGACCAAAGAAAGAGTATCTGCTCCAAGACATTCAGCTTGTCTTGGAAAACGTAGCTAAAGTCAGTAACTTTCTGGGGAAGTTTGGTTGTCTTGTCACAACAATCTAGAAATTAACAGTGTCTCTTTCACAGTATCCAAATGTATAAATTTGTCTTGTTGTCCTTTGGCAGCAGTGTTACTGTCGTTGATGTTAAGACTTTCACAAGCTTTCTGTGAAAAGTGCAAAAAAACAGATCAACTCTTTCAGTTCAGACGATCTTTAGCACTACCGTCATTTGGTTAACAGCAGCACTCTGTCAGCAGGAACAGAGTGAAGACATGTGCAGGCATTTCTCTCTTTTTTTTTCATTGTTTCCTTTTTTGTCTCAAGCTCACCCGGAGCTTGGCAAGGTAGGCGTTCGACATGAAAGCCAAAACAACACTGGTCACACATCACACACCCAAGATGGGCCCAGCCTTTCCGCCACCCCCACAAGCCTAATCCACTTTCTTTATCCCCGGGGGTCTGTTAGAGAGATTTACATTAGTAAATCACTGTCACACCATTAAATTCCTTAAGAGTAAAAAAGTATCAGCATTTCCAAGTGAATGGGGATTACTCAAAACGGCGGCCGCTTGCCCATCGACAATCATGGGAACAGTGCTCGCCCGTAAATCCGCCGGTCATCTGCTTTAGTCCGCCTGGTTCTCACGCCGGAGCCCTGGCTTTGAAGTGGCCGTCATAAATCAGGAGCACACATGATCCCCCCTCACCCCCACCCCTACCAAAACCCCACGGTTCGTGCCCTCCGCCCAAGCCAACCTCGCCACTAACCGTGACCCAGAAGCATCACACCGTCAGTGGCATGAAGACAGTTAATGCCCCTTAAAAAATCATCCTTTATTATTCTTTGAACAGGAAATGTACTAATATCAGTGCTACCATGACAATGCCTAACAATATTGTTCATAGTACTTTGAAATTTGAGAATATTTTATTCAAATGGAAAGAGGGTGTTGGTGAGGAATGGTCCAAAATTGTTTACTAAAACACCGGTGTTGTAAGATGCCCCGATAAAATAATTTTTTATTGTGCCCTCTCAAAAAAAGAGATAATATCTGATGTCCCTCAGAATTAAATATCTTTGGACTATGTGACTATTGGAGAATTTGGGGCTTTCAGAGAGAGGCTTATAGGCTTGTAAAAGTATGGATATCGCTTTGCAAATAATGCATTCACCAAGCTACTATCTAGTGTTTATCAAAACAAAAAGTCTTCTGCTGCAGTCACTGAGGACTCACGTTCTGGCACCAGACCACGGCTTCTGTGATTGTTTTTGTTGTTTATCCACTTGAAGTTCTTTGGAAAAGTTCCAGACAGCCAGCAGGACTGTCATTCACTTGGCCTCTGAAGTACTGAATCTACTTTTGCAGTGGGTTGCTGAAAGCTTATTTTTTGCATAAGTAAGACAATGGACTAAGTATTATATGAAGATAAAAAATTAGAATGTGAATAATAGGTGTTGTTGGTTTATGCACTAAATTGCTAATGATCACTATCATTTTATTAGACAAAACTATACATTTTACCTTTTTCGGTCAACTATAACTACCAAAAAAAAATATGACCCATGCTATAATGTGGTAACTCACGCAACCATTTACAGTTAATTTTACAACCCAGTCCATAGAGAACATGTGTTTGGGCAGGTGGGGTGGTTTTAAACTTAAAAAACAACAACAAAAACAACAGATTTACTTACAGATGTTCTTATCAGCAGTTTAACAGGTAATTAGCTGAGGTTTTATTTTAAAAAATTCATTGACTCTCTCATTAGTGTTACTAGTGTCTCTCATTAGTGTGACTAGTGTAGGAACGGTAAGACAACCCCCTTGTGGTAACACTTGGGTAACACATGCTGACCATGGCAAATAAAATAAAATAAAATAAATAAAATAAAAGTAGGCCTAAATGACCTTTCATGAGTCATGTCCATTATGTACCTAGGCTTAAAACCTCAGAAATGGCCACAAATTGCATAACCCATAGCGCTGGTTCATTGGTTTGATGTAATTTTCTGCTCTGTAGTTGGGTTGTTAATTTCAGGCCAAACTGGCTAATTGACAGAGGCTAAGGTCTATACCAGACTCCAGAATACTGGCACATGAACAGACAGAATCAGGTCGATAGTCTAAGTCATTACACTTATGGTAACGAAAAAACAACGAGGTCTAGTCTAATGCACGTACATTATTGCACATGTTAAAAATAAAGTAAACTTGTAGGCTATGCAGAGTAGGCTACTGTCAGGCTGCTGCGATGAGGGCGTTAACCAATAAGAAGTCTCTATTCCATTGACCAATGAAAACGGACAAATCTTTGTCCTTCCGTGTTGACTTCTGCTTCCAGTCACAACAAGGAAGTCGAGTACAGTAACGTGGTAAAAACCTAGGGAGAAAAGACGTGTTTGAGGTAGATAATAAGTGTTTATAGTCTTGAATGAATGAATTAACACATTTTGAGGTTTTATTATTCCGCGATGAGCCTAACATTTGCATGCTGCCTTGCTTGAGCATAGGTTGAAGTGCCTTGCATAGCAGCCAAGGTATATCCAAATGTAGATTTCTGTTGCTGCTGTCAAGTTTTGTCAGTTGGTTGCACATGAAAAATAACGCTGAACGAACTGAGTAGGATATGAAAACTTTCAAAAGCCCTGGGCGCCATGGCTATGCGGTGGAAGCGTCTCCCTTCCTACCAAACAGATTGGCATGCGCGACTTCCCAGTATTATGGAATAGCTGGATGTGGAACGCTGTTTGTGCTGGAGCAAAGAGAAGCTGATATAGGTCTCCTCAGAAGGTAGGTAACGTCAGGCCAGAACAATGATAAAGATGAGTCTGAAGAATGGCCATGCCCTTTTATTTTTCACTTGCTAATAAAACGATGGAATGGTTAGGGTTGTTGTAAATGTTCCAGTAAGTTCCCGTGTCATTAATAAATAAGTACACACATTGAAATAGATACACTTTGCCACTTATAATCATTTCTTACATGACTTATTTCTCTGAAGTTTTGATTGGAACGATGGGCTGTTCGACGTCACCTGGAGTGAAAATAATGAGCACGTGCTGGTGACTGGCGCGGGAGATGGGTCTTTGCAGTTGTGGGACGTAGCAAACCCTCAAGGACCACTACAAGTGCAGAAGGAGCACGCCCAAGAGGTGAGGACCTTCACGTATGTGTGTAGTCAGGAACAGTACAGGTAATGTTCAGACTATCTGCGTTGCGACAGCGACGATGTAACGCATGACCATAACTTGGGTTTAAGGCCCAGTTTTGGTAGTGTCTGCGTCGCCGTGAAAACCTTCCGTCAAAGTGCACTGCTTTTTAACCATACAGGTGAACGCTAGAGACACCTGGATGTAAACCAGAAATAAATGTGACACCTCAGAAAAGCCCAAGAAGATCAAAGTCAAAACTTTAGGTAGGCCTCATAAAGCTATGCAGGTCACTTGGGTTTTGCTGTTATCTAATGTTAATGGGCAAAGGTCAGCTGTCTCACCACATAGGCAACAGAAGTTCCAACTGCTCTCTAAACTGACAGTGTGTATTAGAACTAACTTAATTAGCATTTTATATTCACAGTAGTGAAAATTTGGCTGAAGAATATGTGCATCTGCTTGTATTTCCATCCATCGTGTAATACAAATTAAGTATTTCAACCAGCTGCGGGATCAAAATGTAATGACTGGACGGAGACCTGGATAGAGATTCAACAAATGCAATTTCAGTTAAATCCATTTCCATCGACTGTGGGGATTTTTTTTATGGCGGTACACAATAAAATGTTATTATGAATGCCTAATATTCAAAAAGTGAGAGATAGTAATAGAATTATGCCCTATGCGCATGAAGAGTTCATTTAACCCCCTTCATGCGAATTGGATTTGTATTCGCATCAGGAGATTGATAGGCATTTGCAGGTGTTTCCAAATGAAGATTTCTTATTTGAATCACCAAAATGTGCATTAACAAATTATATGGAAACCTGGCTAGTTTAGCATGTTTGTTACACCTGTTCACTAAAAGGGATGTGAACTCATCAGCGACTTGAATCATCAATATCCCATTCACAGACCACATCAGAACTGGTTTACAGTGTGTTTTAATTTCACAGCCAACACAAAGAATTAGAGTTTATAGATAAATAAGAGCTTAAGATCCTGAATAGTGTTTTTTCAAACTTCAAAAAAGTTAAGTGTTGGGATTTTGTTGAAAATAGTGTCATTAACCACCCAGGAAAATCTGAATGAATGGAAATATTACCAAGTCTGTTAAAGTCATGGAAACATGGGAGCAGCATATTCTGGTCTCAGTTGGTGTAGACAGGTCTGTGGAATGGCTGATATGCTGAAGGCGTGATTGGCGCTACCTAACTATTCTCTAAACCAGCTGTTAACCCAATCCAACAGTGGGACAGCTGAACTAATTGTAACTAATAGAACTGTGAATAAAACATGCATCTTGTGCTAATCTCCTTAAGAAAGCAATTTTTTTTACAATGTTCAGAGTTTTCTGACCTATAGCCTACAAGGTGATTTCATATGTGGCTGAGAGGCTCTTCAAAATTCTGGCATCCAGAGAAGTAGGTCTTAGCACAACAAAAGTAGTTTCACCATAGCCTATCCATGAAATCATAAACAATAATAAAGCAACACCACAGTCACAGGGTGATCCACATATTTATTTATTAATTAGTTAATTTGATGTGCAGATTTTCTTTTAATTATTATTGTGATTGTTTTTCCTGTTTAGGTTTATTCTGTTGATTGGAGTCAGACACGGGCTGAGAATCTGCTGGTGTCCGGTTCATGGGATCATACAGCAATAGTGGTCAGTGTCCCGAGTGTATTTTGATTAGTCTGCAGATATGTAAACCACAGCCAGCACAGAGAATATAACATGATGAGCTCATCCAAGCAGAGCCCTTAAAGAAAATTATAAAGACTTCCATTTAAGAACTTTACTCCTTTTCTCCTAAAACCTTGCATATTTGTTTTGGTTTTTAATTCAACACTATTTAAGCATCAGTCTTGAAGCACGACCTCTGTTTTGCTATGTTTTTGACATTTAAAAAACAGATATGTGTAACATTAAACAAGTCTATGCATAGCTGCAGGGCATCTGAAAACTATGTAATTTAAAACAGGTAACTCTTTAAACATCAATTGCCTCATTTTGAAACATTTGCTTTAAAGGATAAATCTGGTCTAATTATTTAAAATGTAGCAATCTACACGTCTGGTCATGAAAAACATTGTCATTTTTGACTTAACAGGAGACAAGAAGCACTGTGTCTGTTGTCCTGTTGCTTCTCAAGATTAGCCCTATGCAATGCTGTCTGGCAAGCAAAGGGAACCTTTATTTGAACTCTGATGTGTTTTTGCCCGGGTATACCTAGCATCAAACTGGCCCTTCTTTTCTATTTTATTATATTAATTTGTGGTGACTGGAAAGTGTGTAGGCCAGTGAATAAGATTCTTAAACCAACACATCCTTGTAAAACGTCATCCGTGTTTCTGCAGTGGGATCCTGAGCGTCTCCAGTGCATCTGCACCCTGAGAGGTCACGAAGGGGTTATCTACAGCACCATCTGGTCCCCTCATATCCCAGGGTGCATTGCATCAGCATCAGGTAGGCAGGACAGGAAAGAAGAAACAAATCAATGAGAAACACTGGCAGTGAACAGATCTGTTCTTATAATGCTTGTCCTCATTACATGGTAAAATTATATCCTTGTATGTTGGTTAAAATGTTAAGCATGATTTATGTTGTCTAAAGCAATGCATGTACTATTATTACTATAACAAAAGAGATCTATTATGTGGTATGGAAGTATGTATTCACAATTTGTGGTTAAAATGTTGCTGTAGTGCCAAAGTTTACCACATGGTGTCACTAAAGCAATGCGTGCCTGTAGGAGTCATTAATTGATTGCTTTTCATTGAAGTATTTCCAAGCTGTAATGAATCCTATTCATCAGGATAGTTTGCCACTCCTGCAGAAAATGGCCTCCCATCAGCATTTCACAAAAGTGCAAATACCCAGACAATTTTAATTAGCCCCAAAATTGACCCATGTGGCACTTATCACTAAACAGCTTGTATGATGTACAATTTAGCTTTACCATCAGACTCCAGGATTACTGGTACATGCTAAAGGCTCTGCCTTTCTGTGTCTTTGTATTCCCTTGTGAGTGTACTGTACACACATATGCGTGTGTCTCAGTAGGCCTTTTTTTTCATTAGCAACCCAGAGAGCAGTGTTCCAGCAAAGCCAGCTACTGTGTGCTGATCTTATCTTGCTGTGACAGAGCCTGCAGCAGCTCTACACAGCACAGGGGCTGTAGCTGTGTGCCTGCCTCCCACACTGCAGTCAAACGCCTCTCTCTTAGACACACACACATACACACTTAGGCAGGCAGCACGTAGCCCCGCAGTGCCAACTCTATGCCCACTAAATTTCTTCCGTGATCACAGCATTCCGCATGTGGTGATGAAGGCGCCTCATAAACTAGCCGGTGGACATGCATGCGACTGCTGACTGATCCAATCTGAACCACAATAGCCTATGACACAACATTTCTATGATATTCATAGAACTGCAGTTACATGTGTAACATAACCATCGTTCTGTTTAATTTCTGCTAACCTCCAGAGCCGCTGCTTTAAGTATCTGGCTGACTAACACCAACAGGGCCATGAGGAAGACCTACTAAAGGCCTTTGCACACCGGCTCCGGCAAAGTGCAAAGCACTGCGCTTCCAACATTCTATTCCATTGTTTTCAAAACCCTGCACACCAGCGCCAAATTTTGCTGCTGCCGCCTGTTGATTACGATTCACGTATTTTGTCAAAGCCTTTCGATAAAAACCATTGGCGATTCCACAGGCTGCTATGCTATGTTTGCTGCCTGCAGTGTGCAGAAGGAAACAAAAATGTCGAATTTGAGAGTGGTTCGCAATGCTGTCTGAACAGATGTGCGGAGGCCTTAACCAGAGAGGGTGAAAGCGGAGCAAGAGGCACAAACGTTCGTTAAGTTCCATGTTCTATTTTCCCAAGGGGGGGGGGGGGGGTCCCCTTTATGCAGATCAGAGTCGAACCCTCATATACTGATACAGAAGATCATTAAACTGTTTATATTGTGACATAATGTGACACTCTCACTTATGCAGACTGGAACAATTTACGTTTGCTCCTTTTGTAACGTATGTTGCTCTAAATTGGTCAATATTCAGTGATCTTTGATCTTAACCCTATGCGTGGCTGGAGAGTGGGTTGCTGTGGTCAGCGGGTTGCACATAGCCACATTTGATTTGACAAAGACTTGTTATAACAATGCTCTCAGTGTTCTCAGTGCACTGGGCACAAAAGAACATCACCCGCACCTTAATGGATGCCATAGCAAAAGAATATCATCCGCACCGTAACGGATGCTATGGCAAACAAAGGCTGTTTTAATAGATTTAATACGGACCCCTCCAGAGGTTCAAAAACCAGACTTAGGTCCCAAGAGGCTCTTTAATTTCTCTGAGGGGATCTGAGTCTCTGAGCTCTTTTAAGAAAGCAGCTCACCAGAGTATGAAATGCCGTTACTCCCTCTGCTCTGTTATGCATAGCCGATATTACAGCTACATGCACCTTAATGGTGGAAGGTGCAAGGCCATCATCAAGGCGTGATTGTAAGAAACTATGAGTATTTATTTATTTATTTATTTGATACTTTTATCCAGAGTGACTTGCATTCATTAATTACTTCAGAGCCAGTCTTCCCTAGATCAACTTAGATTTAAGTGCCTTGCTTAAAGGCACAACAGTGGCAGCTGGGATTTGAACCTGCAATTTCCAGAACTCTTCCGCGGGTGACTTCCGCGGCTAGTAAGCTGAGTCATTGAGCGCATCCACTCTAGATAAGAAGCAAATTAAACTTGTAATCTTTACAGAATTGTTAATAGGTACCGATCCAGAGCGAGATCACTCATAAAAGGCTTAACTAAAAAAAAAACTTCACTTATCTAACTAATAGCAAGACAAAGTCACGTAGCTGAATCACAGTCTCAAGAGGGTGAAAAAAAAAGACGCTCCAACCCATATAAGGTTTATAAGACTCTTAGTGATTTAACGACAAATATACTCCACACTTGGATGGATGATTGGATGAATGGAGTATTGTTACCTGTTCTCTGATGTTACAATAAAATATATTAAATTTTGATTGATCAAAAATAAGCTAAAGTGCAGTTTTACAAGCCCAGTTGCAACCTTATGTTTAGGCTGGATATTGTCTGTTTTGTCTAAATGCCGTCCTCGCTGCCACAATTGAGCTACAATTGATTTGTGATATGTGACATCACATGTAGGCTATGTGTTAATGGCTATTTTCAAGTTCAGGATTTACTTATGAATGAGAGCATAATCATGTCTCATGTTCATGACCGCTCTTTAGCCATGCACAACCTCCTTATGAAAGCCAGGGCTTTCCATGGTTTAGAATGGTCTCCATGGTTTTCCATTCTATGTCTCCTTTAAGTACTGGAGCAAGATTACATCACCCTGATTGCAAACGACTTTCACTTGTACTCCATGTGCATGTGATGAACATCCAGGTGCTTAAATCGCCGCCTCTGGCAGGGAAAATAGTTGTAGGAACTGCATTCATTGGAGCTATAATAGTCTCATGTAGTATAATGTAGTCCCAATAGTATGATGGCTCCATGTAGTGTGAACAAAAGTACCTCTGGTGTGGAAGCACCTTTTGACACATCAGTGGAGGCCCCAGACCAAATGGTCCTGACAACTTGACTGAATTTACATCAGTCACAGACTAATATGTAGGTTCCATAGGCCCTTTTTGGAGCTGTCAGAGCTGTTTTGTGAGAATACTACAGATCATGGACCATGCTGACATTTATCATTTTGTGTAGAGCTCACAAATGTACAGTATGTTAGAGAGGTATAGTTACCAGCAAAAAGAAGCAATGTCATCACTAACATAGGGTCTCCTCATCACAGCCCTACTCTCCGCACAGCCTGCAGTTACCTGCAAGCTACTATTCCTTTTGCTAATGCTAACGCTGTTTCTGTACACACAACAAAGTTATCACTACCTGTATGAGTCTCACAATGTCCTCAACAAGTTTGGACAGTCAGTTGTGTTCAGCAGTATTTTTTTATCAAGGCTACATTTGTTGCTGTTTTCCGGCAGCCAAAACCCTCGCTGTAAGGTCCATTTCACTAATGAAATGCTCAACTGGTTCCAACTGGCTCCCAATAAGCCCGAAGAGCCAGCTATGCACTCACTGACTCACATTTGCCTCAGACATATTTCAAAGTTACATTTACATTTTTACATGCTGCATTTGTCTTAAAAGGGGCAGAAAAGTATAGACTGACAATAGCAAAGATGCAGCCCGATAGTTTAAAGACAGGGATGCTGTGACCCATTGAACCAAGTTCAGTTCTGTAATCAGCCATGTTGTTGCAGAGGAGAAGATGAATGCCACAGGACCTCTTCTTTCTCCATAATATCTTTTAGATCTTTTTGTCGCTAGAGTTGATTTATTGCTTACATTGCTAAATGAGTCACCGACGCTTGTTCAAGTAGGGAACCCCGGGTGGATCATGCCACAGAAGTGCTTTGTTGAACACATCACTGAGCGTGAAACAGGTATTGATCAGCTGAAGAGGACTTTGCTGCATATTTTTGACAAAGTTGTTACTGGCTCGGTGGCTTCATTGTTCTCTCTGTAAGCTGTTTAGTGTATGATCATGTAATTCAGAAACTAGCCTTTGGTGCAATGCTGTTGACATGTGTGCAACACACACGCACACATACAAATCATTATCTTTCAGCCTTTAACAAAGGAGGAATTTCCACTGGATGCACACACACACATGCACACTCTCTCTCTCTCTCACACACACACACACACACACACTCACACACACGCTCGTATACATAGACACACTCTCTCACAGACACACACATTAACACACACACACACACACACACGCTCACCCTCATGGGCATTCTTTAGAACTATGTGCTGACAGAGGGACTCCCTGACCTCCTTCATTGCCTCAAACAACAGCATGCGCTAGCAGGCGCATCATGAAAAATGCTAACAGATCGATACGCGGTCCCTTGGAGCATAAACTCAGTGTGTGGAGCTGACTGGTCCGAAGGCAGGCAGCCTTAGTGCACCACCACCACTACTGCTGCCACCACCTCCTCAGTCGCATGGGCATCTGGGCAGTGCCAAAATAGCCTGTGGGTAAACGGATGCAATCGATGAGTTGGACAGTTCAGACACACACTCACACACACAGATACACATTTAGAGATACACACTGATACACACAAACCAAATGGACGCTTCAGACCAAAGACCTGGTGTTACTGAATGAGGCTGGCAGCCTGAGGGGCTGCAGCCCACACAGATAAACTGGCACAGACCATCATGGGTCCTAGGTTTGCTGAGCACCACAAGGAAGGCAAATGAAAGGACACGTTCAGTTTTTTACACTTATAGGCTGGTCTTTTAAGATAAAATACAATGTTTGAGATAAAAATTTGGACGAATGTTCTGTTCAGGAATTTTTGTTTGTTGCGGTAGCACTCCCCCACCTACAGAATGGCTGTATAGATGCACAGCTGCAGTCTTTCCTAAATCGTATAAACTTTTATTTGTAAAGACATGAAACTCACTGAGTGGTCAGTAATGTCATGATCAGAAAACAAGGCTTTAAGTGTAAAAAAAAAAAAGAAAAAAGGCTTTAAGTGTAAAAAACCTACACTCTTTTAAATCTTTTAAAATCTCCTTGATAATCACATGCATAAAAGCAAGCCTCTTTAGTTTGATGACGGTAACTGGATTACCTGGATGTCATCACTATAAATGCTACGTGAAATCATCCTGGCTGCTCTTAATGTTTGTAAGACATCAGTGTAGCCTCCTGATTCTGATGGACTTGTACTAATTTGTCTTGTCAAACTAGTATCCTTCACTGTTTTGCTTTGATCCGTGGTGAAGTCAGCTCTAATCTCCTGTTTTTAAGGATCAGCCGAACATTTGGCATTTGTCAGGCATCACATGGAGCAGTGCGCAGGACTTAAGATTGCCTTTCATATGCACAGGAAATGTTCTTAGACAGCTGCTCAATTTAGTCACCGAGGCTGGGTATTGCTAGTTGCAGAGGCCTTCATAAAAATCCGTCTCTTACTGGATAAAGCTTTTTCTTCCTTCTCATCTCACCCCTCGTTTGACAGCTGCTTGATAGATAATGTCATTCACCACGGAGCTCCACTTTGAAGCGAGGCTGGGAAACAATGCAAGCACTTCCTCCGATTAGAGCTTATCAGGAATTTCTCTCAACCATCCTTCCACCCTCCACCCTCCCTTGGTTTGCCGAGGCAATGGATGACCGACAGCGAGCCTGCGCTGTAGTGCTGTGTGAGTGGAGAGCAAGAGTGCTTTAAAAGATGGAGCACTTCTGTTTTTTTGGGGGGGGGGGTTTGTCAGCAGACGATCACACTGTGCGATCCATTTTGTGTGTAATTAAACACGTCTTGTACATCCTGAGCAAACCCATCCATCAAAGTTTTGGGGAAAAATGGAGGGAATGGGGTTGGGAGTGGGGATGGGGATGGTTAAAAGAAAAAAAAAGAAAAAAAAAGACAAGAAATTCCATTAAACTGCAGCATCTAGGTCATCCCCTGCCTGAGTGTGTTGACGTAAGTAATCTTCCTTCCACCACTCCACAAAAAAAAAAACTTCTGAGCCATCCTCTCTTTCTCTCTCTCTCTCTCTCTCTCTCTCTATCTGTCTTTCTCTCTTTTTCTCTCTGTCACATCGTCACACATCCTGCTGCTGTCCTTGCTCCTCTCTGCCCCTCCTCTCCCCTCCTTCTCCCCTCTCAATCAGCCTTCCTTTCCTAATTCGGAAGGATTTTCTTCTGTTTGCTCACTGCTCGCAGCTGCAGAAAGGCTGTTTAAAAAGTCCTGCAGAGTCTACTTGCTCGGTGCACTCAGTGACATGATGGTCTGCTAGCAACGTGTCAGAGAGAACTGCAGGAGAACACTGCCGCATTTTAAAAGCAATTCATCCCACCCCCTGTAAATGTCCATTAAACAACATTGCAGATGACTGCTTTGTATACCAGTGGTAATGATGTACTGAAAAGTGGGCTTTTTTAAAAACAGGTCTATCAAGACTTTGAACAGTGATTGTGACATTTTGACATTAACTTTAACCTTAACCCATCAGAGTCAAATCAGTGTTTTGGAGCAGGAAAAAGACACTTGTCATAGTGTTATTAGAAGTGCACTGACCTTGGTGTTATGATCAGTTGCGTTGATCAATGTGTGCTTGCACTCCATGTTTGAGAATCATCTTGACTTGGCTGGGTTTAGCCAGGATATGGACCCTGACCCTGTTACAGTGAAATGTGTGAAAGGGACATCTTCTTTTGAACAGCGCACATAAACCAAACCATGGTGCCATCCTTTCAGAGTTGTTCCACAATTGTTGTGTTTTACTATGCCAGGCCCTCAGGTACTGGCACGTCGGACACACACAATGCAACCTCTGCCTTTTGGCACACTTGATAGACCTGACTCTCATTGTTGGAAGGAGGGCAGAGCACACAATGACAATGTTTTTTAAGCCTCACAGGCTGACTACTCAATGTGTTTGCCTTTTGCGGTGGTGCTGTGCCTGCTGTTCATGATACAGGATGTTGGTATACTGTTGTGAGAGCTTGCCTTCATTGTTGCTGCTCGCTCAGACCTTTGAGAAGGAGACCAGAGCATGTAATTACAGAATCTAAAACATTGTAACAAAACTAGGCTGCAATGCCTGTTTTATGTGATAGGAGGCTTAGTGTGAAATACTAGCGTGCTCAGTGTGAATGCCTTCGAATTCTGTTGTAGTCTGATGTGCTGTTTTACATCCAGACTCAATGGGTGGTCATTGTTCATTCTGAGGGGTGTAATCAGCATTGGCTTCTCACAGGGGGGTCAGAAAAAGATGTAGTCTGGTATGTGTGTGTGTCTGTGTGTGTGTGTGTGTGTATTATGGGATGCACATACATATGAATAGCTTATCTTAAACGTTCAATACAAAGGTGGTGCTTTCTTGAGCTGCCTCATACAACAAGCTTAGCAGCATCGACCGAGTGCATGGTCACTCACTCCTTGAAGGTGCAGAGTTCACCTCCGAACCATTAAGCAAATGCTGAGGCTTCACAGCACGTTAAGAAATTGGCTAATTAAAGCACAGGATCATTTTTCAAACAGGCTGATAATGGAATGTACCATAATGCTGATTCACTCAGTTTGGGTACATGTGCCAAGAACAACAAAAATACATCTCCCTTCAGATACGAATAGCTTGTTATGTACTTGTCCATCATTCATGTACAGTATATGAATCACTTATAATCAGTTTCAAAGGCATATTTTTAGATAGGTATTTTTTAGGATTTCAAGGTCTTAAGGCATTTTATTGTTATATGGACATTGTGAGATAGGGAGGACCTGTCCTCCTAATTCATCACTCAGAGGCATGCTCTAGAGTCCAGACATTTCAGCTTTTGCTCAAGGAAAATGTAAGAACAGCTTTTATAGCACAACACTGCCAAAAATATATATCAGCAAAGGACACACAGTTACTAAGCTAACAGGCTTTTATCGATGCCAAGTTTATTACACTGGTTTCAAAGTGTGCTAGCTGCTAGCAAGCTGTTAACAGTCTGACTTCACACAAGATCTTTGGAATGAAAATGTAAGTCCATTTAGTGTCAAAGTGTCTTATCAGACCTTAAAACTCTTACTTTGTCATTTACATTGATGACGGGCAGCGGTTTTAGCTGGCCTGGCCAGGACTCCAGCGCAGGTATAAGACTCTAGGAGCCGCAGGGTTTTCTGTAATTGTTCCAAGACTGCTAAATTCGAAAGCCATTTTGCCTCTGTGTAGAGGGGCTGTTAGGCTGTTTGGCGGCTCTGCTGAGGTAGCAGCAGTGTTTCTTTCTGGCATAGTTTACACACACTGATAGCCTGCTCTCTCTCTCTCTCTCTCTCTCTGTAAGGTCATTGCTGACTGCAGAGGGACCCAGAGAGAGAGAGAAAGTGTATGTGTATGTGTGTATGTATGTTTCTGTCTGCGCAGTGGAGGTTGTTAAAGTCTATTGGAGCAAAGAATGAGAAAGAGTGTGTGTGTGTGTGAGAGAGAGAGAGAGAGAGTAAGAGAGAGAACAGGAGTGAAAAGAGAGAGCTAGTGCACTTTAAAATCCTTTAAAAGCCCTAGACTGCCGTTGTGCTGATGAGTGGTGCAGTCTCCTGGCAGGGAGTCTCTCCAGCTCCATTGCCCCATGCCAGGCAAACCCAAGACCCAATGCAGGGTACACAGGAAATGGTCTGAAAGCCATTTCTTCTCACTTTCTTCTCGCTTTCTTTTTCCTGTCATTTTCTTCCCCTCTTTGATTTTCGTTTTTTTTTTTTTTCATTAGTTTTCTGTGTGTGTGTTTGTGTGTGTGTGTGTGTGTGTGTATGTGTGTGTTGTGTGTGTGTGTGTTAGAGAGAGAGAGACCCCAGATTGGGAGAGATTGAATATCTCCCATACTACAGTCTAACTCTTTATCTTCATTTGTGCCACCAGGCGATGGAACTCTTAGGGTATGGGACATAAAATCTGCCTCCTGCCGATTGGCCATCCCAGCCCACAATGGAGAAATCTTAAGCTGTGATTGGTGCAAATATGATCAGGTATGGGTGGCCCAGCGTCAGCGTTCAACAACTCTCTGTGTGAGGAGCTGAGAACTGCGGCTCATTTAATCAGCTGAGCAAACACTCAGAGTTTATGACGCTTATTAATCTCTCCAGCTCAGAGAAATTTGTAACCCATTTCAGTGATGCAATGAAGAAAATGCACTTGACAGTTTTCAGAGTGTTTTAGTGTTTCCACAGACACAAATTGTTTGTCTTTTTATTGCTCATACTGGGGAAATTGAAAATCGTATTTATCTAATAAATAACGTCACAGATGTTTACTCACCTACAAAAGAGGTTGAAGTTCTAAACAGGCAAATACAGTCATGTGCATAATCTTTTTCTTTTTTTTCATCAATGTCATGCCAGTTTCTTTAATGCAGAGAATGAGGTGGAAATTGAGGCTGATATATAAATCTCTCTATCCTGAACTGTAATTCAGGTTTGCTCAGATTAGAAGCATTTTTCAATGCAATTTTTCCTTGGCAAAATAAAGTGCAAACTCCATTTCTAACTGTTGGATGAAGATATGGCAAATCTGCCAAACAACCCCTAAGATGCTGTGTGCTCAGCATCTTTAAAATAAGATGGCTTAGAAGAATTACTTTTGCCTTTGAATAATCTGCTCCTTTTTTTCCTGTTCTGCATGTGTGTATGTGTGTGTTGTTATCAGAATGTGTTGGTGACAGGATCCGTGGACTGCACTGTGTGTGTGTGGGACCTAAGGAATGTGAGACAGTCGGTAGCCAAGCTACTGGGTCACTCCTATGCCATCCGCAGAGTCAAGGTAGCTTGAAAGACCCTCTACCCTGCAGCATGATGACTGATCTTACGTGATTATCACACTTCATTTAGAATTTTATTTGTTTGCTATTCCAGTTCCAATTTTGCTGATTGATTGCTTATTGCTTCTTCATTTCAATTCCATTAAGGTTAAAAGTCTACAGTGCAGCATGAGTGATCTTACATGATTATCACACACACAGATATTTGTGTTTAGTTGTTTTTTATGGATCGGACTTAGGATGGGGTATCATTTGAATGTTATTTGATTGCAATTCCAGTTCCAGTTTTGCCCCTTTGATTCTGATTCTTGGACAATTGTCAATTTCCATTCCATGGTTAAAAAGGTGTACTAATGTTTTGATAACGAAAATGTATTTATTTAAAACATTCTGCATATTCTAGCAACCATAGGAATAAAATGTCCAATAAAACTGCAAACAGTGTAGCGCTCAACATGTCCTAGCAGATTGCTACCTAAGTATTTGCAGATAGCCTAGGTAGATTTTAGGTACTGATGAGCCGAACCTAAACTCAAGCAAGGATACTAGTCAATTATTATTTGAGTGCTCTTGTCGACTCTTATTTGGAATTGGCTCTTTGCTCCTGAAACCCTACATAGACAATTTTTGAAGTCCCTGTAGTTACTAGCACTACACTACTTTTCAATGTTAAAATGCCTGAGCTGAATTAGATTGCCATCTCTACGCATCCATGTCTTACAAGCAGGAAATTGCTTTCTGTCAGTCAAGCCCACAGTGCCTCCACAATAAGTAATTACACAGTGCAGATAAAGTCCATGAATGGGTCCTAGACACTCATATTTCATATTTAAGAGGTATCTGCCCCTCGAGAGGCTTTCATCCCTAGGAATGCGTTGAAATTATGGAGGCATAGTTTTTTGACATCACTTTTGAATTGTCATGGTAACCTTCGTAAATGTAATTAAATACCTATCACAACTTCACATCACTTGGATATTCACAGCAGAGGGACTGCCAGTGGAGGCCTCCACTAGCCACATCTCATGTTGCATACCAAACTCAAATACAGAGATGTTAGTATTCATTGTTTTCAGACATTTAATTTCCTAATTTGATATGTGAGTGCTCCCACCCATATGCGTGATTGTCTCAAGTGAGTTAACCTGTTGAGATTGGCACGTGTTGCACAGAGGAAGCTGTGTAGGCTGCAGGCCCATTATCGTCCTCCTGACACACGTCTCTATTAGTTTGATCAAAGCATCAAGCTAAGTCCAGTTAACAAGTGCAGCTAAAAAAAAAACAGTCTAGAGGACGATGCCTGTCAAGTGCCTGTTTAAAATTGTCAGCATGTTTACGCCCATGTGTGTGTGTGTGTATGGTGACAGATATAGATTTTCTTTAAGGATCAACTTTAATTGAGTTGGAGAAAATGGTGAGTGTGTGTTTGCGCGAGGCAGGAGAGTGGGAGAGGGGTAGGGAATGGTAGAGGAGAGGAGAGAGAAAGGGACTGTGTGGTCAAGCATCCAACAATTACACAGATTACACTCAAGAACCTCAAGTCAAACACCCCCACCCCCCCCCCCGCTATGTCATGTGAAGAACCGGAATTCCCACAGGCCAGCTGCACAAAACACACACACACACATATACACACACGCACACATACGCACACACACACACTCACATACAGACACTCAGAGAACACCTGGGCAGAAATGTTAAATATTTCTGACATTCCAGAACATGCACATGCAGTCACATAGACACTTGTTTGTGGGCATTTGCCCCCACACGGTTGCGTCTGTTCACTCGTGTGTGTGTGTGTGTGTGTGTGTGTGTGTGTGTGTGTGTGTGTGTGTGTGTGTGTGTGTGTTCCAATGATCCATCCTCTGTCTATGAAGTGCTTTACGAGTCCTGTTTTGAAGTTGCTGGCTTGTTGTTTCAACCGGTGGTGTTCAGATAGAGATTTCGGGAGGCATCAGCTCAAAAATAGCTTGTGTGCGAAAGGCCTGGTGTCAGCACTCCTGTGAGGGAATAGGAAAAAACCAAGTGCCAATTAAATGATAAAAAGACCCGACAGAGTCATTGATTTTCTTATCAGATTGATTTAAAGTAATGTATGGCTGGACTCGGTCATAGTGAAGTGTTCATTGAATATGTAGGGCTATTATCTGTGCGGTGTGTTAGGGTTTTAAATGAGGCAGGTGTGTTGGCTTTGTTAGCTTAAGTTCTACAGTCCTTTTTTTTTTACACTGTAAAAATGGTAAATGGACTGCATTTATATAGTGCTTTTCTACGCCTACGAGTACTCAAAGATGCTTTACAGTGCATGCCTCACATTCACCCATTCACACACCAGTGGCGGAGATTGCCATGCAAGGTGCCACCCTGCCCCAGGAGTAATTTGGGGTTCAGTATCTTGCTCAAGGACACTTTGATGGGGTCAGCCAGAGTGGGGCTCAAACCTGCAACCCTCCGGTTGCCGAACGGCACCTCTACCACCTGCGCCACAATCACCCCAAAATAAATGACTATATCTCAAACAGTTAATGAATTTAAGGTCATAATGTAGGGTGAGTTATTATCAAACGTAAAAATTGAAAACGAAATGATTATTGTCTGCTACTGCATTGTCAACGATTTTCAAATTATTCTGTCACTCTGCCTCACTTTTGCTCTTTCTCATTTTGTTTCTCACAGTTCTCTCCATTTCATCCCAGTGTCTTGGCGTCCTGCTCCTATGACTTCACCGTCAGGTAAGACAACAAGAGAAGAAGTGAAACAGAAGGAAATTAAATGGCAGCATTCAGTGCAGTGCAGTGCAGGGCGGTGAATGTGTTTCCTCCATCACCTGTCCAATACAAAACGACAGCTGTGTGTCTGCCTGGAATTACACGCGTTACAAGAGCCAGCCAGAGAAACATACAGAAGCTGCAGTCAAAGTCAGGGAATATCAGGGAATTTTTGTAACAGCATGTAGTCGTCTCCCAAATGTGATTGTTTCCATGGTTCCACTTTGTTCTTTATCAGGTATTACCTTCTCTCGTGCCTTGCTTGAGTTGTTCACTTAAAATTTGTGAACCTAAAAAAATGGAGAGATTACAAATTGATTGGTTTAAAACACCTTGTTTTTTTGGCTCCTAATCCAGGCAGTATATTCTACTATTTGTAGAGAAGATCATGTTAATTCTGCTTTTTAGTCAGGGAAAGTCATGGAAAAGTCAGGGAATTAGAATTTTTGAACTTATGCTGATAATTGAATTTGATGTGTCAAATCAAAAAAAGGGATTATAGGTAGTTTGAGACTCCAACCACCTTGTAGGAGGATGTAAACAATAACAGAACTCAATAATCATAATCTACATGGTGGTGATGAAACGATTTGGGATGGTAGTGATACGATTCAGGGTGGTGTGGGAGGAGGGGTTGTGATGAAAACAATGGAATCTAATGGAGTCAAATGTCAAAAGCGGAGTGTGGTACTTTTAAAGGTGTCTGTGTGCAGTGGCCTCTACAGTAATTAAAAAGATCATTAAATACTGATCAAGATAGAGCGACATAATACATTACAATAGGAGCAAACGTGAATAGTTCTGGTCTGCATAAGTAGGAGTGTCACATAAAGTCACAGTATAAACTTTTCAATGATCTTTTGTATCAGCATATGAGGGCTTAGCTCTAGTCTGCATAAAAGGGGATTTTCCACCCCTTTGTGCCAATAGTATACAAAATTTAACGAACGTTTGTGCCTCTCACTCCGCTTTGACCCTCTGTGGTAATTAGCGCTGTGATGAAGCATCTCTCGCCATCTGGTCTCTTACTCTTATGCTGATTTTGGGGTTGTGCAGTCAACAAATGTGTGTCTGTGACACGCTAAACTACAGTACATCCCCTTTCTTTTCTAGTTTCATTCTACTGTATGCGCTACACCACTGAAGTATACACTATGAACTAAAGTGAGCCCATTGCAGACTACCACAATATGGGAATAGAATCAGAATCAGTTTTATTGGCCAAGTATATTTACATATACAAAGGAATTTGACTTCAGTAGATGTTAGCTCTCTGTATGTGTAACATGTTGTAATATAAATATAATACAACATACGACACAATAAATACTATAGACAAAGCAAAAATATGTGCACACATATTGCACAAGGGACAACCATATAGCTATAGGCACCAAATATAGGCAATAATATACATCTAGGCACGTAGTAACCAGTTGGAATAGGCACCAATCAGGATGATTGCCTCTCCAATGGATAACAAAAGTCTGAAGGCTGCAGAAATGTGCATTAAGGCAGCTGTATGATTCATGTAGTGTCACATTCTTCCTGTCTTTTATTACATTGTCCAAAATGCATATCCTCTGGTAGCAGGCAACTTAACGCTCTGCAGAGCGCTGAGTTATTATCATTTAGACAACTACATCAATGGGATGCACCCCACATCAGTAAGGATGTGCCCTATTCCTTGACTGGTTTCTGATGAGTTCCATATTAAAAACAGGAAAGCTCTTGACTACAGAAGATCTTCAAGACTCTCATCAAATAGCCCATAGAAGAAAATCAAATAGCCCACGCTCTGTCGTTATTGATTTTTTTTTTTTTGCAGAAATGAGTTTCCATTAATCAAACAGCAGCAGGGGGGAGGGAAATTCATTTTTTTCATTCATTCATTCAGGAAAATAAGGGAAATTCTTTTTTTTTTTTTTTGCAGAAGCCTTTTTTATTGATGGGGATGGCCTCAACAACTCACAGTTAGTCAGTTATGTCATTTATGGGAAGATTCCAGAAAGGTCAGGTTCCTGGGAGTGCTTTGCCAAAGTGATCATCTCTCACTGAACATGGTGAATTGAAGGGAAGCGGTTCTGTGGTCAAGAAATAGGGTTTTCAACACACACCCCTATCCACACCACACCACACCCCACTCCACCCTACCCCATCTCTCCATTTTGCCTTACTGGTGTGGGTCTTGCACATCAGGTTTAGGGGGGATTGTAAACTACATTGATCCAATTTCAAGCTAGACTGGTTTATCATATATTTTTTATATTGAGAGAATTCATTCGCTGTGAAGGGAATGTGTTGGAGCTCAAAGGGGAACACCCTGGCAGGCGCAGCAGATATCATCCAAGAGAGAGAGACCTCAAGGACGGCAGGTTTACAGTAATACCCCTTCATCAGCAAAAACACACACAGTCCCGTGAGGGACCTGCTCAGTCCATTCATAATTTTTACTCCAGTAGCCTCCTTGCTGCATGAAAAGCCTGTCCACTTTTTGTGGATTCAACCCTGTCCACTGTTTGTAGTCATGACTTGAGGAAGGAGTGAGCGATGGTTATTTCTGGGGTTGTTTCTGTCAGATGACTCATGCTCAGGTCATGGATAGAGCAGAGAAGACTAGCACTTAGGCTGGCTCAGGAAATGCAGGTTGAGTTGAGCGTTAAACAGGTTTCTTTTTTTCTCTTCAAAGGAATTCCAGTAGCTGTTGCCTCAGTTTAGCTTCAAGAATAAGTAGTTGCCGCTTCAGAAACAAAAAGTGACTGGACAAAAAAATTATATTTGTTCCACTATAGTCACAGGGATGTGTGTTGATTGTATTTCCAAGAAGTTAATCTTTTACCCTAATTATGTTCAAAATCATAACCCATTTGCAACAAAATGTTTTTTTCTGTTCAGGTTATAACAGGAATGTAAGATTCCCTCTTTTAAATTTTTGAACAGTTAATAAAACAAATAATCAAGGACCAAATCATGGTCAGTTGTGCAAGCCACGTCATTATGCAACTCAAACAGTTAATAAGCTCCCTCTCTAATTTAATTCCACAGATTGCTTGTGTTTCAGGTAGAACATTTAACAAATGTGATATCATCATTATTCATTGAATGGCTGGATAAATTTAATAAAAAAATGCAATTTAGCATGTAGCCTAATTTCCAATTTTATATGTGTTGGGAGAATAACCCCTTGAGATGGAGCATCTCGTTGTCGAGGGGGTCCCCAGACAGAACAGTACAATACAATACAAAACACAACGAATACAACACATGTACACACACACTCACTCAAACTCTCCCTCATCCCACCTCACCCGCCCCGCCTTCCCCACACACTCTACAATACGACAAGTCATGACAGCATTCGACCACCGCACATACATATACACATATTTACACATATACATATATACATACACATACACACACACACACACACACACACATATATATATATACATATACATATATACACATACATACGTACATATACACACATATACATACACATACATATACATTAACATATCTGTGCACACATATATACACACATGCACACATACATACGTAAAATTAATATTAAAGTTATACAAGGGTATATAAATCACAAGTCCAGTTACACTTGTGGAAAACACTTACAGCAACAGTTTTCTTGCAGGTAGATAAAAAGCAATATTTTGAAAGAATGCAGAGAAGTTATAGATTTTAGAGACCCAGGCAAGCTGTTCCAATCTGAAGGAGCTTTAAATTGAAAGGTACATCTACCACTCTTTTTAGTGAAGTTTGGGCCAGTGAAAGTAGGATGTTCAGTGTGTCTCAATCTGTAGCTAGGTCTATGTGGAATTAAATTTTCCTTCAAGTAAGGAGGATAATCATTTAAATATAACCTGGTTCCAGTGAGACTGTCTTCTGGCTTTTGGTGATAGTAAATTCAGGTTGTGAGTTGTTCACAGTTGTGAGTAGTAAAGGGGCATCTCAGAACAAATCTACATAGGTTGTTGAAAACAACAGTTAATGGTCTCAAATTTGATTCTGATGTGTTTTGATAGACAAAATCTGCATAGTCTAAGAGCGGAAATATTAAGTTTAACACGATAGCCTAATTGATTGAGTGAAACAGTTAATAGAACGATACAATATTCGTAAATTACTATTGATCTTTTTTACAACGGAATTAATATGACACTTAAAGGAGAGTTGTGAGTCAAGCCAGAGGCCCAAATATTTGAATTCATTAACTTGGGCAAGTGGAGTATCATCTAGGAATTGAAGTGAGAGATTAGGGTGGCTGATCTGGTGGAGAACAGCATGCAATATGACTTTTTCTTGTTCAGCAATAGGTGGTTAGATTGGAACCAACGTTGAATGGTATTAAAGTTAGACTGCAGTAAGGTCTTAGAGACCAACACATGAGATGTGTAAATCACTGTGTCATCTGCATATAGATGAATATTACAGTTGAGCAGATTTGAGGAAGATTATTAATAAATAGAGAAAATAGAAGAGGAGGAACCCTGGGGGACACTTTTCTCCATTATTACGGACTGTGATACACAACCATGTAGAGAGACTCGCTGACAGTGAAAATAAGAGTTAAACCAAAGAAGAGAGTCTTATTGCATGTAGAGAGGCCTATTGCATGTAATTTGTCAAGAAACAAATAGTGATTGACCATGTCGAAGGCCTTGGAGAGATCTATAAATATTGCACCAGTTGACATGTTACTATCTAGGGCGGAAGAGACATCATTGGTCAATTTTAGTAAAGCAGTGGTTGTAGAAAAGTTTGGCCTGAAACCCGATTGATTAGGTGACAGAATGGAGAAATCATTAATATATTTGAATAATTTTTTTAATATTAGTTTTTCAAACACTTTTGCTACACTACTGATGATGGAGATGGGTCTGTAGCTGTTAGGATCCTGAGGATCTCCACCCTTGTGTATTACTGGTACTGGTAACTCTGGCAGACTTCCACATTGATGGAACCACACAAGTGGATAATGATAAATTAAATAAGTCTGATAAAGGAAATGCTGGTACATGAGATGCTATCATAATAAACTTCATCTCCAAGTATCAGGATCAGTCCCACTGCCTGACTTTAATTTGGATATTGCCTGCTGAACTTCAGTAGGGTTTATTGTAGCAAATGAGAAAGAGCTACCCAGCATATGAGTTGAACTAGAGTAGGAGAAATTAGACAACTGTGAATTACAAATAGTGGAAAAGTGTTGGTTAAATGCAGTGGCAACTGCTAAGGGATCACTGATAATACGTTATTAACTTTTATTTTGGTGGCAATGCTTTTAGTAGATTTATTGAGTAAAGAGTTGAGATGGCACACCACATACACACACACAAGCACACACACACATAAAGACACACGCAGGCACACACACAGTCACAGACTGGATAGGCCAAAACATGACACAATACAGATACTGTCTGCTACATTTTTTTTCCCTTTTTTTTAGATGAAGTGAAGCCTTGTGTTAGTTGATTTTCTTCTTCTTCGTTTGCTGTCTTTTTGTTGTAATGCAAAAAACAACATAGTCAAGTTAATTAGCGGCCGTTAAGGTGAAATAAAGTGAGTAGGCGATTGGCCACTGTAGTTCCAGCAGAGAATGGACCAAAGAGGAAAAAAAAAAAAAACAGCTCAATAGAGAGGTAGACCTATACCTCTACTGGCCTAAGGTAACCATTCATAAGAACTCAGAAGAGAACAGAGAAATAAAATTATCATGGCCAAAATTAGACTAATCGGCAGTGAAAGACAGGTAACCAAGCTACAGTACTCAAAAGAAATATAATTCAATTCACTTCAATAAATATAAGCCACTCCCGCCACAAATAACCACAACATCGCAATCAAATCAGTTCTTGTTGTAGCGTTACCTCATTTTAAATAAGAGTGAAATTAGTCATTCCGGGAGTGAATCTCAAGATCCCGAAGAAAAGACTCCACATCTCCAGGACTTTTAAACATAACTGCTTTGCCCGCTGCAATGATCCTCAGTGTAGCAGGGTAGAGTAGAAAGTACTCCAATTTCATTTCGTAAAGTTTTCTCTTGATGCCATCGAACTGCCGACATTTATGGACAAAGGGCTGAAATCAGGAAAGATGTGGACACGCTTTTATAATTTAGTTCAGTGATTTTGAGTTTTGTGATTAGTACTAGAGCGGCAGGTGAAATGTGAAAGGGGCTCCCCAATTAAAATAGGTTCATTTGACATCCTTTTAGTCAAGAGACTAATTGGTTAAAGTGATTAAACCACTGCAGATGTGGGCATCAGCCAAAGACCAGAAAAGCAGCCGTTTACTTTGTGTATGTATGTGTACGTGCCTGTTTTTATTCAAGAGGCAAATAAACATTAGTGTTGAGAAGACAGAGTCATGGGCAGACGTGTGTATTTGTGTGTGTGTGTGTGTGTGTGTGTGTGTGTGTGTGTGTGTGTGTGTGTGTGTGTGTGTGTGCAAATGAATGGGGAGGAGAGTAGGAGCAAACTTGTTGTGAGGCCCTGATACAGTGCCAAGCAGATCATATCGATCGGGAGTGTGGTTTTTGCACAGGTCATTGGAGGAGGATTGCAGTGGAGTATTTCATTAAATGTCTCTCTCTCTCTCTCTCTCTCTCTCTCTCTCTCTCTCTCTCTCTCTCTCTCTCTCTCTCTCTACCCCTCTCTCTCCCTCAGCATAGAGGCTTTAGAGGGCACAGATGGTTTATCCTCTGTTTGCACACAGTGAGCCAGAGGCAGCATCCAGTGCAGATCACCATGTTTAGACCATCATTGAAAGTTTATCTTTTTCCCACATATTTCTATGGCTCTCTGTGCTTTCTTGTCACACACAAACATGTACACACACTTTCTGTCTCCTTTCTCGCTTTCTCACACTCACACTCACACTCACTCACACACACACACACACACATACAGAGAGTCACATACACATTTGGAGGACATATTTTTCTTTAGAGAGGTACTAGCAATGCTGTCAGGAGATTGACCACACTATGCCCTCCACAATTGCCATGACCGTCAGCACAGTCTTACAAATTGGCCCCTTGTGTGTTTAAGTCTCAGTGAGACTCTGTGTGTGTGTGTGTGTGTGTGTGTGTGTGTGTGTGTGTGTGTGTGTGTGTGTGTGTAATATATGGGTGTCATGTCAACATTTGTCTCCACTTACCCTTTAATGGCGCCCAGTGTCACCCCATCTCTATTTCATACCGTTTACACCACCCCTAGAATGAAGGCTCCAGAAGAGATGGTTCATTTCAGAGGCTCAGTGTTTGGGTGACAGCTGAATTTCAAAAGGTTTAATGTCTTTCAGACCCCAGGGTGGGTGTTTGACAGCGCCCACCCATTTAAGTTTGAGCCCATAGTGATCATTTATAGTCATTTGACCCTGTGGAATGACTGGTTATGACTTCATGGGGATGTAAAAAAGGACTTTGTAGACCTGCTGATTCCAGCCTGCCAGCCGGCCATTGTTGTCCTGCCATGGACACAAGCGAGAATCTAGAGGCTGTCAAACTGAAACAAAAACAAAACCAAAAACAAACATTTCTGAATTGATGACTGCCCATAATTTGTTGTTTCTTTATCTGATGAGCGTGATGCGTAGAGCGTGATGTCAACACAGTGACACATTACACTTCCCAATTGAATGCATACTGAGGAGATATGCTACATGCTCTCACAATGATAAATGGTCCTTCAAACTGAACAAATACAAACACAGTCCTATGACTCAAAGCGCATCAGCCGTGTTTTTTATCTTAAAAATGAATGGTTCGTCATCTGTGCAAATCTGTTTTTAAATTGCTCAAACACCACAGCAGAGCGAGACGGCAGGTCTCGTTTAGTCCTTACACATAAGTGGCATTATTGCTGCAGGCGT
The DNA here is from genome assembly GCA_015244755.2 of Tenualosa ilisha. Classification (NCBI taxonomy): domain Eukaryota; kingdom Metazoa; phylum Chordata; class Actinopteri; order Clupeiformes; family Clupeidae; genus Tenualosa; species Tenualosa ilisha. Next base: position 1,745,976 of record PYXC01000317.1, on the reverse strand, counting down.
AAGACTAACGCAACATGCCCCATCCATCATCTCTGTAATGAACGGAAATTATTTCCATGCGACCAGTTTCACACTCGGGAAGTCTTTTATTTCCCATAGGTGAGTGGAGGAACACCACTGTTGACACACTTGGTGTAATACGTGTGTGTGTGTGTGTGTATGTGTGTGTGTGTGGTTTTTACACATGCACCTGCTGCCTTCCATGCGCAAGCTTGCACTATTTACCTAGCCCAACAGATCGGCTCATGCCACTCTTTTGTAAATTTACCAGGTTGTGATGTTTACTCTAGATAAAGTGTCCTCTTGCCATCACAAACGCCTGCAGTCTTTGATTGGGTTGTCATGGAAAAAAAAAAAGTTGAATGGATTGAAAGGGTCTTAGATGAATGTCCCATATCAAATGTTGGTTTTGCGGAGGTAAGCTGGAAGATGTCAAATGAGGTTTTTTTTTGTTTGTTTGTTTTTTTTTGTTTTTTTTTTCCCTTCTGTCTCTGAAGTAGTCTAATTAGATGCGGATATTGCTTCACTTAGATTATAATGGACATGGTTGGGTGGGATGAAGCTTATTGTCCATGGCCTCTTTCTCCTGGGCTAATATTTTATGTGTAAATATTCTCTGCTTGCTTTACAATACCAGAAATATATTGAGAGCATATGAGTTATAAAAGAGAGCTGATCAATGAGTAGTTTAATTAAAATAATGATCCATTATTTTAGATACCAAAGTAATCTTTCAAACTCTACACTGTAACCTAATGGAATAACGTCCTCTTTGCAGTAACTTAAAACGAATGACAAATCCCCCGTAAGGGAAAGGGGAAGTGAGCTGTGCTCCTGCTGAAATCCATAATGTCATCAGTGTATGCGGCAGGAGTCAATAGCCTGTGACTGTCGAAAGCGGGCATCTAAATGGCTTTCATTGCGCACTGCTCAAATCAGATCAGTCGAGTTTGAAACGAGCTCTACAGGACTTCAGCTGGTCTAAACTAAACGGATGCTCTTCCTCGATCACCGCGACTCTTCCGATGCTGCTCACGTCTCTGTATGACTGTTGGCTTCTCTGCGTTTGTCTTTCTCGTTAATTCCTCATTAATTTCTGTCACACTCACGCAAACACATAAGTGCCTCTCTCTCTCTCTCTCTCTCTCTCTCTCTCTCTCTCTTTCTCTTTCTTCAAGTACTGCCTTCTGTTTCTTGAGTCCGTCATCCATCCGACTGTCATATTGATACCACACTGGTGATTTATCCAAATGCCACTTTAGAAGACCAGCGCTCTGGAAACAGCTGGCTCCCCCGGGCATCCATAAATAATACCAGTCCAACAGACCCTCCCGACCCCCCACCCCCACCCCCACCCATGTGGCCAGAGCACGGGCTGTATTAATGCTCGACTAATGTATTTATATAGACAGGGAGTATTTTGAAGGAAAGGATTTAATTACATTTGCAAAGTGGATCAGGGCTCCGGTGTGCCTGAAGAGAAGGGGCTGCGTCAGGGCTTTGACGAGGGCTGCTGCGCCTTGTGGCCAGGAAGACAAACGGCCGTTCAATTAGCGTGATTGCCTGCTCGCTGTTTCAGGCAGAGCGAGCGTGTGTGTGTGTGTGTGTGTGTGTGTGTGTGTGTGTGTGCGCACATGTGTTGTATCCTGCTTTCTTTCCTCTGCTGTTGGCTGTGTGTCCTTAACTCCTTCTCTCTGTCTCTCTTCCTTTTCCACTCACTCGTTCTCTCTCTCTCTGACTTCTTCACCCCCTCACCTTTTTCAGACTCTCCTTTAATGTTTGTGTTTACTAAAGTCTGCTTCTCTGTTTCTGTCTGCCTCTGTATATTTTCGTCTATCTCGTCTGCCTCTGTATGTTTTCTCTCTCTCTCTACCTCACACACACACACACACACAAACACACACACACACACACACACACACACACACACAGCACTACTTTTTCTCATTCCTCTGTCTGTGTTGTTGCTCAGGTTCTGGGACTTCTCAAAGACTGAGCCACTGCTTGAGACCGTGGAGCATCACTCAGAGTTTGTCTGTGGCCTGGACTTCAATCTTCATATACCTGATCAGGTGAACACCACATCTGCCCCCCCAACCCACACACAAACATAGTACACCTCACAAAGTATCACATCACAAGTATTTTGTCTGTGTGTGTGTGTGTGTGTGTGTGTGTGTGTGTGTGTGTGTGTGTGTATGTATGTGTCTGTGTGTCTACTGGAAATCCTGTGTGCTTCACTTTGTGAGTTGTGGGGTTTGATGTGAGTGCAGTGCACACACATATATTTGTGTGTGTGTGTGTGTATGTGTTAACAGTAAAAGATAATTATGATAATTGACATGAAGTATGATTTGATTTGCTGAGAAGTCTCTCAGACTTTATTGCCTCCCAGTGGAAATCTGGACTAGAAATGGATGCACAGCTCTGGGGAGGACATGGTTTAATTACCAGTCTTGACATTCACATTTGTGCTCACCAATGAGCTTTCCATTGACCATGAGCAGAAGCCTGCGTTTGCGAGATCTGTAATCATCACTGACCTTAACAAGCCTTTGAAGCTCCTGCAAGGATCAGAGATGGCCCCACAGACACATAATAATCTCCTCCATTGATAAAGCACAGACTGCACCAGACATGTCAGCAGTGTCTTTTTCCATGAATGAATCATTTACACAGGCACATGTATAGTACACACACATACACACACACACACACACTCACAAGTACGCACGTGTGCAACATATGCAATGTTATGCAACGTTACGTCATAGTGGTAACATATAGAAAGTCAAGATCATTTTAGTGTATTCGTTTAGCAATTCCACTGGATCTATGTAATGATGTTAGATTCATATTTTGCCTCAGTGGTGGGATTTAAATATGAAAAGTTCCCTTCTACGTAAGAATTGTGCTTAGCCGATGACCAGAAAATCACTCAGTTAACTGGGCCTGAAATGGAAAGAACTTTTTTGGAGAGGAATGGGTGTGAGGTGAAAGGCAGGGACACACCAAATGTACCATTTACCCCACAGAAAAAAACGTTCCAGATCTACAGTATCTGCGGACTGCCATTTCCCAGTTCCCCTGTGGGTTGGTTTTCCTAATCAAGCCACTCAAAGTGATGACGGGAGAACTGTAAGGTCTGACGAGTCAGTCGACAAGGTGACAAAACAGGAGCTGGACTCAGCTGCTGGCTGCTCTTTTCTTTGCGAACAAAAACGGTAGACTTGGGCTTGACTTTTATTTTGTTTATCTCAGAACAACCTATTTCTTTTAAATCACCTTCAGAAGAATGTGCCAAAAAATTCCAACCTTCCGGGGTTATTTTGTTAGTTTTCATTCTGTTCGCGCACACTGACACAAACACACACACACACACTCTCTCTCGCTCTCTCTCTTTCTCTCTCTGAAGTATTAGCTACCAGTATTTTTCTCCGCCGCACATGATTGTGCCTCTCTGAGGAAATAGCTCATGTGACTCTTGGGGCTCTTCTTGTCTGCAGCAGCAGAAGGAATAAGCCACACCATCCACACCCTGTGAAATTTAATTTGAATCAAAGGCAGTGGGATTCACTTATAAACAAACTTCTACTTCAGAGGAAATAGCTGTTTTCTCCCATGAATGGAATGGGCAGAGCAAATGAACAAATGTAGCTCAGCATAGAAGGTTAGGGAAACATGCAAGTTATTTTCCAAAACAGGCCAAATGCTTTATGGTCCTCTGGGAACCATGAAAGCTGTGACTTATCTGATAAAAAAGCCATATAGAAATTACAAAATTAGAAAATTACGCTGTGTGTATCGAGAGAAACCTGTGACCTTGGTCATAGCAATTATTTATGTAAACTTTAATTTATATCTATAATATATGATGCCTTCTTATCTACTAGTGTTGCGTTTTAAAATGTAATCGTAATATGAGAATACACAACAGAGCCTGCAGCCCAATTCTTTCTACCTTTTATTTCTTTCTTTCATTTGTTTTTGTATTTCTGCACATGTGAGAATAGCATTTCATACATTATGAGATTATCTCCTCAGAGGCCAAAGATGGTTCGAAAAGAACGGCATTCATTTTCACTAGAATTCAGAAAAGTACATGTGGCATTTTTGTACATATTCATGCTTTATAGAACATGAAGTCGGGAATACTGTCTTCATCCTCTTCCAGATTTCACATGCAAAGCTCTGCACCCATATTCAAATGGACCTTTAGCTATGGATGTGCCACCCTTCCAACTGTTGCTGGAAGTCCATTTAAATTCAGCTGGCTTGGGATTTTTTTTTAATCCATTTTCATGCTACAAGCCCACATATTTATTTTTTCTCTTTCTTTTTTTCCCTCAAAGGTTTTCATAGTCAGATCATAGTTTTTTTCTCTTACTTGAGTCTGGCCTAAAGCTTTCACATTGCTAGCGGCCTTTTGTCTGCTTTTTTTGGTAAGACTTTTGTTTAGTTTTCTGTCCAAATTGTCAAAAACTTTCAGTGCAGATTGATAGGAGGCTGAGTTTTGTAGCATGTGAGAGCACATCCCCGTTTCTAATTTCCAAGAGGAGCAGTATTAACACATATGCCAGTTTGGAGATATGGGATGCTGATGGAGCCCGTGCATGCAAGCGAGCATCTCTGCTGCTGTTGTTTTAAAGCTTTTTTTTCTCTGTGGGCAATTCTATGCCAGACGGTAGTGGCGCAGGTGGTAGAGGTGCCGTTCGGCAACCGGAGGGTTGCCGGTTTGAGCCCTGCTCCATCTGACCCCATCAAAGTGTCCTTGAGCAAGATACTAAACCCCAAATTGCTCCCAGTGGCAGGTTGGCACCTTGCAGGGCAGCCTCCACCACCGGTGTGTGAGTGCATGTGTATGAATGTGTGAATGTGAGGCATACACTGTAAAGCACTCTGAGTGCTCTTAGGAGTAGAAAAGCATTATATAAATGCAGTGCATTTACCATTTATGCGAAACTGTCCCGTTTGCAACAGTACAGATTTTTAGAAACTTTTCACATAGTCATTCGCGTCAAACAAATACCTTAAGAATAATGAATCCTAGCTCCCATTCTGTCTGCCCATCAGAGAAAGAGAGAGAGGGAAAGAGAGAGTAGCTGCATTTCTTTAGTACCGTTTTTTCATACAGTTCTTTCTCACTGCAAGCATCCTCTCTCAGAAAGTTCCTGTGCTAGGATGTCACACATGAATGGCATCGGACCATATTTTGCTTATGGTGATGTTGCCGTTTTAATTGTATGCGAGCAGGGTAATTATATGCATGGATACTTACATTTCATCCAAAGATAGTACCCTTTGACATGAGACAGAGGGCTTCAGATGTAGTGGTGATGACCACTAAATTACCTCCTTTCCCTCCTGGATTGGTTGTAGTACAGATTTTTGGAAACTTTTCACATAGTCATTCGCGTCAAACAAACACCGTGGCATTTTGTTGGCGTTATGGATGTGACAGTTTCTGTGGAATTGCCCCTCTCTCTTTCTTATTCTCTTCTCTCTGATGCGCTGGAGGGGAACCCCAGCTGAGGGTGGGTAGTAAGTGAGTGGGTGGGGGAGGGGTACTGTGGCTTAGATGGCTTTTGAAGCAGGCAGAGGATGTGTGTGTGAAGTGTGAAGGGTTCCTAGCCTCTGCAGGCAACTACAGGGATGCCAGAGTTCACACACACACACACACACACACACAGTACATACACGACACAGACACACACATACACACACACACACACACACACACAGTACATACACACACACACACACACACACACACCTGCAAGCAAAGCTGAGCCGTTTGCTGCATTTTAGTTAATGTTAGCATGCAGCACTTCCTCACCCTGGCTTGGTAACATGAGATCCTGGATTCACACCTTTCGTGCCAACTTGTGGTAGAAAATCTACATATCCGACTGCTACCATCATAGACAAATTCTAATACACACAGACACAAGCACACATGCATATAATTCTTTCAGATGTAGATATGTTTGGCAATCACATCCTTGGTTAACATAAAGAAATGCAGACACACTTCAGTTTTGTTTGTCTCCATTCCTTCCCTTCAGATTCTGCTTTCTGCACACAGCAAACCCTGACTGGCTGTATATTTGCAACTGCTGTTTCTCCCTGATAATAGTCCCTTCTGTTGTAATCATGCAAGACTCAAAGCATCTCTCTCTCTCTGTCTTTCTTTCTCTCTGTCTCTCTTAATCACTCAAATACGCACACAAATACACACACACACTCCTGTCCTTCTTTACCACGCTGCAGTGGTGGCCCAGTGCTTTCACCCCACTCTGCTGTGCGTGGTGTGCGGTGATTGATCACCTGTCCTCAGGTTGCACACAGGCAAACCCCCAGCAGCTGTGCAGTCTTTACACCTTTCATACCCCTCCCCACCACACACACACACACGCACAACTCCCCATCCCACCCAGTGCTAGCGCAGCAAAGCCATTAGTCCCCAGCCCCCCCCCCCCCCCAGCCAGGCTTTGCGTAAGCTAGGGATGCACCCTGGCCCAGCCCTGTAGGGGCCATGCATCACAGCAGGGCAGTATGACAGCTCGGGTCATTTATGTTTTAGAATTGTGTAGGAGGTGTACTGGAGACAGTAGGCAGAGTGCTCTGCCATTCGGTGTTTCCTTTGGTGCAGAATGGATGTGAAGGCCACCAGGGACAAGCCATCTGCCCCAGCCAAACTTTCAATTAACCGTTGTTCCACAGGCTACCTCACAGACGATCGCTCTGAAAGACTCAGACTCTCTTTCATTGTCATTCACTCTGTCTCTCTCTCTCTCTGTCTGTTCTGTCTCTTTCTCCCTTCCTCTCTGATTCTCCCATCCTCTCCTTCACCCTTTCTTCTTCTCCTCTCCCTCTGTCTAGGTTTCTCTGTCCGTAGTGGCAGTCTCTCCTGCAGGATTGGCTTGGTCATGGTACTCACTCGTCATGTGGCCAAGTAATTAATGGAGGCCATTTCTGTCCCTCAGTGAATGACTCATGCATTGGCAGTTTGGCAGCAAGCACTCAGTTCTCTCCATAGTACTTAAGAATAATGAATCCTAGCTCCCATTCTGTCTGCCCATCAGAGAAAGAGAGAGAGGGAAAGAGAGAGTAGCTGCATTTCTTTAGTACCGTTTTTTCATACAGTTCTTTCTCACTGCAAGCATCCTCTCTCAGAATGTTCTTGTGCTAGGATGTCACACATGAATGGCATCGGACCATATTTTGCTTATGGTGATGTTGCCGTTTTAATTGTATGCGAGCAGGGTAATTATATGCATGGATACTTACATTTCATCCAAAGATAGTACCCTTTGACATGAGACAGAGGGCTTCAGATGTAGTGGTGATGACCACTAAATTACCTCCTTTCCCTCCTGGATTGCTTCCCGTTGTTGTGTTCACCGGGTCAGCGCTGAAGTCTTTCCAAGCATAGCCTGGTTTATTGCATCCCCCTCTACCCCCTTACTTCAAAGTCTCTGAAGGCACTTCAGTAGTAATTCTCAACAAATTGCACATCCTCTCTTTTGCTGTGAGACGTGAGTGTGTACCTTCAGCTCAACAAGACCAGGGTGATTGCATAAAAATTTCCAGAAGAAGCAACAAAATCTATGCACTCATTATATTTTCTTTGTCTTTTCATTCTGCCTCACTGTGTACATGAAACAGAAATTCAAAGCTGTTTCAGTCAAAGAGGCAGCAGACCCTCACTACAAAGCCAGTCATTATGTTGCCTATTATAAAGGATTAGTTCCTGTGCACTCAAAATATTTGCCCATATCAGTCTACTCCCAATGTAAGCCAGTGGCTGTCAAAAGCAAAACTGTATGGTAGTCTTGCTGCCTCACTGGCAAATGCATTTGTTGGCTGCGAGGATTTTGCTCGCTCTTCTTGGCAGGTGCAGTTAGAAAACGTATGCATTGTGCATATTTCGCAGTCCACGCAAAACATACAGAGCGATGTACTTTTAAAGTCTTTTATGCTAAGTGCTCTGAATACGGAGCTGAGTGGGTTACCCTGCGCTCTGCTTTGTTCACAGGTGGTGGACTGCTCCTGGGACGAGACTGTAAAAATCTACTCCGTGCCACGGCTGGCCGGCGCCCAACCAAGCGCGCCGTAGAGAAAGATAATTACCCTGCCGCAAGGAGGAGAGAAAAGAGGGTGAGCCATGGAGGGGGAAAAGACTGCAAGGGAGGGTGAGGGGACGCGCAGGTTCGTCTCAATTCTCTGGCAATGAGTTTGCCAAGGCGGCGCTGCGGTACTCCTAATGACGTTATTAAAGAGAGGACTAGGGGACAGCCGGGCGAACACACATTGTCCGCGCACGTATAGGAGGAGGGATTCCTCGCCTAGTGGGGAGCACCGCGATTTACACTCACCTGAAGCAGCTGCATCCCAAGTGCCATTACTGATTATGTGAACCTAGCCTTTTTTTTAAGATGTGTGACAGAAATACATGGCACTGGGGCTCCACTGCCTGTGCCTTGAAATGTCTCAGTAGCGCTGTGGCCATAAACATTTGTATTTGTGAATTACCCTGATAACGATGTTATTGACTAGGCTGTTGTCATTTACTGTCTGGATAATGCCGTGCCTGTAACTGAATGCAAGTTTATCAAGTACAACAAGTCATGTTAACAACGAAAATCAACATCTATGAAGCCCCAGTAAACTAGTGGCTCTGTGTTATGTTATTCATTTAAATGTCATTCTCTGCTGAGGTCTGTATTATTTTTTGTCGTGGGAGTTTAACAATGGTTAAATAAATTATTGTTCTCATCAATTATTCATAAAAATGTTGAATTATCTTTTTTTGTCCTTGTCGACTGTAAAACTGAAATGTCAGAATTACCAGAGATTATTTTCGTCATAAATAAACAGATGAAAATCTTTGATCACGATTCGTGAGATATGATGGATCTTCTAGGGACTATTTGCCTTTCCACACACTTGTTGTGCGGTGCAAGCGTGCCTTTTTCTGCGCTTGAAGCGACTTTTTGCTTGGAGGGACTCCCTCCCTTTCTTTCCATTCATAATAACATGCAATTTAACCACACAGTCGCAATCTGTCAAATAGGTTTTCCTGTAAATAAAAAAGAAACCACAAAAACCTTGGAAGTCCATCAAAGTAAGTGGATCCCCTGTGCGACTTTCCAATTCAATTAGCTGACGGCGTGGGTGACTGCTCTGCGGCGAGTGTCGCATTCATATCAGCAACTCCAGCAACTCCAGAGCAAGTGTGTTTCACCGTGAATTACGCAGGGTTGGACGCCGACGTGGGGGTGTGTATTTAACACCGTATTGTCGTGTATGTGATGGTGATCACAGCACGTGGGACCTCCTGAATAGGACGAGACGGACTTTTCGGTTAACTGGGAGAGGCTTTGCACCGCTCATGAGAGGTGCACTGACACATCAATGTATCTCTTTCATTAAAGTAGCTTTTTGGAACCGTAATGCGTGCAAGCGCAGCTTTACGTCCATAAACTGAAAGGTTAGGCTGTACCTATTTATGTATTTATTTTTTGCTGAACATTAACAACTCTGTCGTTCACAACCGTACGCACAGCGAGAGAGGACTGTACAGCATTCAGGTGAAGAGTGCGGATATTCTTGCCGTCATTCGTGGCTTTCCCGAAGTTGCGTTAGAAGGAAAACCTCGGACAGTATGGATGTGTGTAAAGGTCGTTTGCTGGGCATATCGGTTGCTGTAGCGCACGGGTTTTTCTCAGGATCTTTGAATATTTTGTTGAAATTTCTCATCACCACGTACCACTTCAATTACCTCACCCTGATACAGTTCCTGACGAGTAGCACTGCGGCGCTCACTCTGGAGATTCTGCGAAGACTGGGAAAAGTAGATATACCTCCGTTCAGTCTACAGTTAGCAAAAGTTTTTTCCAGCGTCTGTATTCTCGCTACTTTACAGTCAACTCTCACTCTGTGGTCTCTTAGAGGACTTAGTTTACCGATGTATGTGGTTTTCAAACGATGTCTCCCCTTGGTGACGCTCGTAATTGGCGTGTGCATTTTAAAGAACGGAATTCCCTCGGTCGGGGTAATAACGGCAGTGTTGATTACCACGACTGGGGCAGCCTTGGCAGGTAACATGCATGTTTCTTTATTAAACAATTAAGTCTGATGCATTAGAAATAAAATGGTCCATCGATTTCACTGCCATTCAATTCCGAATTAATTTAGTCCAGTACTGCAGTTGCCAAAACACTCTATGAAGCATGAGTAAAGATTAATTATTGAATATGCTTAATGAAAGCATTTACTTGCTGCGGGGGTCTTATGTATACCGCTGTGTGCTATGAGTGTGACCTGCATGTGTCACACATCCGTGTCTGCATCTCAGATTCCTGTTTGATGATATTAATTGTGGAATAGCCAGCAATGAATGTGACAAACACCATATAATTCCCCATGACTTCACTTGGCTTTCACCCAGTCCTATTTAATGCATTCCTCATGTTATCCCCATTACCCCACTTATCCCCCTATTCCTCACCTACCTACCTCAGGTGCCGGTGACCTCACTGGCGACCCGTTTGGCTATGTGACGGGCGTGCTGGCCGTGATCATCCACGCCTCTTACCTGGTCCTCATCCAGAAGGCCAGCGCCGACAGCGACCATGGCCCGCTCACGGCTCAGTACACAATCGCCATAGTGGCCTCGCCCGTGCTGCTGGTGTGCGCTTTTGTCAGCATGGACGCTGTGGACATGTGGAGCTACTCGGGCTGGAAGAACCCGTCCATCACGGGCATCTTCATCACCTGCATCCTCATCGGCTGCGCCATGAACTTCACCACCCTCCACTGCACCTACATCAACTCGGCCGTCACCACCAGCTTCGTGGGCGTAGTGAAGAGCATCGCCACCATCACCGTGGGCATGGTGGCCTTCAGTGATGTGGAGCCCACTAACCTCTTCATCGCCGGCGTGGTTGTCAATACCGTGGGCTCCATCACCTATTGTGTCGTCAAGTACTGCGAGGCCAAGAAGAAGCTCAGTTACCAGGACATGGACGAGGCAGCCAAGCAAGAAGAGCTGCCTGGACAGCCGTACACCGAGCCGACCAAGCCCGACGGGGATGCTGAGGCGGGGGCAAACTTTCCCAACGGAACCCTGGAAACCGGAGTGATGGACGGTAGCAATCAGACCCCGTTTCCTGCCCTGGAACACACTGAACAGGAGAGCATTGAGATGCAGAAGCAGGCCTATTTCCAGGAGGGGGGTGAGCCAGTCACCCAGTCCCAGTCCATGAGTGACAGTTACCTCGGGGTGTGGAGATCCGTTCGCACTCTCAAGTTCTTCAAGAAGGACTCTCTGATTGACAATATGGAGGTGCAGAGTCCTTGACACTGAATGTGTTTTTATATTTGTGCTAAAAGGGTGCATGTTGTGTCAGTCTGTGCCACTGAATGAGCCTTGATATGAACACTGAAAGATGTTTTTTTCCTGCCTTTCGTTGTTGTTTTTTTTTCTTCTCTTAAAAAAAGTATTTTTTAAGAAATCTATTGGATGCGTTTGTACAAATCGGAGGGATTATATCAAGTATTTCTAAATGCAAAGGGTTAATGCATTGAAATGTTTTATACTGAGTTTCAGTACAGACAACGCTGTCTGACCAGGGAGTGGCAATCCAACCAGACGTCAAAATAAGAGTAAGGAACAGCTCTTGCTCCTCCATTATTTTAAAATGCCTTTTTTTTTAGACATCTTGTATTTAAAGTAAATATAAGAAAGTCAATTGGCAGTGTTACATATAAATAACAGAACTAAAAAATGTTAGTTGTCAGTTTTTACTATGATTTGTTTAGTTATTTTGTGTCTTGCACGTGATGTAAATGCCTGTTCAGATTTGTGTCGTCTCAATCTCACATTTGTTAAGATCAAGGAGCAACATTTACATTTGCATGTCTAATGCAAAGTAAATTCAAATGAGTTTCACATGAGAAATACTTGCTCACGAATGCTGGCTTTACTTTTAATGGAACATCCATAACCATAAGTGACCTGGTAATTGCTTTTTGCCATGTTGTCTTACCATTGAGAAATGCTTCTGAATTACAGATTAATGGTTTCTGATAAGGTTCACTTAACCGAGGAATAGCGTAGGTTAACATGAGCAATTTGCCTGTGAGCGAAAAAAACATTGGGTAATTCTGTTATCCGAAAGTGTTTCTATGGCTGGGCCCCCATATTACCTCAATTCAATATATAGCCTCTATACATATGAAGATGTACACAAGTGAATCTCCCCTTACCTACAGGGATCCTTATACTCCTGCAAAATTTCTATTGCTTGAAGTATGTCAAAATCTTGTTATGGCAGAAGTTCAGTGACTGTGTATGCTTTATGTAAAGGGATGTTTTTTGCGATTAAAAGATGTATTTCCAACGGTTAGAGAAAACTTTCACTGGTCTTTGTATCCCTTTTCATAACCACACACACAAACACACACACACACACACACTTATGACATGCTACATACTGAAGGAATTGCCCTTCTCATGTACCTGCAGAAAGAAAGAGAAGAGTGATTTGTCCATTCACCCTGCTGGGGGCCTAGTCAGCAACTTCTGCTGCCGGGGAGAATCCATTCCAAAGTGCCTTTCACATACCCAGCATGCACCTGGAAGAATAGACACAGCCAGACAGATCAAATACAAGGATAAGAGAGAGAGAGAGAGAGTCTTGTGGTGCAGAAAAGAGGAGGGAGAAATATGTTGAGGTGGTGGGTGGTTTTAGAGAAGATGTTAAGCAACCTGGCAAGCAGGCTAGTAGTCTGAAAATTGTGCGTTCGAATCCCGGCTCCCACCATTGTGCTCTTGAGTAGGGCACGTAACCCTAAGTCGCTCAGGGTGAGACTGTCCCTAACAGTAACTGACAATTGTAGGTTGCTTTGGGCAAAAGCGTCTACTAAATGCATAAATGTAAATGCTGAGACAGCACTGTGAGGATGCTCTCCAAAAGGTTAGTGAAGAAATAAAAACACCTTTGCTTGATCTCTACCCCGCACCTATCCCTACTGCCTTTCTTGGCTGATGGCTTTCTTGGTGATTCCCCACAATGGTCTCCTTTGCTCTCCAATGATTGTTTTGCAGCCTTCCCTCCACAAATTAGCTGATGCTAATCATTGCCCATTGCCCCACTCTAAAGATTAGCTGGGACTATTGACTAAGCCCTACATCTTAATCAGCACTCAGAGTACACATTATCAGGAGCAAATTAAATAGGATTGAGGTGAAACGTCTACTCAATTAAATTTGACAGGCATGGAAAGCACCAGATTTTTGAGGATTTCATCATAATCAGGAAAATGTGTGTGTGTGTGTGTATGTGTGTGTTAGGGGTTAGGGGGTGGGGTTTATCTTTTGAATATAACATAGAATTTCAGAATGGACTGACATTCTTATTCCTGATTTATTTATTTGTTGGCTTATTTACTCTGAAAAGAATGCTTTACATATCCACTGATATTTGTATATGATGTGTGCCAGTGCTTCTGCTTTCCACTGCTTTGATGCAGCCCCTCTTGCTCCTCTGCTGTGCTAGTAGTTTTCCTTCCTGTCTCCAGTCGTGCTTATGGAGATTTATGTGTTCCTGGCCTCCACACTCCTGTCATGTTCTGTAAAACTTTCCTCCAACACGTATGATTCACCTCCAGCTGGCTGGCTGCCCCTCTGCTTCCTCTCTTTCTCTCTCTCTCTCTCTCTCTCTTTCTCTGGTAATGTACGGTTGCCTTTCTGACCCTCACCCCCCAGGCCCTGGAGCCAATAAGCCTCTCCACACTCATAACACAAAGGGTCCCTGTGTCTTTGTGTGCCAAAGCCATGAAAAGTTGATGACTCGTGAGCAGAAACAACACAAATAGGGAGAGAGGAGTATTGTCTGACAGGTTTGCTTACAGTTCCGCTTAAGCTTCTATGGCAGGGCACTTGTTTGCTCTGGTTCACTGATGGCACAGTCATAGCCATTGCAGCCGGTGGGAGTTTGTGCTAATAAGAGGTGATTGGTTTTTTGTGGGTTTCGTTTCACACTTCATCATGCACTTGCTTCCTGTATAGCTAATGCAAGGCTGTTGTGTTTTTTTCCCCATTGTGTTTTGCTTAGAGTCAGTTAGTTAAATTAAGTTTTGTCATGATGAAATTTTTTGAATGGCTTACTCAAACAGTGACTCAAGCTGTTTCTGACACTTAAAATAGCCTTTCTAAAACACAGCAATAGACTGTAGACTGTAGACTGCAGAACAGCCTGTAAATGTATAAGTTTGTTCTACACATCCACAAGTAGCCACAACATAACCTGTCACTTTGCAAAAAACCCAGCCTAAGTTCACTGACCATTTCTCCAAATGCTACATTCAGTGTATCATTCATCAACATTAAAGCCTTGAGCACTCTGGCCATTGCCCTCCTGTTAGCCACAGGGGTCTACCACTGGCAATGGATTTCCTTTAGGCCGGATCAAGAGAAAGAGACAGACGCAGGCCATGAATCTATGATAAGATCACTGGCAGTCATAAAGCCCAGCTTTCCGTAATGAAAGCGCTTTAGCCAATCAAGACTCCACTTATAGATTTGCCAATGCTTATGTATCACTCACTGGATCTGACTGGGAACAGGACGACTCAGCTCAGAGCAACTGGGAGAAGAGGAGATTAACAAGCTGCAGTCTTTCCTGGATCATTAGCAGGGATCTCGAGGACCCATTCATGCATGAAAGCAATTGCTTAGAATTTATGTATCATCTTAGTCCTTGGGGCTTAATATCACCTTCCCTCCTCCTTCAACACACACACACACACACACACACACACACACACACACACCCTACTCTCAGTGTAATTTTTGCAAAATAAGCGATATGGCTTAAATGGACTATTGGCCATCTGTCTCAGCCTGCAAAAAGAAGAGACAGTTTGTAAGTGAAGGTGCCTGTGTGTGTGTGTGTGTGTGTGTGTGCATGTGTGCAAGTGAAGGTGCCTGTGTCTGTGTGTGTGTGTATGTGCGTGTGCGTGCGTGTGTGCATGTGTGTGTGTGTGTGTGTGTGTGTGCGTGTTTGTGTGTGTGTGTGTGCGTGCGTGCATGCATTCATGTGCTTACATGTGCGTGTGTGTGCATGCGTGTGTGTGTGCATGCGTGTGCATGTGTGTGTGTGTGAACGGGAGTGGTTTACAGGATACTCATGAGAAATGATTTCAGGATAAAATTCATAGGGGCAACAGGTGTACACTGATAGAGATTATACTTATTTGGGTAGTTTTCTACACTGTATAAGTACAGTAATTCAGGACTGAACATCATGGTTGTGCGAGTGTTCATCCTCCCTTCTGAATCACCAGGTGCACCAGAGTGATTTACATATTTTGCTTAAGAGGATTTGCGGAAATATGCTCAAGATGTGTTTTTTTTTTTTTAACCACAGAGCCTCTCTATAAAAATAAATGAGCAGTGTAGGCATTGAAAATAGGATAAAAATCAAAAATCAAAAATTGAATGCCTGGATAAAAGGCTGCTAGATTAGTCTGCCTCTTGCATATCAAAGCAGTTCACAGATGACATTTGCATAAATGCCACGTTTTTTTTTTTTGGGGGGGGGGGGGGGGGTTTCTAGATGGTTAGGGAGAGTATATTTGAGGGCTGACTTTGTTTCATTCATGAACTATCAGGAAAGTGTTCCTTAGAAGCCCCACTGTATAGAGAGGCTTCCCCCTAGTGGATGCACTGCTAAATGCTACTTACAGTATGTTACTAGGACTAGGACTAATTCAAGTAATTCTACTAACAGTAATATTAAACACTACAGTTAGAGGGGCAGATACTTTACTCTCAGGAACAAAAGCAGCTCTGTATATGACAGTGTTGTGAACCTATGCTTAAATTGTGTTTAGATTATGCTTAAATGAAAACTAACTAGATAGATAAATGAAATGACAATGACATTAATGCTTTTCATAAAAACTTTTAATTATGTGTAATGGTAGATTGGTAGAGTAATTTCAGGCAATTGCAAGTGCAATTACTCCAGATTGATTTTTTTTTACTTCCTTTTCTTCCTCACTGTAATAATGAATCTCATGAAAAAAGACACTTCATGGGTTGATGCTCTTCATCGCTGTGCTCTGAGATTGAAGGACTATGCTCCTTCACCCCTTCCTGTGTAAATAGAACATAGAAGTTGTCAAACGTTTGCATCTCTCCGCTTTTCCCCTCTCTGATTTTAGGACTGTTGAGATATCCGTCCACATTAGTACATTAAACCAGCGCAGGTCCATCCAGTCTCATAATACTAGCTGAGATATCCATCCACATTAGTATACTAAACCAGCGCAGGTCCATCCAGTCTCATAATACTAGCTGAGATATCCATCCACATCAGTATACTAAACCACTGCAGGACCATCCAGTCTCATAATACTAGCTGAGATATCCATCCACATCAGTATACTAAACCACTGCAGGACCATCCAGTCTCATAATACTAGCTGAGATATCCATCCACATTAGTATACTAAACCAGCGCAGGTCCATCCAGTCTCATAATACTAGCTGAGATATCCATCCACATTAGTATACTAAACCAGCGCAGGTCCATCCAGTCTCATTATATTAGCTGAGATATCCAACAGCTTAATCAACACTTACAGAATCTATACAGTGGTGTCTATAATGTTAGCTTATTTCCAATGTTTTTTGACAGCTACTTACACATATATTTTTTATATTAAAAACACTGTTCTTCTCAGTAGTAGTCTGTGTGTGTCATCTGGACATAGCAAACCCTGGTCATATCAAATTCTGGAGGACATACAACAAGACAAATATTAAAAAGTAGAATACCAATTCAGGCTTAAAACTGCTAGAAGCTCACTTCTGAAACAGTGAGTTCTAAAGCATGTAGGCTCTACAAATTACCTGCATTATATTTATTTAGGAGCTTCCCAGCATCTGGTAATAATAATAATAATAATTAAAAAATATATGTAATAATATAGCATAGCAATAATAATAATAATAACAATAATAATAATAATAATAATAATAATAATAATAATAACAATAATAATGCATCTTTACAACATGTTTTTTTTGTCACACACATCCTAAACTATTATCAAATTATGTTGCATATCTACATTTTGAAGCAATTTAAAAGCTACTGCATATTTGTCATTATTCCAAATTCTGAACAACTCTACAATGTTGTGAAATCCCTACACACCTTTTCTTTGTTCCCTGCATCTCCTTATTAAACAGACAAAGTGGAGACACACAGAAATCATCAAAAGCAGTCCTGTAAGACTCAGACTGATATAGGCCTCTTTACAATCTGTAATGTAAAAATCATTTAGAGTTTTATCTTTTGTCAGGCACTATTTTAATTCTACACAAACAACAGGTACGATTACAGAAGAGGCTTTCTGTAAAAATAAAGGAAAGTAAAAACAATTTTCACCTGACATTGTGATAATAGCAGGTCTTATGAATATGTCCAGTTTGTGATCCAGCACTCTAGCTGTTTCAGTGGAGGACACCTTGTTAATCTGTTGCCTTCTCTCAGCCTGTATTGTGAGTTTTTTCACTTGTGAACAGGAAATATTGCCTTTTGTGGTTAAGAGAGACCTGCATCTGCTGAGAGACATGGCCTGAATGGCTTGTTGTTATGGCAAAAAAGGGCTTCTATGACATGACACAGAGTGCAAAAATATTACATTGCACACTATTTTTAACTATGTTAACTTCAAACCCAGTTCCAAAAAAGTTGGGATGCTTGGTAAAATATAAATAAAAAACAAATTACTGTTATTAAACATGCAAACCATAAATCTAATGGAGGATGGTTCAAAGGCAACATATCAACTGTTGAAACTGGGCAAAATCATTGCTTTGGGGGAATATACAGTCATCTGAAATTTGCTGCATGCAACACGTTTTAAAAAAATTTATTATAGATTATTTCTGCACTTAAGTACAATAAATACAAGCTGGTGATTTGAACTTCTACCAAAGTAATTTGGAAGGTTATGTGTGCTTTTATTCAAATGGGGCTTTCAGGTACCTTATACAACACTGACTGTGAGTTGAACTGCTGAAATGTCATGACAAGAAGGAATGCTCTTTTGACTTTTGACTCATCTAGTCATTTAACATAATTAACTGTGAAGTGTCCTTCTTTGTTTTGTCTTTAGTCATACTCAACTTTTCCTGCTTTTGACACCGTCCGAACATTTTTGAGGCATGTTGCTGGCCTCTAATTTTGAAGGCCAAACATATCCCATATAACAATAAAAAATGGTAGGTTGTCTGTGGATTATTCTCAAACAAATGTGTTGCTTATATAATTTGAGAATTAAAGCATTTACTTTTCATTTACAGTTCACCCAATGATCTCCCAATGATTCTGGAATTTGGTTGTACACTCTTTTTATCTTACTAGCAAAATTTGGTCTCTGCATTTAACCCTCTGCATTTAACCCACCGCACACAGTGAGGTGAAACACTAACTCAGAGCAGTGGGGAGCCAGCGTCTGTGGCACCCCGGGAGTTAGGGGTTAGATGTTAGAGGTTAATATTTCAGACTGAGCAAAATTGTCATCATACTTCATATAGGTATTCAGTGTAGACATTCAGTTGGTCACTCAAACTTTTTAAATTTTAAATATTAAGGAGAAATACTGAGTGCTGTCTGGAAAAAGAACAAAAAAAAGAGAATACAACATAGACCTTATAAAAACCGGCAACTAACAAAGTGAATGGGGCATAGGACAATTAAACTGAAATGGAGTATCCATGCCCCATTCAGAAACTGTTAGCTATGTGGCCAGTAGGAGGAACGAGAAAATTTGGACACTGAACAGTGAAACAGCTGCTAACACTAATGGAACCTTGCTCCATTCAGTTATCATTATAGCTGCCAGTTCAAATTTGTTTGTTCTTCCTTTTGAGATCATGCAGTCACGTTGAAAAATAAGTCAATGGGTTTTTTAAACTGACCCTTTTTAACATAATTAAGAGGATTTTTCTCTGCCATTACTGTTTTCCATTAGCATTCCATTGGATACATTTGAACTGAGTTTGAACTGTATGTTGCAGACTTATTCTACCAAATCTCCACTCCAGTGTCAATTCATATTTAGAATAGCCAGAAATAATAAAACAGATATTTTTTAAAAACCCTTCATTGGTCATGTTATACCAAATTTCAAAAGCTTTATTATCAAATTCTCCACATGTGCCAGACCTACGGGGTAATCGAAAGTTCTTTTCTCGCTATCCCATGCTGAAGAAAAAATGCACAACAGATAAGACATTTCCTAACACTAAACAGTAAACTGCACAACAGAAGAGACACTTGCAAACAAGCAACAATTTCACAAGACAAGATCACAAGACAAAAACACAAGAATGTCACAAGCAGAAAAAACATCTGTATGTGTTGTGTGTGTGCAGAATGATGTGCAAAATGTAATAGTGCAAAAAGAGGCCATGGGTTATTTTTCGGTTGTGGTGGGTGTGGGTATGTCTCTTGCAGGGAGGGGAGTGGGGCACCAGTGATTTTTCCAGCTGTGTTCACTATGTGCTGCAGGGCTTTTTATTGTAGTCAGTGCAGCTTCCACTCTACACAGTGATGCAGTTAGATGAGGTTGCTCTCAATGGTGCCCCTGTAGAAAGTGCCTATGATGGGTGAGGATCCAGTGTGGATCCAAGAGAGGTCCTAGGTATTCTGTTACTACAGTGCTACTCACTCTCTCCACAGCCACACCATTAATGTGACCTCTCCAGAAGTCAACAACAGTCTCCTTGGTCTTCCTGACATTCAGCAGGAGGTTGTTGTCTCTGCACCATGTGGTCAGGAGGTCAACCTCCTTCCTGTAGTGGGTCTCATCATTCTTGGTGAGTTGTGCCATCCAAATTTCACCATGTGATTGGTGCTGTAGGTTGGTGTGCAATCATGTATCAGCAGGGTGAAGAGCAGAGGACTGAGCACACAGCCTTAAGGGGGCCTCTGTGCTCAGTGTGATGCTGTTTGAGGTGTTGTTGCTGATTCAAGCTGCTTGTGGCCTCTCACTGAGGAGCCGAGCAGCCAGGTGCATAGTGAGTCCAGTTTGCAGATGAACTGTTGTGGGATTGTGGTGTTGCATGCTGAACTGAAGTCTGAACAGCATTTTCACATATGAGTATTTTGTGTCCAGGTGTGTGAGGGCAGATGAGATTGCATCCTCTGTGGACCATTTGGCTTGGTATGCAAACTGAAAGGGGTGCAGAGTGAAGGGGAGGATGGATTTGATGTGTGAAATGACTAGCCGTTCAAGGCACTTCATGCTGATAGGGTCAGTGCCACAGGGCAATAGTCATTAAAGCAGGATGGAGTAGTTTTCTTTGGCAAAGGTATGATGGTGATGGCCTTGAAACATGATGGAACAACAGCCTGTCTCAGAGAAATCTGTGAAGACATCCTTAAGCTCCTCTGCACAGTCCTTCTGCACATGACCTGCTGTCTTGCGGGTGTTGATAGTGGAGAGTGTCATAATAGCCGTGAGCCAGACCCCCAAATTTAGCTCTTTGGTTCCACTCAAGGGCAGTAAGTATCATTTTGTTTTTTTGGTAAGGAGTTCCACCTTAGAATTAGACAATATGTGATTCAGGGTAGCTTTGTTTATCAGCCTGTTTATGTCTGTAATTACAATAGGTTAAGATATTAACTAGACATCCCCACAAAAATTCCTCAGCTGATTATTTACATCAAGGCAAAAAAAATGGAATTGCAACTTTTATGAAATGTCACATATGAATATATAAATGAGGCACCATATACTTAATTTTATGCAATGGTAGATTTAAAAATGCTGAGAATGTGAATATTCTTTTTTCATTTAAACTCATAAACTAGACTGGTATGTTACATCACACCGATGCGATTAAACATCCATTAAGATCTGTCCACTCTTAGTTAATGCCAACCTAATCAATATTTTAGCCTAACCTCTATTTTTCCATAAGCCTACGCCCTGTGAATGATTTGATGGACAGTGAACAGTGCATAGTCCTTGATAGTATTTTTTGTTTTTCAGTGTATACCCCACTTGTAATACAACAAAGGTATTGATTTTAATGCAAATAATAAGCTGGGAAGGTTTTCTAACTCTAAAGTGTTTTTTTGTTTTTTGTTGTTTGTTTTTGTTTATGTTTTTTTTTTGCCATTTTGCAGGGATATGTAATTGTCGTTTGCAAAGTTTGTCCACTTGTGGTGCCTGTACAATATGACGTCATATATACTCAGGGTTTTGAATCGTAAGCGCGGTCTCCCTCTTCAACTGAGCACAACAACGCGAAGAAGGTAGGGTTTTGTGGCTAAACAGTATTTTCTTTTAATTATATTTATAAAGACACAGCAGACCCTAGTAAAGATTTTTTGACAGAAATCACATACATTTTCCAGGTTGTCATAACGTAACCGTATGTTCAAGTTAGTCCAAAGGCCTAGCAACGTTAGCTGCTTCGTGATTCAACTGTTCCTTTTGTCCATTGACAGATGGCAGAAAATACTCCAACTGCTTTCAAGACTCCCAAAAGAAGGAGCATGAAAAGCCCTCGTAAGTGTAATGTTTAACATTAGTTTCGTCGTTGTTGCCATTACTTGTAATAAAGGGGTCATCTGTGTTTTAAGATTATAATAATGTTAACACTGATGACGATTATTTTACTCCCCATGTCTAGCAACTGGAACTCCCATCATCATTCCAGCGTCTCCCTTTATGAAGAAGTTGGGATGTGGAACAGGGGTCAGTGTTTATCTGATGGAAAGGTACAATTATGAAATTTATGACTGTATATTGTATGTCATTGGAACTTTTTTGAAAGATTAAAATATAACGCATTTAAAATGTAAAGGATTCATTTTGAAACCAAACCTTGTGGTGATGTTCTTCAGAGTTGGGAAAAAGACGCAATCTCCATGGGCCATTAAAAAGATCAACGGCAGATGCTTGACGTCACGACAGAATATCTACCAGAAACGTCTGAATGAGGAGGCGAAAATTCTGAAAGATATACATCATCCCAACATTGTTGGTAACTGCAAACGGCTTTTTTTCCAAGGCATCCTCTTGTACATAGACAACATTTTCTAATTTCCGTTGTGCTATTGTTAATCACTTCTATGACCTCTTACACAGGTTTCCGTGCATTCACAACTGCAAAAGATGGCTCTAAATGCCTCGCCATGGAGTATGGGGGAGAGCAGTCTCTTTATGATCTCATTGAGAAGAGGAGGGAGGAAGGACTGACGGCTTTTCCTGCTTCAGTCATTGAGAAAGTGGCTTTGCATGTGGCTCGTGGCCTTCAGGTAAAGCAGGGCTTGTGTTCTTTGGAACTGAGAGTTAAGAGGTGTGCTGGGATGTGATATGCAATCACCTCAAGTTCTGATACTTGCTTTAAGGCCTGTGATAACTGCAACACTATGAGATAACCCTGTTTTTGTTGTTTACCTTGTTTGAATACAGTCTTTCTTCTGTTCTTCCTGTTAAAGTGCAGCCTCGCTTGTTTACCGGAGGTTTGTTAATGCTGTGTTTTGTTGTGTGTAATCCTGCAGTACCTTCACAATGAGAAGAAAATGCTACACGGTGACATGAAGTCCTGTAATGTGGTCATCAAGGGCGACTTTGATACTGTCAAGATCTGTGATGTGGGGATATCCCTCAGATTAGATGAGAACATGGAGGGTAAAGAGACATATTTTCATATTTTCCATTTCCTTGTTTGTCTGAATATTTGCTTCTTGCCATTGTTGTTGCACACACTGCAGCACATGTTCGATATATTTAATATTCGATATATATAACTGTCTTTTTAAAAAAATCCTTGTATGGGAATTCACACAGCTAGTGGACCTTGATGCCTGGACCCAGATGCCTTTGGTGTGGACTTAACTGCCAACAGTTATTAGATGTTAAGTCTAATGTCTTTTTTTCCCTCTTCTCCTTCATTCCTATGTTACCCCTTTGTTTTTCTGATCAGTGAGTGACCCGAAAGCTCACTACATTGGCACAGAGCCATGGAAACCCAAGGAGGCACTTGAGGAAGGGGTCATAACAGACAAGTCGGACATCTTTGCTTATGGCCTGATGCTGTGGGAGATGATGACTCTCTCCATCCCTCATCTGCAGGTGCTGGATGAGGAAGATGAGGATGATGGAGATGAAGGTGCAGGTTAAATTCTATGATACATTCGCCTAAAATCTGATTGTGTTATGCAGGGTGAGTGGATGAATGTGATGTGCGTGAATGGGAGAGTTGTCCTATTGTTAAACCTGTGACCTATGTCAAACTAACAAAATAAAAATATAAGAAGTATTTTTTTCAACTTTTTTCTTGACTGATATGTTCACATTTTTTTGGAGTAATCAGGAATGAAAATGTTTCATCCCTGATTACTCAAAAAAATATGTGAACATATCCTTTAATAACAATATCCTTTAAATCACATAGTAAATATACCTTGGACAAAAGAATTCAAATGTGTATGTCCCCCGTAGTAATTCTTTCCTCTGTTCATCCTTATCTGCTTAGATGACTCTTTTGAGGACAATTTTGACGAGGATGCCTACTACGAGTGCCTAGGTACCCGTCCGCCCCTGGACACAGAGGGACTGGGCGGAGATTATCAGTGCATGGTGGAGCTCTTCTGTCTGTGCTCCGAGGAGGACCCACGTAAACGCCCCTCCGCCGCACACATCGTCCAGGTCCTCGAGTCTAACAACACACAGGCCAACAAAACCAACAGCGAGGTTATAGTTATAGACTAGCAGAGAAGTAGAAGCCAACTTTTTTTAGTCAATTTTTTCCCAAGAACATATGAGTTCTTTTAAATTGTTTTTAATTTAAACACAGAACTGTATAGTGCTCTTAACTGTTCTCCTTTAAGAACAAACCAGGGGGTTCACAGCATTTGTTCACAGCATTACACTGCCGCTAATGGCTGGAGATTTAACTTTCTGATTGTATTCGTTTGTCATACTTTGTTTACTGTCATGTCTGTTACTGTTGAACTGCTCTTGTCCAGTCACCTCTGTATGTTCTATAAATGTTAAAATGTACCTTTTGAAATTGTGGATATGTACACATATGGATCATTGAGAATAAAACTACTTGCACAACCTTTCATGTATCAACATAATTACAATTGTCATGAATTATTTAAGCATTTCTCTGCAGTCATCAAAAAGTTGTTCTTAGTGTCTGTTTTCTTAATGTCTGACTGATATGAGCTTTCCACTACAATAAGGAATTCTCTAATGGGTCTCCAACTCGTACTCTTGGTTAGATTCCCATCTAACATGAATAAATCTGGCAAATCACTTGAACTCCTTCAGTAAGGTTCACAACAGGTGGGAATTCAGGGTCTCGTAGGTCTCATCTCCATAACCTAAATACTGAAACAAGACAACAGCTGTCCATAGTGTGGTTAATTTTTGTGCTTTTCAGGGTAGCTTTAATTAAACAATGCTTACAGTGTTCATTTCACAGATTTTTATTTACATATTATTGTATACATCAAGAACATCAAGACACTGTAGTGTCTAAGCAAAAATACATCCATCTCAATAACCAGACCTTCAAATTAAATAACGTGACTGATACTAATCTCTACATTTTACCAGAAGAACTTTGGCCTTTTTTAAATACTGATATTAGCCTCCTAGCTCTCTTTACATAGTTTGTCATAAAGAAGTCAAAACACATGCAAGTTATGGGACAGCATTATCAGACTGTGCTACAGATCAGGAATAATTAGCCAATCTGATTGGCCCAGGGTGAAGGCATGGAGTACAACGGCATTCAGATCCCATATCATTTCTGCCATACACAAATAATTACTTTCTGAACTATGATTATATTTCATGTTTTATTCAAATGAAACATCACAGTTGCATCCACTAACAATATATCATTTATACAAGAATGCAACTTCAACAACAACAAAACTTTACAAACCAAAATATCCAATATAAAAATGTTGGCAAATTCAGCAAGTTCTGGCATCAGGCAACAAAATTGTAAACCAAGAAAGTTGGAGTCCCGCAGTACTTGGTGGCGAAGAGTTTGCCATCTGGTGTGGGGTCGGAAAAAGCAATCTCCTCTTTAGTTAGATGGCTTCCATACATGAAAGAATTTCTAAAAGATGAACAGACAAGAAGAGTTCAAGAAAGATCATAGCACTTCTTCATAAAACATTTCAGACAAAACATATCCAAAGTGACACATTCCCTTGATCTGTAAAGTGTGACATTCTCCCAAATCATTGTGACCGAGATGTACGAGTGTGCGTGTGTGTGTGTGTGTGTGTGTGAGAGAGAGAGAGAGAGAGAGAGAGAGAGAGAGAGAGAGAGAGAGAGATACCTGACGGTGTCCAGCATGCGTGTGGCAATGCCCTTCCTCCTCATCAGGCTGAAGACCCAGACACGGCTGATCCCACAGATGGCGCGCTCTGGCACTGTAGAGCAGCACCATGTCCGGTGGCGCTCCAGGATGTCGTCCTGATCAGCCGCTGCCTTCTGCTGCTGGGGCTGCTGCTCCAGCACACGGAACGCCTGGTGGGAGGACATTAGAGATTACTCATGGGATAGGATTAGAAACCACTACTTTTGTTTTTACGTTTTGTTTTCATTTGTTTTAAAAGGGGGAAAAAAACAGAAGTACAACTTCAACATTTATTTATGTGGCACACTGACATGCAGTACGTATCATGGCACACGCGGCTCACCTGGCGGATGTGTTCTGCCACCACGCAGCCTACCACCATCTTGTCGCTGTTGACGAACAGGTAGGTTTTGGCTGAGCCGGGGCTGCTCAGGCTTATCTGTTGGAAACCCAGCTCACTGTCTGCCACCTTACGCACATCCTCAGCCTGACACACACACACACACAGACAGACAGACACATATAACATGCTGACAAAGGGTTGGCTCTTCCCAACAGGTCCTTTAAGGAGTTACAAACACGATCTATCCCCTATCTATCTAACTTTTTTTGATAAAATCTTTTTTTTATAGACTTACAATTAGTGTTATAATACAGAATACTGCAATACTGAATTTCTTTCCCTAAAACCCAAAATAAGACAGCAGGTTGCAGACATGTTACCTTTCCACACAGAGATATTACACTACACAGCGGGAAATCAAGTGAGTGCTATTTCAGGACTTGCTATTTCACTACTGAGTGAAGCTCATAAATGCAGTAGGGTATTTCTCTGGACACGAAACTCATTTGACGATCATGGACAGCACAGTAGGTGGCATAGATTTATCAAATCAAATGTTCCATACCTTCCTTGTTGCATACTTTGGATCATCAGGGAGAACAAGAAGGATTTTACCATCCCAGAATTCACTGACCACACGTTCTTTTTTCCAACCCTAGAAACGAGAACAAAAGTGAACATTTCATACTTAAAATATGGCATGCTATGTTATGAAGGTCCATCACCACAAATAAGCTATGTAGCAAGCTATAAATAAGCAAATGAGCTATATTTCTAAATCAATCAATCCATCAATCAATCAATCAATCCATCTTTCTTTACATTATGAGGCTGAGCTACACACCACAAACTTGATGGCTTCCAGAAATCGCTGATGGAAATAGCTGTGCTGCATCTTGTCCTCTGGGCTGTCTGCACTGTACAACATCCCACACGAGCCACAGGTGGTGGCCCCAAACTGCTTCTGACCCGCGTCCTAAACACAACAAAAGAGCCAATTGCCAAAGGTTGGTTTCTGAGGTATGCAATCAATTTCATATCTCCTTCAAGAATAATGTAGAATAGTTTTTAGAATATTAAGAAATCAAATCTGTCAAAAAGCTGAAGTTTTAAACTTTTGGTTCAATCATAACATCAAGATCAAGATGAGAGTGATTCATTGCACATCTCTCCCATTTCTAGTACATTTAGCATCTTACATGAACTACTTTATTTGTGAGTCAATGTGTTAGTACAGTAGAAGGACTACATTGTCATGCTACAAGGCAAGGGTGGCCAAACTATGGTCCAGTGGCCAATTGCGGCCCTCTGCTCTCTTTCAAGCGGCCTGCCATGAGGTCAAAAAATAAAATGTAAAATGTGACTGCTACATTAATCTAATATTATATGTGCATCACACATCATAGTTTCCATGTTTTTCAATAGTCTCATTGTGTGTAGCAGTGTAGCATCATGTAGAAGGTTTTAGACAGCCTGCGGCTCTGTCACTTTCAAATGGTTAAAAACTGTGCAGCCTGCAAATCCCTGCTATAAAGGGTTCAAAATGCACAGGAATGATAGCACGTGGGAAGCAAAAAAGGTTAGCCAGATCAACACAGAAGGAGAGCCTGTCCTGTTTCATGTACTCACAATAACAAGCTGATTGTCGTTAAACTTCCTGCCTTCCCGCCTGGGAACACGGACGCTGCTGCAGTCCTTGGCTGAGGGCGTGAGCCTGCTAGAGAGGCCCGACGGAGTGCTACATGTCCTGGGGGAGGACAGAGCCATCTTCCTCTGGGACCTGGAGCCATGTGAAGACAGCATCAGTCTAAATGACAGCAGTTATGCTGATGCCTGAGCCAGATACAGTCCGCACCCAAACACTGCTGAGCTGGTTGGTTCAGTGGTGCCAATCTAGCACAGACTGCTAGCTACATAACCTCAGGCTTTTCTCAGACTTCTCAGAAGAGAAAGCTACTGCACTGGCAGTAGCTAGTAACTAGCATTTAATTGGGTTTAAATTATTATCCAATTGTGACAGAAATGGAATAAATATTTTGTTTTTCTGCTTACCCCTTCGAGCCAAAGATGGGATACACAGCTGAGGACTCTAATAACACAGGCAAAATAAAGACTCATCAGCATAAGTTTATGTGTCCCTAAACATTTGGCCTCAAAACCATTTTGTTAGACCAGGAGCTATGTGTAATACTTTTAGCTTAACATGGCATTAGAATATAAAGAAATAACGATCTTGATATTGTCAAAAATGCCTTCGCACCATATTTTCCACATATCCACTGAAGTTGGCATACAAATTAACTATCTTTGGCTCAACTTTCCTGTAATATGTGCTACCACATGTGGCCACTATAATACCTCTAAGTACTATACCAGTTAATGCAAAGCTGTGTTAAAGACAACGAGGCCAAAACGATTTCACAATAACCACACATAGCAGCTTTTGACAAGTCAAGATAGTACAAACACACTCATACCTTCATTAAGACTGTCATCTTCTGAATGATTGATGTCACTGAGGTCCAACACAGTGGAAGAGCTCATTTCATTATTGGACTCCTGAAATAAAACAAAGCATCAATTAAAGTGGTTATAAACCATCAGTAACAAACAGCAGAAGCAAATACAACACATTAGTGCACTGCTATGACCATAATTGCACCCACTGTATTTTCATCCACACAACAGAATTACCAAATTCACTCTTTGTACACTAAATAGATGAACATAAGATAGGATATTTACCTGTGTGCTGATGATGTCCAGAGAATAAACTGAGTCACTAGGGGACAAAGTTCTCCTCAGCACGACGCGGACATCTTTCATGATGCCATACTTCTCGAGGAGGGCACGAGGGGACACAACCTGAGGGGGTGGCAACACATCTGGAGCCGTTTTCTTCTCAGTGTTGGTGAACTTGACTGGCAACCTGGGAATCTCTTTTTGTGACGGCTTCCTGACAAAGACAGCCTGACGAATCGGAGAGCGCCCGTTCTGTTCTGTCTTCTTCTCACTGCCCTCTACTTTTTCATGGGCATCAATTTTGCCTTTCTCTTGCCCTTCAGTCTGTTTTGACTTCCATGGCACTGCCATTTTGTACATGGCGAGGGGCTTTTTGCCAGAGGCAAAGAAAGCTGCGCCTACAATGATCTTAGGTTTGGCTTTGTTCCTCAGGCTACCAAAGGTGATCATGGGAGGTTTCTGTGAAGTTTCTGAGGGAGTCACCTTAATCGCACTGACATTTGCTGTAAGGTAACCCTTGATGCTGAGTTTCTGGACTTTGGATCCTGTAATCTTTTTGGGAGGTCGACCTCTCTTGCCTTTGGGTTTCTCCACCGAGGCTGGAGAGCTGGGATTCCCCTGGATGGATTTTGGCGGCGGGGATTTGGTTTCCTTAAGCAGCTTCCTCTCCAAGGGCGTGAGATACAAGGCTTTCTGTTTGCCATAGAAGGAACCCACTACAGTGGGCTTCTGAGGTGACCTCTTTTGGGGACGCTTCTGCTTTCTGGGACGTTCTTCCAGCAGAGAGTTCGGCGTGCCTTTTTGGGGGGTAAGAGGCCTTGGAGCTGAAGTGCGCTGCTCTCTTCTCTGGGATTTTATAGGTGAATGGTTCTCTTTCTCCAGGCGGCTGTTGCGCATTTTTTGCATGGTAGATTGGGTGATGCGTGGGGAAGCTCTCCTAGGAGAACTATAGTCACTGATGAGCTGCCTCTTTGCAGGGTTTCTAAAAAGTACAATGAAATATTCCTAGGGTTCACTTGCACATTCTATACAGTCTCACAAAATGTCATAATTCACCACTCAATGTAGCCTACTACTGAAGGCTATGCTGGCCTATTATGCAAATGTGTAATTAACTACACTGATGAATACATAATGAATCCTGGAGCTTTTAATGTGTGGCAAGAAATGCATACTCTATCATTAATAAAGAATACCCTTATTATCATGGCTAAGATATAAAAGTAGAAAGGCCATCAACATTTACCCATTAAGGTCAGGAGAGCATTGCTTCCTCTTTCTTGAAGTGAGGTTGGGTAACATCTTCAGGACCACTTTTAAGGAACTCTGCGGATGTGAGCAAAGGATGCGAACAAAACATTAACAGAGGTGTGTAGAAAAATGCTCTTAACTACTTGGAGTTGATGTCAGAAATGCAATGCGTCGTGAATGCTAACGTGAATGGTCCGGCCCTAGTAAAAAAGCAAATAAAAATGACATGACATTTCAGTTCATTATTAGTCGGTGCCACACTGATAACGTTAACTTTACACCACGGAGATGACCATGTTGTTTAAACGTAGCCTAACAATAACCGATTTGAGCACGTTACTTTACATTTGGTAACATTATTTTTTTCGCGCGGAGCTAGTAACGCCTAGCTATGTAGCTTACCTGCTCCCACAAGCAAGTCACCAGGTTAATTATACAGTGGAATTCTGTAGCATTTTTTGTGTGAGCCTGAGATTACAAACCCGAGCAACTCGTGAGAAAAACATGTTATTTCAATAAAACCTACGTTGATTGAACGTTTCGCCGGAAGTTAATGTGAAGTTGTGTTAGCTCAGTATCCTGGACTTGCTAAAGGAATGACTGAACAGACCAACAACTTCAACACAAAAACATTTCCTGTTCATACAGTCATTCACCAGATTTACAGAACATACATTCTGAGATCAATATTTACGGTGAAAAATACTTACTTAATAAACACAAAGGAAATATTCAAACTCTTACATCCAGCTGAGTAAAGTTAGCCCGCTAAGAACAACTACGCTTGCCTGACTGAACGCGGTTTACTTGTTTTGAATTGCGCGCGCTACCGCGCGCGAAAGCGGGATTGTGCAATCAAGCTGTGTGAGTCCGGAATCAACGATGATTAGAAAGGATATTAATGATGTTGTACAATTCAAAATAAAAGTAATTGCATCACATCAAAAATGCACTATCATTAATTTTGACAATAGTGATCTGAACACGGTGCTTTCCTGTCATTAATTTTCTTTTCAATTCAATTACCACCATGATTTTGTTTGACAGTAATGCCTCGGGATCAATACTTTGCTCGCCAAAAAGGCTATTTTGATGGTGACAATGGAACTGACCTTTGGAGTTAATGTAATAGCATTTCTAATATTCTATAGTAATTTTCAACACAAATTATTGGTAACAGAGTCTGACATCACTACTCTTTTCGATACTTTAAACTGTTACATCCAGCTGAGTAAAGTTAGCCCGCTAAAAACAACGACGCTTGCCTGACTGAAAGCGGTTTACTTGTTTCGAATTGCGAATTTGAATTTTGAATTGTGTTGTAGCTTGAATGTTATCCTCTTTTGTCGCTTTGATAAAAGCGTCTGCTAAATGCCTAAATGTAAATGTCAATGTAAATGTACTTCCATATGCTTTTATTTGTTGTTTAACTGTTCCGGATAGACCGAAAGCCTTCCTGTTCTTTAATGCCGACGATACTGAAGCACGAAAATGTCGACTTCTTCCTATAACATCACTTCCTGTGTTACTTCATGCGCTGCAAGATTGTTACCACCATCACCTTTAATTTGTTAAACGTTGTAACGTCAGTTTTATCTGTCACTTTTAAACGCATCAAACATCTGTACAACTCTATATTGCGCGTTGTTACTGTAAATAATCAACGTAATTGCGTTATTCAAGATGGTGTTTTACTTTACAAGCGCTGGTGAGTTGCTTTCAGTAGCTAACGTTAACGTTATCATTAACCAGGTGGTCCAGTAGTTAGACTAGTATTTGCTAAAAGAGAGCGTGTCATTTACAGTTAGTTGTAGCTTTTAAACCATTATAGTTTTTCTCTCACAAAGTTTTTTTTAAACAAATCTTACTTGGCTTCAGGGATGTGTTGGAAACAGTCCTCATGAAGACAGCTAACGTTAGCCCAACGTTAGCTTAACTGCATTGCTTGTCCAGTAACTTGTCAGTTAACGTTAAGTTTCGCTTACAGATGTCTTGCCTCTTGTGCTGATTGCAATGCATGGTCAGTCCCACATAAATGTCAATTTACTGACTGGTGCTATCTGTTTCTGACAGTTGTGACTCCACCCTACACCATCTACATGGGAAAAGATAAATACGAAAGTAAGTAGCCCTGATCCTTTATATTCACTGCCGAGAATAATACAGTGTAGTAAAACTAAATACATTAACTTTATTTCGTGGTTATGTCCAGATGAAGACCTTATAAAATATGGATGGCCTGAAGATATTTGGTGAGTAAAGCAGTGTATTTAAATACTTCTGTTACCTAAAATGCACTTAGGCATGCTGTTATGTGACAATCCACAAGGTGGCTTGTTATGTTGTATGGTACAGTCGGATATTCGACTTTGTTTGGAAATGCCAGAGGTTGTTTCAACATCTTTTGTCATTGTTGTTGTAAACAGGTTTCACGTGGACAAGCTGTCCTCTGCCCATGTGTATCTCAGAATGCCTAAGGTTGGTGAAAGTGAGACTTGACCCCTGATATTTTATTCTAGCATTAGAACACATATCAGTAAGCGGGCATATCTGGCATATATTAATTTGTGATATGCTTTCCTTCCAAGGGTAAAACGATTGACGACATACCCAAAGAGGTCTTGGTGGATTGTGCACAGCTTGTGAAAAATAACAGCATTCAAGGTAAAAACTGATTGTTTTAAGTTACTGACATCCAAATCTGCATTAAAAGGTTAACAGGACTAATAGACAGGTTGATGGTGTTTGTTTTGTTCCACAGGCTGCAAGATGAATAACATTAATGTTGTGTACACCCCATGGGGCAACCTCAAGAAAACCGGAGACATGGATGTCGGACAGATAGGCTTCTTCCGGCAAAAAGATGCAAGTCATTTTTTCGCTGCATTTGTTATTAAATATGAAATACGCATGGACTGTGTGGAGTTTAAAATTATATAACCAGACTTCTTGTGCTAGTTATTGAATGTTGCATTGTTTTGATTCCTGTTATTTTAGTTGTATTTATTGTTTGTAATTAGCTTTGTTACAATTTTCAATCTCAAATAAGAGATAAAATAATCTAAATCTCACTACTTACTGTAGACTTCAGTAATATAGGCAGTATTATCAGTTCAAGTCTCAAATATCTGTGCCAGTAGTGTGAAGCCTTATCAGTGGAGTGCTGTTTGGGATGTGTCAAACAGGTAAAGATTGTTGCAGTAGAGAAGAAGATTAATGAGATTGTCAATCGTCTGGAGAAAACAAAGGACGAGCGATACCCAGACCTGGCAGCAGAAAAGGAGTCACGTGACCGCGAGGAGCGAAATGAGAAGAAGGCACAGATTCAGGAGCAGAAGAAGAAGGAGAAAGATGAGATGAAGAGGAAGAAGGAGATGGAAGACCTGAGGTAAACAAATATATGTGAGAGAGAAATATGTAGGATACATTTATATCAGATCTCATTTACCCAGTCAAACTCCTTATGTAGTGTCTTAGAGTGAATTGATGCGTGTAGTCCAATGAGGGCTGCAATTATCTCCTGCTTGTTTCTGTACACAAAACAAAAAGGTTTAAAAGGTCATGTCATTCCTCCTGCAGGAGTTACACATCGCTCATGAAGAGTGAAAACATGACCACAAATGAGGTAACTTTTCCATTCTTGAGTTGGCCTCTTGGTTCGGAAAGCAATGTGGGAATGGGGTGATCTTATCCGTCTGCTCTGATCATGACTTGGCTCTCTGCTGTGTGTTTTTCTCTCCTGTCAGGACGGAAATGACTCCGATGAGTTCATGTAGACAAAATGGGCGCTCTGGGGGTGTTTGGCCGGCGAGGGAGCAGGGCGCGTCTTTCTACACCGTTACTCTGACCACTGTCGCCATGCGTCCACAACAATGGGGTGTCATGGTGGGCTTATGGAAGCGTGCGTTGAATGAACAGATGAACTTGGTCACTGTGTGATTGAAAAAGAAACAGTTGTGCCAATTAAGCACAATACCAAGACTATGTCAGTGCTCAAGCAGCTACACTTTGTATGGAACTAAAGGGGAAAAAAAATGAATGCAACATACTATGATCAACACCGTTCTCCCTTAACCAGGCTTTGCTGTTTCAGCAAAAAATACCTGTGATGGTTTGAGGTCTTTGATAAAAATGAACACGTCTTTTGTCCCAGAACTTTTCAGTCCTTAACCCTGAAGATGTCTGTGACATCATCTTCAGACATCATCTGTGATGTCTGTCATATTTGATAATGTTAATGCTGCATGTGGACTTAAAAACACATAGCCAATGATCCTGCTCTGGCTCTGTTTCCCAAAGACAAGTAAACAGGGACACATGTATCACATACATCACCGTGAATGCTTCTCCACAGAGCCGAGACCCAGAGAGTGACTTAATATTGTGACCATCTATCCAGGAACTCTTCTTTGTCCGTGTGACGGCAGATTGTGATTGGTCTAAATAAAGCTTTACCACTTTTTTGCCTTTTCTTTCAGTGAGTTTCTGGTTTGTGGAATCTAGTAATATATTTGTTGACATTGTCAGTCATGGAATGCAAACTCATTTCTTTGCACAGGCCCTTGAGGACAATATGTGCAAACAGATGTCATGATATTAAATTGGTTCAAAGAAATGACGTGCATTCATTTTGACTTGCCTTTTTTTGAGGTGAAATAACAGTTCATAGCTTCCAAGTAAACAACTGAATGGCATGCAGAGAGAGCCTTGCTTGAAGATATAGGCAGAGGGCCAGTTGGGATGAGCTGTCGCTTCCAGTCTGTTTCTTGTAAGTCATTAGCTTCCCTGACAGTTGTGTGAGCAGACTTCATCGGAGGGGCGCTGAAGGAAGGCTAGTTAGTCTTTTTGATCTGCATGTGAATCTGCTTTTCGGTGCCTAAATCGATCATCGTTGCTGCCTGACTGTAGAGGCTGCTGGTCTGTACCCATCTGATGGTCCTCCACTTGATGTAATTGCAAAAAGGCTGTCAAGAATATTTTGGTGAACGTGAGGTAGAGTGATGTGAGATACAAAAACATTTCATGCCCAGCTCTCAACACATACACACGACTGAGACCACAGCGGTATGGCATCATTTCCCTTCATTAGAACATCCTGTTTTGATTGATGACTACATGAATTTGGTGTCCTTGCTTGAAGAAACCAGCCAATAACAAGAAAATACAATTTTAGCATTACTCAGCTTATGTAGCTGTGAATATGTATGCCTGTGTGTTCTGAAGCGAGACATGGGATCGTTCTGTGCTTCTCAGCTAACTTTCATTTGGCGGAAGGAATCATGCTCTTTCTTGTCACTGTATGTCTGGAAGTTTATGCCAGAGCTTTGTGTAACAGCATCTTAAGTTGCATAAATGGTTTCACGGTGTTGTGGTTAAATACTGTACTGTAATAGGCTTAGAAAAGCTCAGGGGGGATAATTATCAAACAAATGGGTTCACAGAAATGTCAAGTTTTACACAACTGTACTCTGCAGAAAGGAAATGTAATGTGCACACTTGTCAGTCTCTTTTCACTTTTCTATTTAAATAGCAGGAATAGAATCTTCATCATATATTTGGCAACTGGTTCATCATCTTCTTGCACTGTTTCAATGTAGTCGTATCACACATTTTTAATCTGTTCTACACTTTCTTTTGACAACTACAGTAGCGTATGGACCTGATAAACATACCCTCTATTGTTTGTGGTTGACTAAAGGACAACCAGATTGACCTAGTTTGTTGAAGAAAAGGTAGTTTGTTAAAAAGTAGAGAAATGCATTCAGCAAGTGCTCTGTCAGCATTTCCCCACCTTGTTCCATGATAAAACCTCCATAGTCAAAACTCTTTAACTGTCAGTGTCTTGAGGTAAGAGAGTAGACTGTCTGTGGAGTTTTTAAAATGCAGAGTGGACCATTCAAGAGAGAGAAAAAAATGTGTTTTTGTTTCTAGGTCTGCAGATTCACAGGTTTGGCATCCCTCACTCTCATAATGATTCACCAGTAGATGGCAGCTTTGAGTTTAGGGCTGTTTATAGCTGAGCAGCTTTAAGTCTTAAGTTTATTTAATGAAAAGAAGTAGGTTACATCTGACAACCCTGGTCTCTGTGGTAAAATATAATTTAACAGAAAAATGTTATAGATTGAAACAGATGCATATGCTTAAGGGAGATGCTGTATATACACATTTACTCTGCTGCCTAGCATAGGCATACAATCACGACATGATATTGGCAAATTCAAACTTGACAGAATGGCATTGTTTACACATTTTGGGAAATAACCACTTTTAGACATGTGAAGAGACGTTAAGTCAATTTAGCCCTCATAAGACAAAACCTCTCAATGAAGATGGTTATTTTCTCCTTTGGTGGAGTGCAACGGCTTAAAGTTTAATGTACTAATAACTTAAGTGCCATCTATTTAAATAAAAAACATATTAAAGCCCACACATCTTTTAAAAAGCTTTTATAGACCAAATATAGAAAGCCAAATATAGAAACTATTGAAGGACCGCATTAAAACACAAATTGCCTTTAAAAAAAATACAGTTTTTGTTGTCTTTAGGGTGTGTGGGTTTGCACACAGAATTCTTTAGCTAACAAGCTGCTGTCTGCATGGAGTCTCAAGTGGAAAAATAAGCGTGTCTCTGCCAAACATGTCTAATTTAAGCTGAGCAGGGGAAGACAAAAGTCCTCCCGCAGCAATGCACATAGGACAATAACTTGCCCGCAGTGTTCCAAAGCCCCGCATGGCTAGCGCTCTCTCGCTCTCTGAGGACAAATGAGGACAGGGGGCCTGAACAGGGCTGACATCCAGCGTTGTCAGAACAGATCAATTCTGAATCCATAATGAAATGGATGCCCAGGTCTGCGAGGCATTTCAGCTTTCTCAAGCAAGCCTTACCAGGTTTTGATTAGCATACAATATTGGGGGATGATGGCAAGCCAACAGGTGTGTGGTGGAGAGAAGAAATATCCCATAGTTAACATTTACAAATGTCTTCAGGTTTAAAAAGAAAACATTCTATTCAAATATGTTTCCAGTTTCAAGAATGTCAGTAAAAGACTGGGACGAAAGCATTGATTCAGACTCATATTGAATGTCAGCCTGATGATACCTTATCTGTCTGGACTTGTCAGTTTACCTGACACACAGCAATCCTATCTTGTGCATTTACACATGCAGTGGTGCCTGTCTGTGAGTGTGAAGACACTGAAGAATGGCCTCAGTGTAAGAGAAGAGGCGTCCCCGTTACTGGCAGGGAGACCAGAGCAGATCTCGGCCTGGAAACTCTGACCCCCCCCAGCCCAGCCGTCTCAGCCTTCCTCTCCTGGTGTCCCTCGCTGAGGTCCAGGTTGTGTTTATAGGAAACTATGACCCTGAAGCCCAGCCCAGCTGCCTCAGCCTGCCTCTCCTTGTGTCCCTCACCGAAGTCCAGGTTTTGTTTATAGGAAAGTTTCAGTCATCCTCTCATCCAGCCGCATGGTGTGACCCAGACAGAACAGAACAGAACAGAACAGAACAGGCACAAACCCCTGGGTTTGGTCTGTACTCTGCCCTGTGAACTCCAGTTCTGACCAGACTGGCCTAGCTTGGCCCAATCCAGGTGGAGCAAGAGGCAGCCAGTCTTGACTTGGAGGAACAGCTCCAGTTTTTAGTGTGAAAGCTAAACTGTTCTTAATTAATCTGAATTCAAGAAAATCAACACGACACAGCATGTTCGATGTTGTGGAGAGCTGCTGGGTAATAACAACCTGGATATTTATTTATTTATTTATTTTTACAGTAACCATGCTCATGGTCATGATTTCCATCCTGTTTCGGGGCTGTGTGTTTTGGAAAATGTTCAAAACTCTGCCGACCCCAACAATTTATTAGCTTCCTGGGTGTTATGGAGAACAAATGGGGAAACGTGCGAAGGACAACTTGATGGCAGGGTCATGCTTTGGTTTGCATTCCACTAACATATTTGCAAGCTGTTGGGTCCCCTGCCAGGGCCCCAAACACTCCATGTGCATTTCAACACATTGCAGCTGAACATTGTCCAGAGATTGTGGTGGACTGTGTGGCTCAAACTCCTCCCGGTTTCTCCACGCCACCGTGGACACAAGTGCGGCAAACACACTATTTGCAAACTTCCTCCATCAGGACAAAGACATGTCTATGCACAGGCAATGTCAAGTGTGTGAGCCTTTCTCAAATTCTCCCCTGGGGAATCCAAAAACTCCCTGTACAATACCTTATCGGGGGTCTGTAATTTCCTGTCCAGAGAGAGAGAAAGGAGAATAGAGTGTCCTGGTAGATGGGCCTGCACGGGAGTAGACCCAAGGCTCTGTGGGGATGCTACGCTCCAGTCTAGCAGTGACCATAACAGACGCCGCCTGTCCCTCTCCCAGGCCAGAGGAAGAGACCACACACCAACATGGAGACCTCAGAGACATAGGCCCAGGAGGGGGAGAAAAGCAAGGGAGACACAGTGGGAGAGGAAGTAAGAAAGAGAGAAAGAGAGGGAGAGAGAGAGACAGTGTGGGTGGACTTAAAGCAGTTCAGGGTTGTGGACTGCCACACAGATCGGGATGTTCTGCTCTCTCTCTCTCTCTCTCTCTCTCTCTCTCTCTCTCTCTTTCTCTCTCCACAGTGTGGCCAGAGCTTCCAACAAAAGCAAACAAAGCCATAAAACCTAAGGCCAGGGAGCCTGCCCACTGGAGGTATGGCTGGCTCTGATGTAAAGGAATATGGCCCACACCTGGGGTGATAGAATGCTTCCTGTGCTTAAGAGAGGGGATCGACAGAGCCCAGGACACCCCTAAGTCTCCCTAAGTGACATCTGTGAAGTCATAAAGAGAAAGACAAAATTAAGCCAGAAACATGATGACAGTGGAAAAATAGTCAAAGTCAAAGGCTTGCATCATATCGCAAGGGTCCTAGTTAATGTCATTTTTGCTGGCACCAAACAGTCCTGTATGCATCTTATAAAAGTTTATTGGACCCCATGTTTGTGTAGACTTTTGTGCACCATGAGATAATAACACGGCCTTCTTCAAAACATCTGGTGTATGTTCACTCTTGCTCCACACACCGAAATGATGACCAAATAACACAACACATCCCACCTAGGCAGAGTTATGTACACAAAGATCCAGAGGTGAAAATAACACCTTCAAGCACAGAGACAACAACAGGGATTGCATTCCAGCTTCCTGGACATATTGTGAATAATGTGCTGGTTCTGAAGGGGTTAAAGCCACAGCTCAGTGACTATGCCCCTGAGGGTTCATATTTCATAACATGAGTCACCTTCAGGGTGCAAGGCAGCAGGATGGGCTCCAGCTGGATTTACCGTCAGCATATTTTATCCTGCTGATTCACCCCAAAGGCCATTGACAGCTGTCTAAAATAACAAAGACAGCGGTGATGGCCTAGTGATCCTCCCAACCCAAACCCAAACCTGCCAAGTCCTTTATTCCCATCAAAGACACGAGGCTCCACTCAAGGCTGTGTTGGAAATTCATTTTGCAGCAGGGGTGTATGTGTGTGCTTGTGTGTGTGTGTGTGTGTGTTCAGTACATGCACTGCAGAAAGTCACTGAAAGTAAGCCTACAGGAGGTTTTGTAAAGGCCTGTATAATGATTGCATAATCTTTAGATTTTGATGGCTTTCAGTTGAGCACCTACTGGTAGAAGTGACCCTTCCTAAGCTGAGGGACTGCTTTGAGTCACGCCACAAGATTTAGGTCACAGACCTCTAATGAAACCTGAAAAAGCAGCGTCAGGATTCATACCATCTTTCTGCAAGGGCCTCATCAATACCTTTTATCTTCTTACAGTTGCTCAGAGGAAAGGTGTTCCTAGTCTTCTATAACTAGTCCAACACCCAAAAATGTGCAGGAATGGCTCAAGAGAACACTTCCATCACAGCCCAAATCTGAGGCTTCCCTTCACGGCTCTCCCAAGATGCACCTGGCTTCTTCTTTTTTTTGTCTTCATTGACATAATTTTACTGACATTCCACAGGCTTATGGAAGGCATTCCTCACCTACATGGTCCCAGAGGGATAGACAGCCCAGCATTTGCTTTGCACTAATTTGTCGTATGTGGTCTGTTTAAAAGAGGCCCCAGTGAGAAAATGAAAGGTGACATGAGATGGTGTGTCTAAATAACAGTCCCAGAACCCCAATACAGATCCCAAGTCACTTGGTTTCTAAGATGCCTACCAAAAGTATGCAAGAAATTGCTTGCTTTGTCCTCTTTAACCCAGAGACAGTGGAAGTCATCCACACTTAACTTTCTTTTAAACTTTTAAAGAGCTGAGGGGTGCAAGGAAACTGCAGACCCGAGAAAAGCTTGTGGTTGCAGCTGCTGTTGTATTTTAAGGGGGTGTCATTGCCGTCTTTTTGTCTGGAAGTCATTCCCAGCAAGTTGAAATCGGGTTGCTTATTTTTATCTACTGAAGAAAACGTGCGGATTATGGGCTGACATCCAGGCTGTTCTTTGATGTTTGATTTGGTGGTGTATGTGACGACCACGTTTTATGAGAGTTACAGCAACAGTTAATGGGGAGAAGATGTGGCATCCCTTCATGCAAAGGAAAGATATCAATGATACATCATCTATTTGCTCGGATCGTGCCTATTATCTCATTCTGGAGACAAGGCCTAAAATAGTTTAGTTTGCAACAGCTGACATGATACTAAGACTTTAGACTCCCTGGGTGTGATTTGAGAAGCAATGGGTTCTTACCAGATCATTGACATTCAAAGGCTTGGCTTTGGGGCTAAAGCTGTCAGAAGTGAACGGCTAATTTGCCAACATCCTCATCCATCACAATGGTTAACTGTTTCCCCTACTGGTTCATGAACCAGTGGCTACCGCCTGATTCCCACACAGTCGTGTGGACACAGCAGTGGACTGAAAGCAGACTGTCAAGGAACACTCACAAGCTAAATCCATCCAAATATGAGGGTGTAATCAATGTTTGGATTTTTTTGGGATGAAGTTTTCTTGCCGCTGTACTTATTTCACTGTATCACTGACTAAAACGAAGCAATTTTTAGACACGATAGACCAGAGCTCTTACAAGAAACTTTTAGAACTAGTCTGCTTCATTTATTTATACAGCAGACAATTCTGACACTTCCTCAGAGACAATTATTCTTCATTATCACATGGCTTTTAAATGTCTCTCCAGGGTATCCTGGCATCAACAAGCTCCAGCAACCTATCAGCAGGCTCCTGGCAAACACACACTGGATCGAAAAATGTTTCTGAAGACTGAAAAATGTGATCAACAATAAGCTGTCATGTTTTGCAGGATGTGGGGTTGCATTTGGGCCATAAATCTCTTTCCTTGGAAAAAAGCAAAGAGATATTTTGAACATTTTCAGCCAGACCTTTAAGCAAATGTTTAATGTGAAACACCCACACTAATAGTCCTCTTTGATGTTGTTGACCAAGCTCCATTAGAGAGTGGATCATGACTTTTGCTCCACCAGGTGTGCAAAACAAGGAAGTAGGAATGAATGTGGCATTTCATGGCATGCCAGTTGAGTTGGCATTCTACCTCTTTCTCACTCTTTCTGTTTCACTCTGAGGCTTGTGGGTTTGGTCTCTCACATTTGTTTTGAGAGCTTTTACACAGAGCACATGGCCCTGTGTTTCTCAACTACTCTCTATCACACACATACACACACACACACACCTATTTTCTGTCTTTCTTTCTTGGTCCTCTGTTTCTCCCCTACTCTCTCTCTCTCTCTCTCTCTCTCTCTCTCTCACACACACACACCCCTGTTTTCTTTCTTTCTTTCTTGTCCTGTCTTCAGTCTGGCTCCAAAGGACATTTTGGGGTGTTTTTTAAAACCCTCAAACTCAAACAACAATAATATGAAGTTACCACCACCCGTAATAGTCCCTGGATAAAAGCCACAGCTGTCTTAACAAGTCCTGACCCCCCTTCTTTCTTTCTTTCTCTCTCTCCCTCTCTCTCTCTTTCTCTCACTCTCTCACGTCCTGGTTTTTAGCATCTGGACCCGCTTAGCTACAACTTGCCAGTCATGTCCTGTCCCTCCCCCCCAGGACTTCTTGCAGGCAAACCGCAGATGATGAACTCAGCAGAAAAGGCCATGGAAGCAGAGAGCAGCAGCAGGACCCTCCACTCTCCTCTCTTCTCCTTTCTGCAGTCCAACCCAACACTCCCACCATTCCTGCCTGATTGCCATAGGAGGGCCCTGCTGGAGGGTCTCCCACGGCAACAGCAGAGAGCTGACCCCTGGCTGGGCCTTTGTGGTAACGATACCACAAGCTGCGGCAGAGATGAGCAGATGAGATATGTTGAAAATGTGAATATATGTGTATACACGCGTAAATGGACTCAGATAGAGTGGCATGAGTGGTATGTATGTATGTGTACAACACACAGGGGTAATGATGTGACTGATAGGTAGACATAGATACATAGTGACTCTAGGAAGGCATCTGGCCCTAGTCTGGCGTGAGTGTTGTTTTAAAGTCATTTGGGGTGAGCCATAGATAGATAGATAGACTTTGTTTATCCCCAAGGATATTCAGACATCCCATAGTATCCAAAAACATTGACATATACATGACTTACACACGCCTACCCACAGAAAAAATACAGAGGAAGAATTCTAATTGTGCATCATTTAGGGCAGTGATTCCCAACAAGCGGTATGCAAATACACTGCGGGGGATACTTGGAAATATTTAATAATAATTTATTTCCAAGATGATAAATAAATATTCACAGTCTTTTCATATTAAGCCTATCAATAAAATGGTATGTGTGCGCTACAACTAGTTTCCCTGGGGAGACAATTACCTGTGGCACTCAGCGCCAATAATAATCAGTTGTGTTACGTTCTACTTTTGGAGACTCATCAATGATCATGTATATGTAAGGGGTACTCATGGTATGACAAAAGGGCTCAGGGGGTACACAAGACAAAAAGGTTGGGGAACACTGATTTAGGGTACTAAGTTGTTGAGTGTGATGGGGATAGTGTGTCCTGCTCTTATTCTGTCTCTTTTCCTGCTTCCTGCTTTTTTCTATCACACAACCCCTTTGTTTGTGTCTGTCTATCCTGGCTCGGTTGTAGGGTGTATGTTGTGTTCATTTGTGTTTAAATTAGTGTTTTTTCTCTCTCTCCTTCATGCCTAGAGAGGGACTAAATGTATTGCTCTGCATGGCAATGCATGGTATATAGCTAAAGCCTGCACTAAAGAAGTGACAGCGCACACATGAGCCATCTCACAAGCCCCTTAAGCAAGGTTACATAATGCATGTCTAATAGCTGATTGGAAATGTACATTAGAAGTATATCTGCTGAGCGTCTCTCAACATTAAAGGCCTTGACATTCCACAGGACCCCTTAGAGATGGTCGAAGCTACTAGTCTGCTGATATTGTGAACAAAAGTCAAAGCTTAAGAACTCCCCACGAGTTCTCATGTTACAGTCGAAAAGTATTTTGCCGAGAGATGGACATCATCCAGAAAATTCCAATCGCCTATTTTCTTGGCTATTGAATGTATGTCGTTCACTGAGCAAAGTGGGGCTTTAAGCAAATGCACTTGAGATTTATGCGCTAGTTCTGGCCTGGTTTCTGCATACCTCTCTAAAGCGGCCTGTTGGAAGCAACTTCCCCTCTCCAAGCTGTCTGTGAATATAATGAATGACTCAAAAGTAGTCAGGAATTGTCCCAGGGAATGTGTTTGCTCAGTGAAAAATTGTAAAACCAATGCCTCTCAATCAGAGGAATGTTAAACACTCATCCGTTGTGTAGAACTACTTAAGCAAACCAATGTGTACTTTCCATCCCGACATTGTTCAGTTATCACAGTGATCTTAAATGATAATGATTTTATGCAGCACTCTCACAGAGAACAAAGTCCTCATTCATGTGAATTGGGTCAGTTATCTGATTTGTCAACGAAACAAAGTTCCAGATCAAGGGATGGCAAATCTAAATCACAAACGCTGTCTGTGACACCCTGCCTGGTCTGGTGTTTTTTGCGTGTCCAGGGGGAAAGATCCCCACCGAGCCATTTCAAGCTCCTTAATTTATGCAAGGAAGGGCACTCACGGAAAAAATAATGGACTGAGAAAGGGGGTAACCATTGATGTGGTCCAAAGAAAACATATACTGCTCCTCTGCGACATAAGGGCAGGAACGAGACCTGTCCAAGTAAAAGACACTTCAAAGCTGGCGGGCCGAGGGTTTGAGGGCAGCTGCGTCGCGCTCCATAAACCCGAGGAGAAATGAGAGACCCCCACGCGGGAGACCACCTGTGTGGATGAAAACGTTGTGGCCGCAGAGATTCGCCCTTGCGGCGGATGAAAATGACCACGCACACTCCTCTTGTGATCTCGAGGCTTGCGGGGGGAAACCTTGCCGCCTTTGTGCACGGAAAGAACGTGGGCCATGGAACAGCATGATGACGGCAATACATTGCAGACTTGTAGGCGCATTGTGTTGGAATTGAGAGTTTGCTTTAAGTCTCATGCAAGAGTTTGCATGAACTCTTCTTTAAGTCGATGAAGTCAGTAATGGTTCAGATTATATGAAAACAGGCTCAGCCTCAGACAGTTACTGACCTCTCTGAGACTTTTAGTGTAAGAGACAATTGAAAAACAGAATTCTTTTAGAGTTCCATGCGTTTTGTTTTAGACATTTCTTGCACTTCAAATAT
This sequence comes from Tenualosa ilisha, assembly GCA_015244755.2. Classification (NCBI taxonomy): domain Eukaryota; kingdom Metazoa; phylum Chordata; class Actinopteri; order Clupeiformes; family Clupeidae; genus Tenualosa; species Tenualosa ilisha. Next base: position 1,701,521 of record PYXC01000317.1, on the reverse strand, counting down.
TTCCAAACCAATGGAAAGGAGAATTGCCCTGACCTCATCTAGCTCTGCCAGTTCCAATAAATTGATGACACTTTTGGCTGAAAGCTCACTGAATATGGGAACTGAGAGTCTGTTGAAGCGTCTGCTTTAATATGATATGTATGCAGTCTACATGTTGCAAAACTCTCTATCTGTATTCAGATTATGAAAACTCAAATGACTTTGAATCTCAGGAGAGTAACTTCTGTGTGCTGTGTATGAGGAATCACTCAGAGAATGGCATACATTCCTGTATGTAAGATTGATGACTTGTACGAGACCACCATCAGTGGTTGTGTGACTGCTGGGAGGCACTCAAAAGTCTGAGGTAAGCTTAGCTGTGTTTCTTGATGGACAGTTTAATAGAGATTACTTTTCACCCCTAAAGAGGGGTGAGTGTGCAATTTTTGTTTCTCAACTTCCCTCTGTGTGTGTGTGTGTGTGTGTGTGTGTTTGTGTGTGGGAGAGAGAGATGTTTGGTTTAAGCAACCAACCTTGGGAAACTATGATTACCCCTATTAGCAGATGTGCACTACTTGTGTAAGATTAAAGAAATATGTTCACTATGGTTTGCAATCTGTCAGTGTGTCTGCCAACATATAGCTTACAGACATCAACAAAGCAGATTTTCAGCTCTGGACTGATGTTGGACACTTGTCATTACAGTGACCTTGTAGCTTGTCAGGCTTTAGTGAGTGTGTGTCTATGTCTGAGTGTGTATGTGTGTGTGTGAGTGTGTGTGTGTGTGTGTAAGTGAGTGCGTGTGTGTGAGTGTCTGAGTATGTGTATGTCTGAGTGTGTATATGTGTCTGTGTGTGTGTGTGTGAGTGTGTGTGTGTGTGTCAGTGAGTGTGTGTGTGTGTGTGTGTGTGTGAGTGTCTGAGTATGTGTGTGTCTGAGTGTGTACATGTGTGTGTGTGTGTGTGTGTGTGTGTGTTTAAGCTATAGCGAGAAATGGAGCAGAGCTGGCTTCAACTTGGGGAGCCAGATGGAAATGGTGTTTACACTGAGTGCCATACCATAATAATCTTCCAGACACCTGAGGCACTTCCCCTGACTACCTATTTTAACAGCTGTGTGGTTACACAGGTACAGAGCCATAGGGAGGTCGGCTACAATTCTGGGTAATGTTCCCTGACTTTGGTCCCCTTGTAATGGGAATGGAAACAGACGTGGCGGGGTTTTGCAGGAATTAGCTGGTAACTTCTTTCCAAGGTATAAGTTATATCATTATTTCTCAAAATAAGTTGGCCTGAATAGCCCATTGGGTGATGATGTCAAGATGCTGACGTCATTGACGATTATTTTAGGTCCATCAAGCTCATGGTTGCCTGGCTGTAGAAACTAGAAGTGATCCAAATGTTGATTATACTGTATGTTTGGCCACGTGTTTGTGTGTGGGAGTACCTTCTAGGTGAGCGATATGACCGTCAACTCAGTAGTAAGACAAAACAACATTAATAATTGGTTAAACAGATGACCTTATGTTCACGTCCATAGCTGTACTACTCACAGCCGCTGTGTGTTGAGCATACTATCCAAGGTTATAAACACAATCCAGATGTGTGAGAATAGAAAAAAAATGAAACGATTGTCATTTTAGGCACTTGTGAGCATTTTTCATCCTCAAAATATGCACTTGTTTTTCTCCACATTCAGGCTACGCTTAATTAGTCTGCCATAACAGGACCCATGTGTCATTGCAGCGTACCCAGTGAGTGACATTTGTCTCATTTCACGACTGTACTCTCCAACAAAAGATCACGAAAGGACAGAAGAGTTTTTTTTCACATGCTGGCAGTGGATAATTGGAGTCATGCAATTAGATGTCACTGGTTTCCTCCGTTTTTTAATTATCCTCCAATGCTGGCAAATGCAGGCATTCTAGAATGTCCTAATGTGACACAAGCCTTATTCTGTTCTATAATTTTCTGGACATTCAAGGATAGGAAGAGGGGCAGGGAGAGAAGGGTATGAAAAATAAATGCAGTTGTGAACAGCTCAGCTAACATAAATATTCACAATATATCGTAAACAAGCGATCCTCAAGTTTGGGCATAGGCTATATCTGCAAAGGTGATGTGTGCAAAACCTATGATTAGAATGTATATTTCAACAGCAGTAAGACCTAACATGTGAATGACACTAACTGTAGGACTTTATCCAGTGCCTTAATCACCTCTTTGTGTCCATTCCTGGGGAGTTGTTAAAAAATGTAAACACTGGGGTAAAAAAAGCTCTTTACCTTTGCTCCGGCAGATGTTTCATTAGGTGCTTGACAAGGAACAGAATAAGTGCCAAAGATATTCCACCAGGAGTGCAAATAACTCCACACTGGCGTGTATCTGAGTCTTAACATCTGGCTTTGTTGACACTGGCACTCACTGTGTTTTCCATGAGGAGCAAAAACACAACGCCCTCTTACTTTGGGGTATCTTGTTTAAAAGTCCAATCAGAAATATTCTTTTTTTATTTTCAACAAGACAACTGTATTTAGAAGTACCATCCAAAAGAGTATAAATACACCAGCTTCATGTTAATGTTCATTCCTCACTGCTGATTACTGACCAAGTTCATTACTTTCGTCCTCTAGGTGTGCATGGCTTCATACACTTTAAGCCCCTACCATGTATTGATCTCATAATGTTATTTTATATGGACTGAATTTGGTCTTTTGTTCTCTTGTTCTGACAGCAGGTTGAAATCAACTCTCCACTCCAGGATACAGTAGAAGTTCCAACAAGTCCCAGACGAAGAACTATTCACATCACGGGATGACAACGCAGACAAAAGTCTGGATTTCATAATCGCAATTTTTTAACCATAATATTAAAGTCAAGCAGTATTTAGACTGGCGTCTTCAACAGCATCCTAGTCTACAGTACACACTCATTGCAACTAGCAGCTCTGACACACGGGTAAACTTTGTCACGCCAACCCCCACGTGCACACCGACAAGCCCTTTGGCAGACGGAGACATTGCATGGGCACGCACCCATCAATTAACAGCCCTAAGGCTGACCCGTGCCTGAGGTCACTGTGTTTGACTTGGCAAGGGAGCTTCTTACACACACAGTGCTGCTCTGCTGTAGTCTGGCCCTGCATGAGGTTGATGGATTGGATGGAGCGGATGAATGGATGGATGGATGGATGGATGGATGCACATGGAACCAGAGCGACCTAGAGGAGAGTGTGACTCGGTTCCTGGTGTGGTGTGGCGTGGACGTGCGTTCCTGTGTCCTGCCAGCTGTCGACACATGGAGACAGAATTTTTTTTACTTTGTTTGTCTCCAAAACCTGTTGCAGAGTGCAGACAGACTCAGTGAAAAGGAGAAGCAGGGACAGACACTTGAGGCTATAACATCCCGTCATAACGTCACAAGTATGCTATGTGCTCTATAGTAAGGGAAACGTGAATATCTGCCAAGTGAATTGTTGTTACCAAACAATTTCTTTACCAATATGTTTGTAAAGGTGTGCAATAACATGTATTAAGATATTGAAATTCAACTCTCGTGGGAAACCCTGAAAAAAACCTGCTCAAGTTATGGCACCAATTCATTTTTTTTTTTTTTTAATCAGGCCTCAACCAACTTGTGAGGAGGTCAAATAAAATCATTAGTTTTTTACAAGTTATTAGATAATGTGATTATGATATCTAGACACCCAATATGCCTGTCTGGTATAGCATCACCAGCTGGCCTAGGAAAGAAATAGGGTTTTTAATATGTGTGTTTTGATACGATTCATTTTGGCACTCCTCTCCTAGATGGTTTATCATAATGGTGTCAGATTTGAAACTATTATATCAAGAAAATTATGTCAAGATGTTACCAAGAGTTTGCCAAGGAATTTATGATGTGTCATAGTGTATGAAAATTATGATACAATGAATATAAATCTCACAGGAAATATGCCAGAAATTGACAATGTCTTGACTAATTGGTCTTAAACTGTACAAAAAGTTGGTTATTAAGATTATGATGATATTCACACAGCCAAACTGGTATAGCACCACCAACTGGCAATACAGAGATTTTTTTTTTCACTTCTGTTGGATTTTGTTCCAAAGTTGTTTATCAGATTTTGGGTTAGGGTTTATGTGAATTCACCAGGGTTCTGACTTCACACCATCCTCACTTGTATACACATAATCATGCGTATACACACACATACACACAGGCTGAAACACAAACAAACAAGCTAACTCATATGACAACTCTAAAAAGACAGACGGACTTACCCTCTCTGAACCTACAAACACACACAGACCTATACTAACACACACACACACACACATACACACACAAACACACACACACTCAATAACTGAGAAATAGAGAGATAGGGAGGACACACATGTAGAGGTTTGCATATATTTATAGACTAACTGTCTGTCTATCTTTCTGTCACATGCACGTATACACACACTAAAAGTCACACCTGTCTCAGTCGCACACATGCACTCATAAACACACACACACATACACACGCTAACATGTCACCAACAAAACAAAGACACACTTAGACTCAAACACTGACCAACACACACATACACACACACAAACACACTATTCACTCCAATCCAATCCATAGCATGGCCTGAATTTTAATGATCAAATGTTCATGATCAAATGTTATCGAATAGTGTTCTGGAATAACTCAACATTAATACCACTTATGTTACTTGTTTGTGATATAGTGTCACCTATACCTTCCACATTCTCAAACTGTTTACATTAGAATTTCCAAACATCATGCATGAGTGAACGTCGCCATCGCCGCTAGTGGTTTTAATAAAACTGAGTTGATGAGCTGTATGATGGAGATTGCAGCAACCGGCGGTGCAGCTGCAAGAAGAATGGGTCACATGCATCTCGGCCTGTGGAGTCTGTAAAGGCATTACGTGCAGAAATAGTAGTGATGTTGTTGGCAAAAAAAACACAGACAGTGACTCTTGAAGCTTCTGACACAGGGACTGAGAAATAACTCACTGGAATTGAGAAAGTATGTGAAATAAAAGCTACTTTTAATGTACATGTAAAAGTATGGCCAATTTCAACAATGGAGTATCTGTGGTGAAATATAAATGCTAGCAGTCAACTCAGAATTTTGAAATAATCCTTATATGGCCCCCTCACAAGTTTTTTTAAAAAATTTGACACATTTTTGGTATCATAACTTAAGCAGGTTTGCGGTATTTTTCAGGGTTTCCCACGGGAGTTGAATTTCAACATTTGAAATTCAGCGTTCTGTTCTAGAATCTTTGGCTGAAACAGTCTCTATGCTGTTTATCAGCTGATGGAACTGCAGCCAGGCAACCTAAAAAAAACAGCTTAGGTGGAGGTCATGAAACACTGAGGCTGACACATAGAGTTCACCAGGTAGTTGAAAGACATGGTTTCAATCCAGTCCTCATTTGGTGGCATTCTGTATCATATTTCATGGTTCTACAAAAATATGCCAGAAATGATTGGCACCATAACTATTCAGTAGTTATTCAAAATGATATATGAGATAGATGAGATAGATCGCCCCAAGGAAATAGATTCTACTATGAGGACCATCAACATTAAGACAGAAAGTCCTATCTGGTGCTTCCAGGGTATAAATAACAGCTCTAGATGTTAACATGTCAACTTGTGCTTGCAGCAAAATTGTAAATATTCTCAGGTGAGCCTTCAATATTTCTTCCATGTAGTACTTATTTTCCTTTCAGGAAAGCGGTTGTGCTTTTTCTGTTGTAAAGGAATGTATGGCAACTCAAAAAATGTGTATGTTGGCAGACTAAACTAACACAGTCCATGTAACTGAGAGCAAAGCAGGCTTTGATTTCAGGCATAGGAGGAAACTTGCTTCGATTATTGATCATCACATTTGGCCACAGGACAGGAAAGCTGTGACAGAGCCTAGGAATGACAACCAAACCACCCACATTGATCTGACAAAACTATTATGCTTTCCTGATTATTCAATGTGAAACATATAACTAGCTCTGTCCACAAGAAAAAGCACATTACAACAAGAGATGTCAGCAGCACATATTTGTACTCCTCTGTCTAATGGAAAACTCACTTGCAGATGTAAGACGCGCATTGAAACATAAAAAGGAACTTGTTGAATTTTTAAGGCCTCTGCTCAATCCCATTAAAAGTCACATTACGGTTTCCAACAGATGCTCAGTACATCACAATAAATGCAGCAATTTATGTTCATTGTATTCCTCAATACTATTATTGCTTCCCTGTGTTTTAAAAGCACTAAAATAAAGTTGCTGGTATTTATTGTAAAACTTCAAACATCTTGCCTGAATGTCCCATTCAAAAGCAGAGCAGGCCTGGCACAACATCCATCAGGGCCAGCCTCTGAGTTGTGGATATTCGGCTCCACGTAGACTGTTAGTGTAGTCTTGGACTGCGACCGTACTGTTTGCAATGGCCTATCCCCACGTTGCACCGTAGCTGTGATAGTGATTTAGTGGAGCACATCTGGCAAAGGTTTGGCCAGCTACGAGAGGTCAGATATCTCACGGGAGTTTGCGCGCCACATGTGGTGGCAGTGAAGAAAGAGAAGAAGGTGTATTTGTAGGTGTGTGTGTGTGTGTGAGAGTGTTTGAGTGTGAGTGTGTGAGTGTGAGTGTGAGTGTCTGTGCGTGTGTTGGTGTGTTTAACGGGGTGTCTCTAGACAGTCTGACATGGCTGTCCAATGCGCGTTCTCTGATTTCACATGGTAAGGAGCTTGACACCTTGGCTAAGATCCTCCCCCGACCCCCTAGGTCTGCATTGCTGAGTTGATCTGCCTTGTTCTTTATGGGTTTTCCCGCGCTGCAGGCCAGGAAATGCATGAAATTCCACTCAACACCCATCAGACCGCAAATATGCAGATTTACACAAACCTTTATGGGCCCGTCTTTTGTGTGTGTGTAAAGTGAACGTCCTCTCAGATCTCCGAAGGCCTGACACTTGAAGTGGATCGGTGCCAGTATCAAGGCAGCTGAACACATGTGCTACAGTGTAACAAATCCATAGGGGGTAACAGCGGTTCAGCTACACTGTCTGATGCTAACGTTTCAGTGCAAAGTCAAAGCCTTGTAAATCAAGGTCTGACCGATATGGGTGCTTTCAGTTTGTCACCTTTTCTGAAAGCACGTTTGGAATACTTTAACCAAAGATCATTGAATACTGACCACAACAGAGCAACATAAATACATTACAATGGGGGCAAACGTGAATAGTTCTGGCCTGCATAAGTGGGAGAGTCACATAATGTCACAATATAAACTTTTCGATGATCTTCTGGATCAATGTATGAGGGCTCGACTCTGATTTGCATAAAAGGGGAATTCCCCTTCCCCGTCCCCCTTCCAAAACTAACACACAGAACTTAATGAACATTTGCCCTTTTGCTCTGTTTTCACCCTCTCTGCTTTAACTGTTAAAACCTTAATAAGGTCAGTTCAGCCTGACTCAGAGAAGAGTAAAGCTGAGAGGATTTTCTTGTTTTTTTACATTCCTCCCAGATCTTGGACTCAGTTAAGTTGCTGAGATGAACTTATGGGGACTGTTCCAGACACCAGCTCTCCTTGGAGCCAATAGGGAAGAATTCTGGTCACAGCTGACAGTGGGAGTGATGTGGTCTTCTCCTGGCTCTTGCATTAAATACCCCTAAGAGAGAACGTTCTGGGAAGCGATTTGCACAAATTGGATTTAACATGTAAGATGGGATCTAACATGGGACATGTTCCAAATAGTTAAGCTTTTACTGCGGATTGGAAGCTGGATTACTTCAGGGCCCTTGCAATCCCTATATATCGATAGATGATGGTAAACTGACGAAGAATGCTGCTTATGGCTACAATGATAAGTATCCTGAATGGAGAAAATGGTTCAAATCCCAGTTGCCACCGCTGTGCCCTTGAGCAAGGCACTTAACCCTAAGTTGCTCTTGTGGAGACTGGCCCTGAACAATTGATAGCTGACAAAATGTCGCTTGGATAAAAGTGTCTGCTAAATGCACAGATGTAAATGTAAATGAGAAAAAAAATTAAACTTTTTGACAAAGGAATCCCCATACTGGCATTTCAAAACTATTGAAGATTTCAATGAGGTACTGCACTGTATCACACTGAATCACCCGAGTTGTTACTAGTATGAACGACTTAGCAATTTAACAGATTAATCTTTGTTTATTATTTGCAATTGCACTGCAATAATAAATTGGAATAAATTTCATCATAAATCATAGATTATGTGCAAAAAGAGTATAATAAAAATAAGGAAACATCACCTCAAAAACAATGTTGAATACAGATTGTCGCGCTTTTGAAGACAAGTAAAGTAATTATGTCTTTAAAAACATATGCTTAAGTACACTGTACAGAACACAGAGCTACTGTCACTTCATAGAACATCTCAGTATAGTAGGGCCTACTGACTTAGGTAGAACCTCCTGCTGGCAAACATCTCAGTCTGTTGTCTTACTGTGTATTGGTTTCAGCCTTTCTTACATCCTCTATAACTACAGTTAGTCAACATATTCTGTAGAGGGAGATCTACTGTCAAAATAGCACAGTCTGTTTTTTGTGTTGTCCCTGTCAAACCTTAGACAAACAGTTACTGATTCAGAGTACCCGCTCCGAACGACAGTTAGCCCAGAAAGAAAATACAAACAAAAAGAGTACATTACAGTTGATCAAAAGGATTAAAGTGCCATCAAAATTGAAACCAAAATCTGTCTTGTAAACTCAACAGAACAACCCTCCCCTCATGAGTGCACTATGGTATCAACAAGCAACGCCGCAATAAACACTCAATTACTTCCACTCTCCAGTTCCTTGGCCAATTAATCCCTAGCTCCGTGAATTTCCAGCACATTAAAAAATCAGGCCCTTCTGGCTGGAGAAAAATCTCCTGCCTCCCATGAACCTTCCAGGAGGTGATTTTGAGTGGGACATAGCTTTAGAGTTTTGAGGCTCCAAAGAACATGACTCTATCCAAAGTCAAATTCTTCACTGATCCACATAGAGTAATTCAAAACAGGAACACATTCTTTCTTTTTTTCATTTGGCTGTCAGTGTGTCACCACTAAGGATAAAGACATGATTTGCTCTTAGTAGCTGTTCAAGATGTAATGGCAGGTAAGCCTGGGGGCCCTGGTGTTCCAGGTGGCCCAGGTGGCCCAACAGGACCAGGTTTCCCTCTTGGCCCAGGTATGCCATGCAGCCCAGGTAAGCCTGCTTGCCCTTGTATTCCCGGTGGACCTTTGGGACCAGGAATTCCGTCTTTCCCAAGCACTCCCATGTCACCCTTTTGACCCCTTTCCCCTCGTGATCCGGGCTGTCCCAGTGATCCCTTGGCACCTTTGACGCCAGTGTTTCCTCTGACCCCAGTGGGTCCCGGCTCACCTGGCGCCCCCTTGGGGCCGGGGAAGCCCTTTGGCCCCAGTGGTCCAGCAGATCCTTCAGCTCCTTTATCTCCTTTGATTCCTGCTCGGCCAATAGATCCTTTAGTGCCAGTTTCTCCTCGATTTCCCTTTGGTCCTGGTGGACCTGGAGCACCTATGTGGACAGGTAGGAAACAGTCAGGTGAGTGAACTGAGTGAATCACTGACATTAAGGTGAGGGGAAATTTTTGCTCTAATGGTGATAAATATAATTTTTTAGCTGTTCACTGCTCACGCCAGACTCAATAAAGGGAATTTACAGATGTGTTCAAATCAAATGATAAGATCTACACAAACTGACTTTACTGTAGAGAAATTAAATTAATGTGTTTTATTTTTATGTAAACAAATAAATCATCAAAGTAATGTTAGCAATTTGGGTACAGGTTTGTCATCATTTTAGCATTCTGTTTTTAGCCATCATACCTTTCAGAATGGTGAAGTTCTGGATGACCTGAGCGTGGTGGGTGTCCACCAGTTTCATCTCCTCCATTACCATGGAGATGTTCTGTATGTCCATGTCGAGCTGCAGGGTCATGAACATGTACTGGGTCCGCAGTGTGTCGGCCAGGTGCAGCAACAGGAGCACAGTGTTGTTGAGGTTCTGCAGGTCCTCCGTGTGGCTGCTGAGCCTCGTCTTGCAGGAAGAGCTCTCAATGTGGATGTACTTGTACATGCTCTGCACGTGACTGACAGTGGCGTTGATGCTGGACGAGATGGTGTCGATCTCCATCTCGATGGCACCCATGCGGGCGTCCAGCGTGCCAAAGCGCTCGCTAGTACGGTTCTCGTAGTAGCGCGAGTGGTACTGATGGTCGTGCATGTTCTCCTCGTGCTCATCGATGAATGACGAGACGTTGTCCAGCTGCATCTGCAGGTTCATCACCTGCAGTGTCAGGTCGTGGACCATCTCCGAGCTGAGGCTGAGGCGTTGGTGCGTGGCTGAGATGCCACTCTGGATGCTACGCACCATCTGAATGGTGCTGCTGGAGTTGGACTTGAGTCCACCCAGGACGCGGCTGTAGTTCTGCCACTCTGTCGTCATCTTCTGCAACACAAGTGTCTCCTCGTCAGATTTGCGCTGCAGGGCATCGATCCACATTGCATTCAGCCCCACTGTCGTGTTGACCTGCTGTACTGTCGCGTTAAGGTCATACTGATCCTGAACCAGGGTTTTCATTCCCTGGTTTGTCTCGTTCGTCACCGCCTGCCAACCATTCACTTGGTCCAGGTACTGAACGAGCGACTGGTTAATCCATCTCATAGTGACAGCGTAACTCTGGATGTCCCTGAGCATCCTATTACTAGACTGTGAGAGGGTCTGCTGCGTCTGAGAGGCCTCGTTCAAAGTCTGGCCCTGGTTCTGCACCATCTTTTGGATGTCCTCAAACTCTTTCTTCAGCTTGCCAACCTCCTCCCGAAAATGTGTGAGTTTGAAGTATTCTGTGCAGTTGTGGGCTGCTCCAAGATCTAAAGATTTAGAGAAACGAGTATGTAAATATTTTTATTAAGGAGGAGTAGAAAGAATACTAGCATATTACATACTTCAACTCGAGATAAAGGCATCACCTGTGTCTGGACTGTTCATTCAGGGTGTGATAAAACATAACTGGTAGGATGGAAACCTTATCCTTTTAGAAGTTTCCTGTATGATTGCTGTGTCTAGACTGTGTTGGAAATGTAGGTATTACAGAGCTTGAGAAGTTGTTTTTTCATTGGTTTCTGCTAGCCACCCATCCATAAAGAGACAACAATCTGAGGTATTCTAAACAGCATTTTTTAAAAACTGGGGGATTTACAGAACCATTAGCTTCTTCTATAAAAGGCAATATTTTCTCTGGCTCTTTCATTTAGCTGAACTAATTTACAAATGCTTGTATTCCCTTAGTACAGTAAGGGCTGTATAGTTTATTGTCATTGGTGTTCACTGGGAGTTCAACGCAAAATCCCAGAAATACACAAGCTATATGCTCCACTAGTTTAGCTACAGCAATCCTCTGTGATCTTGCACAGGCATTCCCACTTTTTTCTTATGGTCTGCTCAGTTCTCCCATGAGCCTCTTTACATAATAGGACTGCCTGTGAAATATAGGCCTCTAAAGACCACAGCACCCACCACTGAATGAAACCATGAGAGTGCAAAAAACATGTTAACTGAGTCGTTCTTCAGTCACCCATACTGTTCCACTCTCTGAGGGATCGGCCATATGTTATAGCACATTCTCAGATGTGGGTCGGTATTCTGAAAGCACTTTAAAAGCCAGTAGTGCTTTGGTTTACTGAACAGTCCTCTCTGTTTGTACAACTAGAAACAGAGCTCAGTTCTGTGAGAGCTAGCACCAAGTAAGGCGACATAGGACATTCTATGAAGAATTAATTAAATAAAAATGAAACAAAGAAAACATCATTCTCACCTTGTATACTCTGCTGGACTTTTGTTATCTTCTTTTGGTAAAACAACTCCTCTTCAGATAAGCTGTCAACCTTCCTGAATACTGTGGAGGGAAAAAAAAAGACGATGTACTGCTTGAGATGTTGATGTTGATAGATTCCTACTTACAGCACGATCATTCCAGTTCCAGTTCCAGGTGTGCACATACTACCTGTTTGGTTCTGTTGAGAGCAAATTAAGGGATATATTTCAGTATCACTCATTACTGATACAGGTTGTTGTACTACAGCCTTTGAGATGTTAGTAAAAAGAAAAAAAACTGTGTAAACACACAGGCATACTGATCATAGTTTCGTTCTCTTCTTTTCATTTTAAGCAAGTATGATAATACAATACATCGTGATGCTTGATATGTGATCTGGTGACTGCTTATTATTATGTAACAAAACATTCATCTGGAATCCTGGAACAATGTGAAACAGATGTATGAATCGATATGGAAATTTCCATGTTGTTTGAGGCTGAGGTTTTTTTCTCACTTGGTCGCTGTGATACTAGGCCAAAAGCACTTTTTGAGTTTCGCAACTGCTAGTTTGCGCTGCTTTGTTCTCGCTTTGCTTTTTGCCACGGTGACGTGTTACCACGGTGATGTGTTGTAAACTGAAAGAAACTTTGATGTGACCCCCAGCTTGTCCATAACAACACACAGCAATCTTGGTAGGGGTCGGGGGTCATGAAGGTTGGGGAAGTGTGTGTGTGTATGTGTGTGTGTGTGTGTAGGTGTGTGTGTGTGTGTGTGTGTGTGTGTGTGTGTGCAAACATTTGACAGGGAACTTCAGGCACAGGCGCTAAACACACACACACACACACACAAAGTCAGAAAACAACCTCAGTGTATCCACTGAAACCCCATCACTGTCGTAAACAGCAAGTTGCGGAGCTTGTGGGTGATTCAAGCGTGACGGAGTGGGAAAGGTTTGGATCAGAGGAGCCATGCCAGAGGAGGTGAAGCCTGACGCCTTGATGCAGGGTGCTGGCAGGCCTCGCTTGTGCCCCAAATCTGGAATTAATAGTGTTTATTACCCCAGCCATCCGGCCAAACCCAAGTGGGTGGTGTTACGAGTATGCCCATGGGGGTTCTGGTAGCGAATGTGTAAGATTTATCGAATCGCTGGAGGATACGAGTTTAATCATATCAAGGCCAGATCAGCCCCCGAAGAAATAACATGGATGGGAGCCTCCAGACAATATGAAAATGATCTCAGCACTGTGTGAAGACAGAATGATCTCGGCGATGAGGTAATTTTGGACACACAAAGTAGGTCGATGACAGAAAATACAGACTGTCCACACAGGGCTAGATTGACCAGAAAATGTGTTTTTAAAGTTATACACTGGGGTTATCTTGAAGAGTTTACACAGCTGTGAAAGAATGGCTTTGCCCACAACTATTATATGTTGAAATTATATGGTGATAGACCATGACAGAAAGCAACAAATAGAAGGTAGAGACTGAGAGAGAAAGAGAAGGGGGGGGGGGGGGGGGGGCAACAGAGAAGGAAGACATATGGCCGAAATGAAAGCATGTGAAAGATGTTTTCATGCCCATCTCTCTGTCTCCAGCTGGGCCTCGACTCACCGAGGGACGCCAGCACAGCCACGGCAACAATGAGGAACGCAAGGAGGCCGTACAGCACCTTCACAGCCAGCTGGAGGGAGTTTGTCTGCTGGCACTTCACACAGCCACCCCGCGTCCTTCCTGTGAATGCAAATACGCGCACACACATACACACACACATACACGTGCACACACACACACATACAGATCTCACTGACACTTCTCTGAAGAAAGGCTAAAAGGGGATCAAAACACATGTGCCAAAGCCTGTAAGTTGTTTTGATTGAGCGTGATTGACTGAACTACTGGCCCGGTTAGGCCAAGCTCCACATGTTGCTGTCCTGCCAAATGGGTCTCTCTTTTCGGGGTTTACACTGGAGTGACAGCCAGCTCTCTTTAACTGAGTTCTGCACAGATATTTAAAACAGATGTAAAGACCATGCATGTAAACATGAGAGTAATTGCAGATATATGAGGCGCGGGCCAACAGGCAACGAGCAGCACCACGCCACCCCCATCCAGAGACGCACGCACCAGCCACTTAGGTGGTGCCTTTTCACAAAGAAAACAAACACAATTTGGACAACCGCCAGTTCTTAGCCCTTATATCCATGTTTGGCATTTGAGACCAAAAACGATCTTTTTGCCCAAAAACACTTGGCCTGGACTGTGTCCTACTTGATAAATAGCTTACAGTCGACAAGTAAGCCAGCCCAGCCCAATTACTTATGCAACCCCCTCCACCCCCCCCCCCCCCCACACCTACCCCTCTCTTTGCCTCAAACAAATGGCCATAGTTGACTTAAAATAACCCCACTGCCCTCAAGGCTTTCCACTTACCTCTGAAGGGAGGCATCTCCTCCTCCTCGCCGGTCAGATCCTCCTCTGGAAGAGAAGAATGAGTCACTAGAATACTTTAATTGTTTCCAGGGTTATAACATCATGCCTGCAATCTCCATACTAAATCCGTTTTAATGAGGGCCTCAGGGCCTGAGAGAGGTAGCCTGCTTCCTGTGAGATTTTAGCAAGGAGTGCAGAGGTGTTGTCTTACTGACGTCACCAGTCAGATATTGATTACTAGAGATTAGGAAATACCCAGCCAGGTAATAAAACCAGCCCCTCATTCTAAACTTTGTTTCGTACAAAGGGTCTGGCCATTCGGTAATGAAAAATGATTGCTTGGTGGAGGTGTTTAAAAAGTTTAAAAATATTGGATCAGCCCTTGAGTGATAGCCTGCCTCAACTGATAGCATTCTAGCTCTGCATTCACAACGCCTTCCACTGCTGATTGGATCTGGTTAAAATGCCTCCTGAGACAACAAGCTCGATGGGATCAAATCCAGACTCATACTGTAGGGAGATGATAATCAAACGGTGCATAGTGCATAGAAAGGCGTGGTCAGTCTAGGAAATACCTGTAGAAAAGGGGGTGGGATGGGGGTGATGGTTTTCCATACCTTTGAAGAGTTGGTTCTCATAGCCACAATAGTTCTCTGAAAAACACAAAAAAGACACAGCTTGAGATTTATGTCAACAAATTAAGGTCAACGACCTGAAACATAAATCCGCATTAAGGAAGAGAAAGGCACAAGCTTTGTTATTCTGGCTGCAAATCATTACGAATACCACAAGGAACATATAACTCCCCTTACCACCCACCCAAACACAGAGATGCACACGCACACACATACACACACACGCACACACACACACAGTCACACACTTCCACCCCAACAGTGCACGTACCCTGAGACACAACCCATTCAGCTCAGTGCTCATTTGTGTGCATGAGGTCATATTTGGCAGGCAGGCAACATGAACACAATTACGCAAAATTTCAGTTTGGGAGAGAAGTGTTTTCTCTGTGCTTAGGTCTGTTTGTAAAACCAATATTTCACAGACCTCTTTGACGTAGAGAGAGAGAGAGAGAGAGAGACAAAGACAGAAAGAAGGTAAAGAGAGAGAGTGGGGGTAGAATGGGAACAAATGAGCTGTCAGATGCCAGGGTCCCATGGCAACCCAATATGAAACCCAAGAGCATGGAGACCAGTTTATGTGTGCTCTGTGCTAGAGGCCTCCGTTGCCATGGCGTCACTCCTGGAGCGCTCACCACTCGCTGGTGGTAGCCGCCGAGCCAGGGGGATCATGGGAGAAGCCAGAGGGGGCTTTTGAACTACTTGAGTACTTGGCTCCGAGTTCTCAATCCCACAAACCCACACACACACACACACACACACACGCACACACACACCTCAGGTTCAACTCCCACAAACACAGCAGGCAGAGAGGTGAGGAACATCCCACAGAGGAGACCCAGGTCTGAGCATGAGGTGCCTGATGTGAGCCCACGTCACTCACATTACACATCTTACTACACTGTTATATCATATTAATTACCATCCCAGTTTTGATGATAATAAACATGACGGTAATTAACTATTTGCCCCCCCATGAAATAGTGTCTCATTCATGATGTTGATGTTTACATTTTCAGTAGCATGGGTAGAATCTATTTAGTATTGTAAATGAATTTCAATGAGTGTATTTGAGCTTCCTTTTACTGCTAATTTGAGCCTACAAATAACTATACAAAAAGGCACTACTGCCAGGAATAAACTTTTTTTAAGCTTTTAAAATCTTAATCAAATTAGTCAATACCCACTGCACCCCCGTCATAAACTGACTGAAAACCAACAGAGGTCCTTTCAGTGGTGTGGCAACACCCTGCCTTTGACACCCAGCTCTAGCCACTGTGTGTAACTCCCTTTGTCCAAGTCACTTTCCCCTCACTATTAAATTCAGCTGATGAGGCTGAAGATGACTTTTCCAGACCTTTCCTTCATCCACCTCTGCCAAGCAGCGTCTGGAACATGCTGGGGCTTAGGAGGAGACCTGCTTGAGCTGTGGTTGAACTTGAGTTGTGTGTGTGTGTGTGTCTGTCTGTGACTGTGTATGTATGTGTGTGCGCGCACATGTGTATGTGTGTGTGTGTGTGTGTGCATGCATGTGTGTGTGTGTTTAGAATTCATTCTATTTAGTGTGAAAGACAAACATTGCCAGACAGATAGGTACTGTAGATGGATAAATCTGAGAGAAGTATTGTTTCTTAAACTGGTAATAACCCAAAGTGTTTATAATCTCATCACCGTCGTGTAACACGGCCATAAAGTTTCTGTCCCTGAATTTCCCATGCCACTGCCACAGCCTCAGCCCTCACAGGTGTCTCAGCCCAAACTTCACAAGCCTGTGCCAAGGCTGGCTTGTGTAGACCCTGCACTGCCATTAATACTGCCAAGAAAAGGAAGGGAGTCGACCCTCTGGTCTGGCCGCCTGCCCTACTGTCTGAGCTCTCTCTCTGTTTTTCTCTCTCTCTCTCTGTCCCACTCTCAGATCCGATCCGGCCGGGCCCAGTCTCACCAGCCAGCCTGCAGAGTGTCCCTTTAGCGCAGCTGTTTTCCAGGGGTGGAAAAGTCCTAGGGTCGAGAGAGGTACAGTAAGAGTCTTACTCCCAGTATTTAATGTCAATCAAGTGGATTTGTGACAGTTATTAGCACTATTCTCCAGCCAAGAGTAGGTGTCAGTAGAAAGAGTCAGTATAACTAAAGGTTGTGAGAACCATCGACTGGCTGGGCATTTGTGTTCAACAAAAACATGGCAACAGATTATTTATCCTCCCGATCTTTAAACTTTAAACCACAATGTTTTTGCAGGAAATACACATTTTCTTAAAATATCAATAAAAAAAAAAAAATTACTTAGTAGTAGAAAAGGTTTTTCTATAATGCAATATTTATTGTGACCGTCACACTGGACAAATACATTTGATCTTGTTTGAATAGGTACAAAGCTGGTTAGTGGCAAGTCTTACTTTTAACTGAAAGTGTGGCTTTGATTAATTAAGGTACGTTGTAATTTAATGGTCTTTGTGTTAGATGAATGTAATGTAAGCGAGTACGGAAAGAGGAAGAAACTTTTAAACAGCTCCAAAAACATCCTGTGCTGTGCCCTGACGGATCTCTGTCTGGTGTGGTGGCATAGTGGTTAAGGAACCAGGCTAGCATGCTAGTAGCATGCTTAATTAACCCTAAGTTGCTCTAGAAGAGACTGGCCCTGATGCAGTTGATAGTTGACAAATGTGAGTTGCTTTGGATAAAAGTGTCTACTAAATGCATTAATGTAATGTATCTCAAGGTGTTTTGACTGCTTTTCAAAGCACTAGAAACCAGGGATTAATGTGTTATGTAACAATATAAAAACCTGGAATAAAAAATGTGAAGGCCTTCTACAGCAGCAAGCCTTGCTTCAGCTGAACAGTTCGCCCCCACAATAAACAACTAAGTGGAAGACCTGGACCCAACCACAGTAAATATTTGAACATTTGCAACATAATTGCCGAACAAGACGCAACTAAAAATGAGGCAGCACTCTCTCATTAAAGTCGAGGACTAAAATATAGTCATCTAAATATAGTCACATAATTTTTCTCTGAAATTTAAGCCAGTTAAAGCTACCAGGCTGCATTATTGTGACTATTATGACTGTGGAGATCTCAGACCAGACGACCAGACCAGACGACAGGTCTCACCTGTCACTAGGGACTCTGTGGGGGCATATTTTGGTCTGTCGCTAGGCGTGTACAGAAAAACAGGAGAGACTGATACCCCCCATGACATGATGGGGATTACATTATTTTATTGGAGGGCTACATGAAACAGAGAGAGAGGCCAGCACGACTCATTCGTCTCCTCGGCCAGATGTTTCGACACCAGCAGACACCTATAATAACATTGGGCTCTGGGCTGTGCTGAAACATCATGGACACTGAGAAACATTAGGGGTTTAGTGATTTCATTACATAGTACCTTTCGGTCTCTACTCAAAACAGTGAGTGATTGTAACTACATCCATATGAGAATAGCGGGCAGGTATGTAAATCAAAAGACAGGGCTATGTATACATATGCGTCTGATATGTGTATCTGTGCATCTGATCTCTTTCACTGGCATGACTGGTGGGTCTCTGGCCATTTATCCATCATGGTCTGACCCTAATGGAAATGAAAACCTCATTTGCACACCCTTAAGTTCTGTGGTTTGGGCCAGAGAGGCTGACCCTGTAGTTGGCACATGGCCAGAGAGAGATGACATGCCATCTGTTGGTTCTGCTCCATTACAGTACAATGTGACGGTACAGCCGTTTTACAAACCTGGAGACAAATGATCTGCCATGATGGATCAACAGTGGTTGAGTGAGAAGCCTGCTACCATGAGAAGTGCACTGGACAGCAAAGCCAGTGCAGATATTGAGCTAAGCATCATGCCATACCCTTAAATATGCACTGAGACAGTCCATTTCCCAAACATGGACTGAGTCTAGTCCTAGCCTAAAAGAGAACTTCAAGGACAATCTCTATTGAACGAATCCTTTGGTCTTCAGAGTAAGGACTGAACTGAACTGGTAAAGTTACTATTTATGGGGACCAGCTACACTTGATTTGTATAATAGTTGGCCATGATCAATTGTTCGTGTGAAATTTGCTTCAAGTTGGCACGATTGTTCTTGTAAAAAGCGATTCATGTCAAATTGGCAGAACAGTTCAATCACACCTACCCACACACACACTGTTGTGATGAACTCTGTGTAACATGGTGTAAGAACAAGACTCTTCATTCAGCTCCCAGAATCCACACCAGCCTCATGACTCGTTTGGCTCCATCGACCCTGACCCTGCCGACCTTCACTGCGGTTTGTTTTCAGCTGAGGGCTTTCAAAAGGTTTCCACTTATTTTGTGTGTGTGTGTGTGTGTGTGTGTGTGTGTGTATGCCTCTGTTAAACTTGCCTCGCTGTGCACTGCTGCTGTGCACATTTTTCTACTGTCCAAAACTTATGGCTCCACAATCGCACTTACTTTAATGCTCAGTGATGAACTTGGCTTGAACACTTTCTCTGCACACACACATAAATGCAGTTCTTTTAATGTGGGTCTGTGGTATGTGTATGTGGGGAGGTGGCTGCATTTAAAAACAAATACATGGAATCAGCCGGTTCTACTATAGTCTTGGCTCCTGTCGATCCAGCTCATTACGTTTGACATGAGGTTTCTGACACAAATTCCTGAAAACCCCTTAATTGCATGCAGACATGGGGAGGAAGGGGCCCTTCAAACCTCGAAGGCAGGTCTTAACCGCAACTAATAAAGACAAGTGTCTTGTAGGGTTCTGGTCCACATTCAACTCCTTCAAAAATGAAGTTTGAAAAGAATGCGTGGGGTTTTCTTGCAAGACTTAAAGCATATTTTAATGGACCTACTGGTGCCATATCAATGAGATTCTCAGGGGCTGCAGAGTTTGCAGTTCTGCAATGTTCTGCAGAACAATGAGTTCGCCTTCAATTATCGCCCTCCCTCCCACTCTCGTTGACTCCCTCCCGCAAACACTAACCCACTCTCCTGAAACAAATGTTTTTGACTTGTTTATAAGCACTCTCACATGTCCTCAAATTCCTTCAAACAAATAGGAGGAATAGCTCTGTTTCCACTTGACAAACGAGCGAACAATTCTCCCCAAATTAATAGCAACAATGGGAGCGTCCCACTTTTACGACGAACAGCAGTGTCCTGTTTACATACTGTATGTTCTGTTCACGGCACGCACTCGTCTGATCAAAGTCTACTCTGGGGGCCTCTTTACGAAATGGCCCAGTAACCAAGGAATGATGAATTTGCGGAATAAATAAGTTCCAGTTTTCTTTTTTAACTCTCTCTCTCTATTTTTTCCCTCTCACTCTCTCCATGCCGGCAGCCAGTCTGCATCAGTTACACACACCTGCTGCCCCCCCCCCCCACACACACACACCCCGCCCTAAAGAAAAAAAAATTCGGTCTCTTTTCATTCTGTTACTTTAAAAGAATGCATTAGTGTCTATGCTTTGTGGACGCACTTCCTCAGCTGGATAGCTCAGAGCAGGGAGATAACACATCCCCCACCTGTAAACACACTACACATAAATACTTTCAAACACTGTACAACCATCTTCACTCTTCTCTCTCAACCTGCCATCCCCCACTCTCAAGCACACACACACACACACACGCACAAACACACTCACACCAGTCTATCTGTTCGCCAGTTTCCCAGGGTGTAGGCAAAAGCCTAGGTTCTTATTTCAAGCAGTGTTGACGGAGGCAAATGTTTTTCGGGGTTATGTTTCTGGGGCCGCGGCTCACGCTGTGATCCCTTTAGGAAACCCCCATGGGCAAATTAAACTGTGTCTGATGTGAACAGCCAGGCTGGGATATACGTCCCCACATTCAGGCAGGCACACGCGCACACACACACACATACATGCACTGCACACGCACGCACACACACACACACCCACACTCCTCCTGTTCAAAGCCAGGGGAGAGGATGTCTCACATCCAAGAACAACAAACCGACCTCTTTTCCCCGGGACCTTGAGAGGCGCGGTCCCTCTGCCATAAGCCGGAGCTGTCTGCGCATTTGTGCACGGCTGCACTTTCAACTACCTTCAAACATCCATCGTGTCTGCCCTGCCTGTTCTATTTCTTTTCACTCTACCTCTACAATCACAAGGCTAAAAACCACAAAGCCTCATCAAAACAAAGCCAGGAAACACACAAGGGGAGAGAGGAACCATCCTATCCTACCTTTCATGATGTCTCCTTCTGGTTACCTCAGTGTAGAGGTACCTGTAAAGTTACAGAATTAGCCCAGCAGGGGATGCTCCTCTTGAAGTTTAAGTCCCCGGAACAGAGGTAGATGAGGACAGCTTGGATTTCCGTTGAGTGTCAGGAGTGCACTGTGCACAGTCCTCCACGAGCATCAGTACATGAGCAGTCTAAAAGCCCAGCAGACACCAAAAAAAGGTTTGACTTACTCTTTAGTGTTGACCACTGCAACAACAGCAAAAAAAAACTAACAAAAAAAAGACAACACAGACACACCTACACACACACACCTTCAACTCAAAAAAATATTATGTTCATCTTGCCCTGGGATGGGTTCAGGAAGAAGGAGGAAGAAATAGACTCGGCTACATGGCTTGCAAAGTGAGCCTGAGCCTCTCCCTGCCTGACATGCTGTCTCTCTGCCTCAACCCCTGACAGAAAACTAATACCTTGGACAGTAACCATGCGCAGCTTGGAGCAACATAACATGTGAGCGAGCAGTTTTGTGTGCGAGAAGAGAAAGAGCAAGAGAGAGAGGGAGGGAGAGAGAGAATGACAGAGAGAGGCAGGGAGAGAGAAAGAGAGAGTGAGAGAGGGTGGGATTGTGAGCAAGTGCCGAAGGGAGGGAGGCAGGCAGGCAGGCGGGGAGTGTGGGTGCATATGTTTTAGCGAGGCTCAAGTAGTCCCGCAGCCTAATTGCTAACAAATGTCCTAACATAGAGAGATGATCACCTTCACCTCCCAAGGCCCTCTGCAATTTCCAGTGTAATTTTTACCCCCCTCTCTCTTATGTAAGAGTGGATGTTTTCTGTGGCTTTGATCTCTGACCCACCCTCTTTAGCTTGGACCTACACTACTAATTAATGGACATCCTGTGGATGACACAGGAACCTCATTCTTGTAGAGGAGAGCAGTCCGACTGAGTGGGCCGAAGGTCCTTTCTAGATTTATATGTACCAGAGAGTGGAAAAAGCAATGTTTAATCAACCTTTAGGCAACAAACAGAAAGATCTTCCACCATGTTAACAGTGGCGCCACTATTTTGGGCCCTGTCAGAAAATTATTTTGAACCTCCCAAACATTGATTATAATATTAAAATGTTCTCTAGGGCCCCCTATCAATGCCAGGCCCTTGGAATCATCCTACTCCCCCCCCCCCCCCCCCCCCGGTGGCACCCCTGCATGTCAGAACAGAGATGTAAAGGCCTGACTTCAGAGAGTAAGAATCTTGCCATATACAGCATGTTACAACCATTCACTATAAACCAGCTGATTCTATTAAGCCTTTTAGCAACAACGACAAAAAAAATCCACCACGTTAGAATAGAGGTGTAAAAGTCCACCTATTTGTTCACTCACTCACTAAACCATGAAGCATCTGTTTGTTCACTAATCCATCCGATTCCAATTAGTGCTTCTCCTCAGCCAGGTAAATCAGCTAATTAGTAAAATCATCACCTTTTCTAAAACTTAAATCAGGAATCCAGTGTGAATCCGGTGTGAATCACTCCATATACCTGTTGTTCAAGTTCACCAAATGCTGACAGCAGGGAGAAGGATGCAAACACAAACACAACATGACACAACACCGAATAACGATGGGCAATATAGTGTAAAAGAAACTAGAAGCAAGTTGCTGTGGCCCATTGAGTTAGTGTTAGCTGCAGTTTCAGTATTCGGCCTTTGCTGTATTAAAATGTTCGTGTTCTTCTCCCTCCCAGCATTCCGTGACTTGGCACAACAGGGCTATGGACTGATTCACACCAGATTACTCCTTTAGGTCTACATGTTGAACAAGTACTCAATAGGACTTTGACTACCTGACTGGACCTTCCCAACTCTGTGTTAGGAAAAGACTACGATGGGATTTGAATCAATCAGGAGGAGGAGGCATCCCACCACATCATCCTGGGAATGCAGGGCTGATGTTCAACCTCTGACACTGAATTTAAAATAGAGTCATAATGTAACTTCCTCCCCTCTCTTACTTTCCTTTTTCCATCCTTGTTCACCTCCATATGTTTAGCAGTTGCACACATGGGCCTAATCCACACAGCCCAAACGCAGTATAAACAGCCATATTTGCTTGGCTTTAGTCATGGATCATGTGATGACAATTTTGCAATTTTGAGTTGTTTTGAGGTGCGTGATATCATGGAATTTTAACACTTTTTTCCCTGAGGCTTTGTTGCATAGACAAGGACATGGAAACAAATCCCCATATGGTTCCCCAGATGGCCTATATGTATAACCTACAACCAGCGACCCATGCAGGCAGATAAACACACACACACACACGGTTGGTTGGGAGGGAAGATCCAAACACTTCAGAGGAGAGATGTGTCCCTCTTTCTTCGAATGCAGTCATGCAGAGAATCTCTCCCTTTAATATAAATACCTTCACTTATAGTCTTTCTCTCACCTCTTGTCTTTCTACCCTGAGATGAACTCTTCATTTCTCCTCTTCCTCCTTCATTCTTTCTTCTTCCTCCTCCTCCTCCTCTTGTCCTCTGAGGTCCATGTGTGAGAGCGCTCCACATTCCTCCAGCACAACTCTTCAACTCTGGTGCATCTGAATCCAGATGCTTTTAAGTCATCATCGTTGTAGTTGAACTCTGGAATTCCTCTGGCTTAAAAAGAACCACACGCAGCAGGCATTTCTGCATGTTTTGCGTTTCGAGCGACAAAAGAGACGCACTTTATAGGTGCCCCCTCCTTCTTACGAGACTCATGTTGGAACTGGAATTTCACAGCTCAATAAATCACTCCAGATTGTTGCTGTGGGACGCAGTCCTTGAATGTGAGTTCTGGAAGTTGTTTTCTTTTTTCTATTTCTTTTTTTGGCATCCTCTCCCTCTCTCTATGACAACTATCTCATCTTGATGTGATCAACGCTTGTCCGCAAACAACAACATTCCTGCGGAGGTAGAGATAATAATCATCTATCCTCAAGACAGAGGACAAAAGGCACATAAACAGGAGCTGGTATCAAAAGATAGAGCTTGTGGTTATACATGTATCCACATGTAATCATAGTTTCCTCATCTCTTTTGGGGCAACATGTGTCTTCACTATCACATCTGGTGTACCCATCTCTGGGAGGTACACAAGGCTGCCATCTCAATGAGCATCCACCCTATTCTCCGTGATTACAAGGGGGGCACCATGTTTGATTCCTTTATAATCGGACTTCCGGTTATCATTAACGAGATTAATCTCGGTGAGCGTCCACGTGGAAGTTCAACACAATGGGGGGGGGGGATAAATGGGCAGGGCAGAATAAGGTGAATATTGATAATTATTTTGCAGAGGCTTGTAATACAGTGATTCCCAGCCAGGGGTACGCGAGCACACTGCAGAGGGTTCGAGGAAATATTTAATAATAATTTATTTACAAGATAAATAAATATTCTCAGTCATTTCATTTTAATCCTGTCAATAAAATGGTATGTGTGCGCTACAACTAGTTTCCCTGGGGAGACAATTACCTGTGGCACTCAGCGCCAATAATAATCAGTTGTGTTACATTCTACTTTTGGAGAATCATCAATGATCATGTATGAGTGAGGGGGTACTCATGGTATGACAAAAGGCTCAGGGGGTACACAAGACAAAAAGGTTGGGGAACACTGTTGTAGTATATCAAAAGGAGCAAGCAATTCACCTGTAACTACCATACTACAGTGGAGAAGAATTATGTTGTTAAATCAAATCTCATGTTATCATCCACACCTTACAAATACCTGGCATTTCATTAGTGTTATGGATGTGACCACTTGCCGTGGAATTGCCCTAGACCTTTTGAGAGTAAACACATGGATCCATATCATGTAGCCTACTTACATTAGGGTCCTACTGATGTCCTGAACCGTTTGAGTACACTTTGTTCTCATCCCCAACAAGAACACTTCAATCCTGCACACAGACAAATTAAACAGGCTTAATTGGCTGAAAATTGATACAACATTCCATCACACTCCATCAAACTCCAGCAGACTGTTTTGGACAAGACCTGTCTACTCAGAGACTTTCTCAGAAAAGAGTGCTCACAGGCAGGCCAATCTGCTCCCTGCCAATGAAGCTCACTGACAGCCTGCTGGTAGAATCTTGGAACCCTGAAAACTGTCCTTGAACTGTGCGCAAGCATAGATAGATGAAGAATAAATTAATTTGAGAAGTGCACACTGGACCAGTGGAATCTCCGAGGAGAAAATCTGATTCCAACTGAACTGACTTGCTATTAACGTTAATGAAACACTATTACTGAGAAAATTGTCAAAAATGTAGACAGAATGTGAATGAGCTGGTTTTGATAGAACCTTTTCTCAAAGCTGTATTTTACAGGGAAAACAAAATCCCCAGACATAAAAATGAATACTTCTGGCCAGCCTCTGGTTAGTGTGTCGGAGCGGGGTCTGTTTACTAGTGTTTCTCATGGCACCAAAATGACATTCTCTCTCACAGAACACATTCTCACATCATCTTTTATGGACGCATTCCGGGAGACCCCAACCCCCCACCCATCACCGCCACCACCACCACGAAGAAGCAGATGAGGTTCAGATAAGTGTCCTCCAGACAGAACCAGGAGTAAGCTGCCCATGTTGTTTCCTTCGATCATGGTCATGTCCTTAGAATACACAAGTCTTTATCGTAAGCCAGTGGTTCACATTAAAACATACAGTTTGCAAGGGAAGGTCACTGAAATGCATGACATTATACATTGTGCATTAAATGCAGGCTGTGTACATGCACATTCCAGTCATATGACACCCACCTACAATCTCTTGGTTCTGTCTTTGGCTCCCAGCCCCCTCCACCGGCCCACAATGGTAAAAGTGACAAGCGCCAAACCATACCCTTTAACACTTGACATTTACGCATTTAGTAGACGCTTTTATCCAAAGCGTCTTACATTTGACACCTACCAGTTACATCAGGGCTAGTCTTCCCTAGAACAACTTAGTGCTAAGTGCCTCGCTCAAGGGCACAATGGTGGCAGAAAGGATTCGAACCCACAATTGTTCAGGCTACTGGCATGCTAGCCAGGTTCCTTAACCACTACGCCACCACCCACTTTACCGATCAAGGCAGGCTATGTATGACAAATCATAATTCAAACTCAATAACATTATGCATCCCAGGGAAACTACCGTACCACAAACGTACAGGCTACCACTAACGATTGTCTGGAGCCATACTTGTCTTTTGAACCTTTGTCAAACGCATCCCCCCACTGTTAAGACAATGTCTGATCCCCGACAAGAACACTTCAATCTTGCACACAGACAAATTAAACAGGCTTAATTGGCTGAAAACTAATACAACATTCCATCACACTCCATCAAACTCCGGCAGACTTCTTTGGACAAGACCTGTTCACTCGGAGACTTCCTCAGAAAAGAGTGCTCACAGGCCAATCCGATTCTGATAACAGTATGCCGTATACAGGGTGCCTCATATAGGCCACGTGACCTGAAAGTTTTATAAAGAAACATTATAAACATACCTTCATATTAGACATCAAGATTAGTCTACACAATGACAGTGTAGTGGGAATGTGGTGCCCTATAAAGTAAATTGCATTCTCAAGGCAAGAACAAGCACAGAGATATGTATTAAACAGGTCATTGTGAATTGGGTTCAAAACCTTACTTTGTCAGAGATTTGATCGTAATGTGATGTGTTGTAGTTGACCAGATTTGCTTAGTAGAGAAAGCTTTGTAGTTCCCCCACAGATCGTTAAACAAACTGAGAAGAGAGAAAACAAACCCAAAATGACACTGGCTGTGTGTCAGTTAAACATAAAAACACCAAATGTCACACAGCACTTCACTAAAAATTACTTCCTGCTGTTTGATCCCTCTTTGCTGTTCATCTTGAGAGCAAATGTGACTGAGCTCAGACACCATCTGCAGGTCATTGAGTTGAGGAAATATGCCCAATTTTGTTTCTAATCTTTTTCCTAAGAAGCAAGTGGGTGTTATACCTCTGATGCCTCTGAGGTTTGTTCTGTGTCACTTGATACAGGATGTGAGGGATTACATGCTTCCAGGTTCACACTCAAGAACTTTGAGGAAACTGGGGTTGTGCAGAGAAGTGCTGGGATGAATTGATGGTGACAGTGCAGATCCTTCCAAGAAATGATTGAATGAAGAAACGAAAAGAAATTAAACGTTTCTAAAAGGAATATACTACCACCTAGTGGATACATTATTAAGCACACAAAACACGAGGTGAAAGATCTAGAAGAAATGTGCCCACTAAAAGTATTCTGGAGAGAAAAGTTTCTCCTTGTTGTAGATTGACCACCTCCAAATAGGAATTTGAATGTTATCCTCTTTTGTAAGTCACTTTGGATAAAAGCGT
Organism: Tenualosa ilisha; assembly: GCA_015244755.2. NCBI lineage: Eukaryota > Metazoa > Chordata > Actinopteri > Clupeiformes > Clupeidae > Tenualosa > Tenualosa ilisha. The sequence continues at coordinate 1,673,992 of PYXC01000317.1, read as the reverse complement.
CTGCTAAATGCCTAAATGTAAATGTAAATAGGCAAAGTGGGACCATAACCACATTTCTGTGGGACAAAAATTTGTTACATTTTATCTTGTCTAACATACTGACAAACACTGTATTCTGTCTAGCCCAAATAAGTAAATTCTGTTGCCCAACAGGCCCAGACCTGTGTTTGTTCTGACTGAATGACACTGGCTTATCGGACCAAGTCCAAATTTATTTACCTTTCTGGTTAGATTAAATGGTGTCAGTTTTGTGTCAGTGCCATAATAGATAGATTAAATGGCTTGTATCAGTGCCGTAATAGATAGATTAAATGGCTTGTATCAGTGCCGTAATAGATAGATTAAATGGCTTGTATCAGTGCTTTCATGTTGCCCAATGGCAGATGAAAAAGCGGGCCATTTATAGCAATATGTCGAGCTCAAATTGCTGTACATAAGTGGGACAGATAGTCAGTCTAACTTGTCATGTTTAAAACAGTCAATACAGTTACTGTAAATGTCAAAGCATCTTTGGTCAGGCCAGTCAGATGTTCACTATTTCAACAATTCATCAACTTGTATAAACACCAGCCAATAACCCAATAACATTAGGGCTACTTAGCCAACAGCTGTTTATATTAACACTGCAAAAGTTGGCTTGTCTATTAAATCTATGTCATCTTCATTTCAACATGAGGCTTTTAGAGTAGACATGAAAAGTAACAGTAGTCTAGTTTTTGTATAGAATTGCTCATTCCATGCTCTACACACAGTTGCTTACCAGCACTTATTGGAAATTGTTGTGGGGATGACGTTTAAGATAACAGACCTGGATCGAGCCACTTTGTTTGTTTTTAAGCATCAACTTATTGCAACTGAAATTGCAAAAATTGCATAGGCCTACATTCTGGGCCAGTGAGTCTGTGGTGTCAACTGGAACACCATTGTGATTTCTGTTGTGCCATTAAAAAGAATTGCATTGTTTTTTTTCCCGCCACAGCAATGGGTAAGACAAATTAATGACGGCTAAACCCTGTTGCTTTGGTTCGCCGTGTCTAGCCACGCTTTCCGGAATGGGTCACTAGGTCTGCGTCTGACCCTGCGAAGTGCAGAGATGTGGAAGAGCAGGAGAGGAACATAAACACAGCGCTTGGTCTCGGGCCTGCTTGCTGCTGGCTGACTGCCAGTGTGGAAATGATGGGACAGACCTGTTTTTTAACCGTAGTTTAGCCTCCTCCAACCCCCACAGCCCGAAAAGCATGACTCATTGCCCTTACCGTAACCGTCCGTCGGTGCACATCTGTGTTCTTGACTTTGAATCATCTGACAACTGACAATTTTATCCCCTTGCCAAAAAACAACCAGGCGACTAGTCAAGACACGCAGACGGCAGCAGGGGAAATTAAATGGGACGCCAGTCTTTTACCAAATCCATCGCCAACACCAAACGTTCCTGAATAACAACATAACCATGTAGCTATACAGTGAAAACTGCAGAAAACAATGTATTGAATGGGGCTTTGTTTTCTCCGAACAATTCAGTGTCATCAATTGAGCGTCTGCAGACGTAGAGTGCAGAGTAGGCTTAACATTCACTCAATGATCCAATCGGAAAACCACAGAACAGTGTACCAGACAGGCGCTCAGTTGTCGTCTGAACGCCTTCTTACCCAGTGCATTAATAAAGGACCAAAAGCTGTCATTGCCGCTCCCTTGTTTATGAGGTTGCTAGAGATTGCCTGTTTTTCCCCCTCTGTGTCTGGACCAGGCTCGGTGTTGTGTGGAGTTATATAATGATCTCCATGCGTCACAAGGAAAGGGATACTTTTAAAATAAAAATTTTAAAGGGCGTGCGCCGGCGGAGACGCCTTGGACATGTATGGGATGTTGGCAACAGGATGATAAGGGCATGAGGCAACATTTAAGTCTACTGACTAGTACCAAATTCAGGTACTTCTTGGATGCTTTCTTTGAACGTTAGCAACTGTAATTAGTTGTATAGTTCATTAGCTAGCAGTTCTGAGAAATCACTGGTACTCTACCCTGTATTAAAAAGATAATTCTAAACGCATCCCGCAAGGTTTCGATGCCAGTTGTAAAGCGAATGACAGCGGCGCGTTTCCCCAAGATTCTTGTAGTTAAACATCCCTAAGTTGCGTTATCATCAGGACCACGAATCTGTTGGAACAACACTGCCCTCTACTGCCCACGCGAAAGACGCACATGCATGGTGCGCGAGAAATTACACAACTTCTGGAAAAGTCTAAAGCCACAGGGCATTCTCGTCGCGTGAATCACCAATCAACATCCCTGCGCTGCACTGTATAAATACATAGCGGTAGACAGCAGTCCCTACCACGCTTCAACAACAGAGAAGGCAACAAGCAAAATCTGAGGTGAGTGATGCTTTGTAATGCGTTTTTGTAGACTATTTGGGAATGTCCCGTGCATTATTCAAATTCAAAATGAAGACACCGGGTGATGTGTTGTGTTATCGTGCCTATGTATATATCTATAGATATATATATAAATATATAACCGAATATATAAAATCTTTGGACGAAATATCATATGATTACTAGGAATAGGATGATGTATGCATATCTCCCCGGTCTCTCTTGGTTGGACTTTAAATAGGTTTTGCTCACATTGAATTCGCTGATGGAGTGCATTCGAAATTTTTAGATGAAAAAAGGGAAATCACAGCCACAGTGATGAGTGCAGGACGGTAGTTGAACATGCAGGAATCGTGGCCAACTACGGGCAACTACATGCTGTAAAGAGGATAACAGACTGCAAATGTCGCCCATTTATCTGACAATAACACAGAACTAATATTGTTTTTTTCCATGTAGTACGACTAGCTGTCCCACTGACATGATGGGGCAGGCTCATGATAAGCTTGTAGCGCACCGGTTGTGGCTTTTCCTCACAGCTAGAATGCGTTCGATAGCAGTCTAGCGCCCCACTGCCAGCTGTTCGGATCCCCTGGGCGTCCTCGTTTTAACGTCCTTACTTGCGCTGTAAAACAGATTCATTAATTTAAGGTTTAGTAATGGAGGTGATCTACTTTTATATAAACAGAACGATCTCAACTTGTCAACTTTTCTCGTTTTTATTGACTTGAATTGATCGTCAGCAGGATATCAGACACTTCACCAATGTTTGTCCACCTCAGGGAGGAAAGAGGAGAGAGTCGGGTGCCTCCCATTCCAAGCCTGCTCTGCAAACAGCTGTTAGAGTGACTTTGCAATCCTGAGAGCCCCCCCCACACACACACACCACCTCTCAATCTTTGTCTGTAAGAGTACACCAGCTGCACCAGAGGCAACATTTCTTTAAAGAATTCAGAGGCTTGCATGCATCTTATGCAACTAAGGCTCCCTGTGTCTCCTTTGGCTAGAGAGCCGCTTTTTGCTCTTGATTGGGATGTGAACTCTAATTTCTGTCTCCCCTCAGACCTCTCAGAGCTCAGCAGCAGCTTAGTGGTATTTCCACTTTGAAGCTGGATCAGAGTCAAAGTACCCCCCTCCCCTCACAGAAGAAATGGGTGCAAACACTGGCTTATGTGTTCCTTCTCTCTCCATAATGTTGTTGGTCTACATCCTCAGTTTGGGACAGACAGTTAACAGCAAATAGTTTCAAGAGGGTTGCATGTAAGCACAGGCTTTGTTGAAATATAAAGTAAAGAATGTGGGATTAGGAGATTTCACAGATAATCAGGAGAGATTACAGACTTTGAAGGATTTATTTGTGCTTGTTTCTGTGTAATCACTGATAGAGCTGCGCAAGTTCAAAGGTGTCACATCGAAGGACAGCCATATTCATCAAGGAGATCGTCTCTCTCTCTCACACACACACATACACACACACACACACACTTGCACTCTGTCAACGCTATCAACATCAACTGTAATCTGAATATATTGAGAGAGCATTTTGTGATCATGCTGTCATTTTTACCTGCTCACAAAACAGTTTATGGGACAGACAACAGGAGCCCTTCCCCTCCTGGGTATCAGCAGAGACTGTGGGTATCAGTCAGTACAGTACACAAAAAAAAACAACAAGGTCAGCCAGGAACAAAGTCATCAATGCTGGTGTGTTCTTCAGCCATTGACACCAAGACAAACATAAAACTGCTTAGTCACAGTAGAACAGCGAACCTGACTCTTCTCAGACAATGCTGTTAAAAATAGGCCGTGGTTTTATTTTGGCTGATTTTAGAAGACAGTATATATTTAGACCACTTAACAGCTACAAGACTAATATATCAATTTCTCTGCTGCAATATGTTAGTTAGCGTCAGATTATTACAATTAAATTAATTGCTTTTAAAGAGCATAACTTTATTTTAGCATATTTGTATCTGTAAACCGTTTAATTGGTGGTGATGTTATTTCTCGATGTCTTGTTTTTAACTGGATCTTATTCAGTATAGTTGTTTTCTTCCATATCAATGTCTACATAGTCTTTTGAAAAACCTATCTGCTCACCAGTAGGTAGAACTCACAAGTCTGTTGATGCATTGTATGTGTTTTAGGTCTTTTCTCTTCATCCAAAACCTGGTCTCAGAGAGCCACTCAAGATGAGGGTCTGTGGATCGGTGGTGGTCCTCTCTTTTCTCTGCGTCCTGTCTGAAAGTATTTTGCCCCCCTCCAAGGAAGACCTCAGTCGTGAGTAACACACCCAGAATCATTCTTCAACCTGCAGTAAATCCTTAATACTTTATTCTTCTAGATTTTAGTACTGATAAAAAGGTGTGTTTTATTTAAATCAGTATTTACGAAACTGTACAAATAAAAATTATCTTATTATTATGAATTTAAAATTGTCCAGTCCAGTCATTGTCAGCTTTATATAACACACACACACACACACACACACACACACACACACACACACACAACAAGCTCTCCTTTGTGCTCCCAGAGATCTCGCTGCAGGGAGAGAAGTACCTTGACAAACAGATTGAGAATGCCATCACTGGGGTGAAAGAGATGAAAACAGTGATGGAGAAATCAGGAGACGACCACAAGAAGTTCCTGTCCGCCCTGGAGAAGACAAAACAACAGAAGGAGGTACTGTACGAAAATAAGATAAGCTGTTGGGACTTGTCCTGAGTTGTGAGTAGTTGCAGAGTTCCTGTTCTAAACTTGTATGCTCAGGGATAAGAACAATTATGGACCGATCAGCCACTTGCCTGACATTGTTAAGTTACACAAACAGCAACAAGAGATAATGTATATGTTAATTCAGGTACACACTGTTATACCAAGTGTGATATGTATGTTATGAGATGTTTCAGTAAGTTCAAATCATATTTATGGACCAATCTTAGTGCCACATATTCTTTCATCCAACTGTTTCCTATTTAATTTCCTATTTAATTAAACAAACCCACTGATTGCAAGAACTGCATGGATAATGCTTACTTATATTGTACAGTTTAGATTAGTAGATGTATCCCACGTCTTGCTGAATCCTGTGTATGTGTGTGCGTGTGTGTGTGTGTGTGTGTGTTCGCCACAGGATGCTCTAAAGACAGCTAAGCAGATGGAGACGAAGCTGGAGGAGGAGGAAGAGGTGTGCAATGAGACCATCAAGGCCCTGTGGGAGGAGTGCAAGCCCTGCCTGAGGAACACCTGCATCAAGTTCTACTCCCGCACCTGCTCCAGCGGCTCCGGCCTGGTGGGCCGACAGGTCAGCAGCGGCAGCAGTGTCAAGGGCCTTAAGCATAAGCACCCTCCACCCTGACACACACACACACACACACACACACACACACAAACACACAGAGCAACTTCCAAAGGACAAAAGAAATTAGCACTGTCCTGCATGCATGAACTAGAGTAAACTTGGTGAAATCATTCTTCTACTTTTATACCATGAGTAAGATCATAAGAGTAGACACGGGTGTGTCAGTGCAATGTTCCTACATTCTAGAAGATATGTGCAATGTTACTCCAGAAGGTACTGTGACATTAATCGACTTTGCTTTGCCAGTCAGTGAAATTAGTGCCGCTCTTTGAATGCATGGCATCATCCACCCACACCACCAAAATGAGTTAACTCCCAAAAGCCTCTTACAATGATGAAGCCCACCCCCATCTGCTAAGAAACACAAATATAAACACAGTGTCATCCAGTATCACTGCCTTTTATTAGTATGGCCTTATTGGTGTTATGTTAGATTTTACTTCATTGACACAATTTATTTGATCCAGTTCTCATGTAAAACCACATACACATACTGTTGAGATTAACAATTGCTATTAGTTGTGGACAAGATGGGTGTCTTTGGAAAAGCATCTGTGTATGCTGCAGTTATTTGTAAATACTGTGGTACTGAATAAGGAATTAAAAAAGAGCAAGAATACATTGTTGATGCTCTAATATTTTCCGTGCCTAGCTTATGATTGAATATGCTTTGTACTCTTCCCTTGTGGTGTGTTTGTGTCAGCTGGAGGAGGTTCTAAACAGAACCTCTCCTTTCTCCATCTGGATCAATGGTGAGAACATTGACACGCTAACTAAGGAGGACCAGCAGCAGAGCCGTGAGTTCCAGGACCTTGAGCAGCGCTACTCCGAGGTGTCCGACGGCGTCGACGGCATCTTCCGTGACAGCATGACAGTGTTCGACCGCATGCGCCGTATGCAGCCACCCCCGTTCTTCGCCCACCCCTTCAGCCGCCCTCGTTTCTCCCGCTCGCCGCTGGAGGACCCACACTTTCACGGCTTCCAGAGTATGTTCCAACCTATGATGGAAATGGCTCGGAACATCTTTGATTCTTTCGGGCCACACATGGGCAGTGATGGGGACTTTGGCTTCAACCCCTCTGGAGGTAGTAGTACCGTGGTATTACTGTCAGTGTACTAATTCAGTCTTTTGCATACTTGTCTTTGACTTCCTGATTTTATACAGATATTTTCTACATTACAATGTAGTCATAATTGTTCTGTTGACTCTTAGATGATAGTGTGAGTGAGGATGTCGTCATCACCAAACCCTTTGGAAATGATCGCATGACTTGCAGAGAGATTCGGAGGAACTCGGCAGGCTGCATCAAACTTAAGGAGGAGTGTGAGAAATGCAAAGCTATTCAGCACATTGGTAAGACACAGTGAGTAATTTCCTCTGGGCACTACCATATTTACAATAGCATCAATGACTACAGCAGCCCCAGAAGCTTGAGCCAGTTTACATTAGCTATTGGATCTGTGCAGATAATGGACAAAACAGACATTATTCATCCAAGAAATATTGCCTACTGTTTCAGCAAACAGAACTTAAACAGATGAGGCAGCCATGGCCTACTGCTTAAGGCTTAGGGCTTGTAACCGAAGGGTTGCCCATGGCTGAAGTGCCCTTGAGCTAGGCACTTAACCAATCACTGCTCTCTGAGCGCTGCTGTAGCAAGCAGCCAACTGCACTGGGTTAGTGTGTCTTCACTGCGTGTTCGTTCTGTGTATTTCACTAATTCATTACTGGGTTAACTGCAGAAACCACATTTCTGTCATGGGACCAGAAGAACATAGATGACTATTATTTATTATTAGATGTAATCCTATCAGTTGCTGATGCTGCTCATCATTTATATGGTGACAGTGGGTTTATATGGTAAGCCTTGTAAAATATTAACTAAAAGGTACAGTCAGCAATTGTAATGTCATGCTTTTATACTCAAGTTTAGCTAATTGATACACACCACTCTCTAGTTATCAGTAGAACTGTACAATTAATCAAAAATAATTTTTACAATCGTTGCTTCAAAAAAATAAAAATAAAAAAAACAACATAATCAGGAACAAACAACTATTTTGTTACATTCCATTTTGCAAGTAGGCCAAGACCAGGGATCTCTAACAGGTTGCTCGGGAGCTACCAGTAGCTCACCAACTTCTTAAAAGTAAATCTGATAACAGTCACAAAAGGTATTAAACCTGTAAAAGTCTCTATGAGATCCAAACATCCTTCCCTGTCTGGTTCAGTGATCCCAGTTTTGCTGCTCTCTGGTGAAAGATGATGATGGTAGTGCACACCAGATTTGACTATAACTATAGAAAGTCAAAGCACCAGTAAAGGTCAAACAGTAGTTTTCTCCACACGTTTAGATGACACTTTAGATGAGTGTTGTAACACTGTGTTGTAAAAGAGGAAGGAAAAAAGGTTGGGGATCCCTGGCCTGGACTACAAGGCTTTCATTATGGGTTGTTTTACTGAATATCACATATGCACACACACACACATACACACACACACACACACACACACACACACACACACACACACACACACACACACACACATACGCTCACACACATGCACGCATACACACACACACACACACACACACAAACACACACACACACACTCAATCAAATGAATATCCAGGAATGTCCAGGACTTCCATAAAAGCAACATGGTTCCAAAGTCAATGAAAAATCATGTTAAATTAAATTAATGTAATTATCATTTTTTCCATAATCAAGCAGTCCTAGTGTTTATATTCCCAAAATACAGTGTCTCAGACTGAGCCTGAAACAATCTCAGCCAAACAACATAGTGCAATAAGAGCATGAAAGAAAGTAGAGCGATTGGATTGGCTGTTGGGCTTAAATATCAAGTCTTTCACACAACTGAGAAGAGAACTGCATCTTTGAGTAGCAATTTCTGAGGCACAGTGGTCACTAGAATTCCTTTCGTTTGTCCTCAGATTGTTCTGGAAAGAGACCTCTGGAAGGCCCTTTGAAAGAGCAGTTGGAGAGGGCTCTGGAGCAGGCCGAGAGGTTCACTCAGGAGTACAACAGACTCCTGCGCAGGTTTGAAGAAGAGATGTTCAACACCTCGAGACTGCTGGATATGTTTAACAAGCAGTTTGGTTGGGTCTCCTCTCTGGCCAACAGCACCCAGACCAAAGATGGATTCTTCAAGATTAAAACAGTGAGTAATCCACCAGAATTAGCCTTCTGCCTTGAAAACCCTCTTGGGATGGTTGTAATGGGTTGCTGGGGTTTGTGCTAGTCATTTCTATGACATTTCAAAAAGGTACAGTTACACAAGAAAAATTTTAAATTTAACAGGAAAAAACTTTTAGCCAAAAGTTGGCTGAACCGTTAAACCTGTCTTTCAACTTCCCTTCAGTTACATAGATTAAGTCTTGGCTCTGACTAAATGAATTTCCATGAACTTATCCACTGCAAAAAGCTTTTATTCTGGCACTAGTCTCCTCTTAACCCATGTTAAGGAAACTGACCCTGTATGATGTAACTGTGCAATGCTGCCCACTATTTCACCATACCTGCCTCTCATCCTTCATATCATTCCACATAGATCTTGAGCAGGGGCAGTGAGGATTCTAAGGAGCCTGGTGACACCAACGTCTCAGTGCAGTTGTTCGATGCCCCCTCGATGACCTTTACTGTACCTGGGGACATCCCCTGGACTGACCCCAAGTTCTCCGAGGTGGTCGCACAAGAGGCGTTGGACCGCTACAAACAGACCACCGTGTAAGTTCCTAGCCGTGTAGAGCATACTAGAATCTCATGTTTTGGACCACAAATCTCTGTCCTTGGAAGTGATGAATTCAGCAATAAATATCTAATAGCAAGAGCTGGAAAATGGGTCATCAGTTGTATATGTTTTTATCAGATATCACAAATATTGTAAATATTTTAGTGCGTTCTTTCCTTACCAAGCAGTCTGCTTGATATTGTTGGGCCCAGAATATACCCAACCAGTAATTACACTGGCAGAAACGAGGTTTTCTTGCCAGGTAGAGACTAACCAGCAGGTGGCCTAATTACACAGGATCAACACTTAATCCTGTATAATCAATATTTGACCCTGCTGTGTTTTCCCCCACAGCAGCATAACCATGGTTATAGTTGCTGATCTCAATAACAGACACTTGAATATCTGCAATTCTGAAGCATTCCTCTGTCCCTCTCCTCCAGGGTCGTCAAATAGACGTTCGCCAGATGACAGCTGCAGCTGTGGTGGTGAATTCCAGATGTTCCCTTTGCAAGGATGGGGAGCAAACAGAGAAACTCGTCTTCGAGGAGCTTAATAAAGAAATGTTTGTTTGTTCATTCCTCAGCATTAGGTGTTAGTGCAACAGTTTACACTGTTTACAATGCAGTCCCACTTGTAGAACTCTAGCATGACTCTTGCTCCAAGCTTTAAGTTTGAACGAAAACCTAAATACCTAAACACCTTGTGAAACCTCTCTAGAATTGTAGGAACTGTTGTGTTGAACCCAAGGGGAACGTATACATGCTTTCATCCCTTTTTTTACCACAGTACATAATGGATACTGGCACCAGTTTGAGATTCAGTTTGATTTCAAGATGTGATTTATGTGGCTGTGGTATACTGCACACTGCTTAAGGTGGTGGGAACTTGTACTTTTTGTACTCCTAAATAAAGCTATGTGTACAACATTTTCACATGACCTTCTGTTTTTCAAAGATACAAATTTTACTGTCACATGCATAAGGTTACTGAGTGTAAAAAACGCACTGATGTGTGCTGGGGGGATAGGAAGGTGCAGCTAAGAGTTGCATGATGATGGGGGCGGGGAGTGATGTAGAAGTGAAAAATAGTGTTGCCTTGGGCAGATCCACTGCCAGTGGTCATGCAGGAAGAGGGTCAGTGTCTTTGTGTTATTTGTGAGGATGGCCATAGGGGATGTTTGCAGAAGTGGGAGGGGGAGGATTTTTTTTTTTTTTTTTTTTAAAACATATTCGTAATCTCCTTGTTAATGACACTATAATTCCAAGATAAGTACAATGTGAGCTTTTGTGCATCAGGATTATTTCACAGACAAACCAAAGATTACACTAATGACAAAGGAAGAGAAAGCAGTCATTAAAATATTGTGCCATTTTTATTTTGTGTAAAAATCACACAGTTGCTAGTTCATTCTGCAGAGATAGGTCCATGCAGTTAAACATCTATGATCCCACCGCCATAATATAAGCAATTAAATATAATGTTTTTTTTTGCTCTTAGTCAGCAATTAATGCAAATTTACATATGAGATCAAAAGGTGTGTATCATATACAATATACAACAGGCCTCTTTCTTACAGTACAACAAACCAGACAGCAGGGAAGAAGGCTCACCTTGGTTTAGAGGAGAGGGGAATCAAGATTGGGAAGGGAGGAGTGAGGGGTTGGGTTGGGATTGGCTAAAGGTAGACAGTGTGGCTTTGTTTTGTTTTGTTTTGTTGTTTGTGTTAACACCTATGGCCATGGTCCTGCCTCTTGAATAAAGTGAACACCTGACTGCTAAGAGTAAGGCTCTGAGGACTTGTCAAGAAACGAATGTAAATAAAATCAAATAAAAAAGACACTGAAATAAAAAATATTCATTATAAACAGGACTCAAACAAAAACCAAAAAGGGGGACAGTAATACAAATCCAGGTAACACAGAATGTTGGTTAAAGATATAGTCGTACAAAAGAGTGGTTTGCCATCTCGTTTTTTTTATGTTTGCTTTTAAGAGCTTTTTTTAATATTAGGCAAGAGCATTAACAACACACAATTTAAAAAATAATGTTAGGGTGAAAAACAACAAACAGGACAACAAACGGGGGGGGGGGGTGAAATGCTAAAGGAGGAGGAAAAAGTGCAGTCGTTCAGTCGATTCAGGTCTCACCGCTTTGATTCCTGGTGCTTTTTGTCCCCAAGGAGAGCCCGTATTTATTCACCTATTTATTAATTCATTTGTGGGGGGAGTAAGACGGGCCATATCTCTGATAATGTACCATGCAAAAAGGCAGCCGATTCCCATGAGCAGGTATTGGGGGGTGGGGGGCGGGGGGTTGGGAGAGAGAGACTGGGAGGGACGGTGGACACATCGGTCATCTCCAGCAAGGGACTATACAAGAAGGCAAAGACCTTTCTTAACATCATCGTAAGCAGAGTTCTGTAGGGACTCCGCACACATGTAACACTACCTCTTAAACACACACACACACACACACATACACACACATACACACACACACACAGACACAAACACGTACAGTATACACACACACACCATCACAGGCACACGAAATACAGGCCCCTATGCAGTCAATGATTCTGAAAATAATAATAATAACAACAATAAGACAGTGAGACAATGAAAGATGGCCCGCCATAATCATTCTCACGCCTCACGCCTTCATCTCCCAAGAGCCTCTCCTCCCAGACAGAGAATCTGACCTTAACAGACCACGGGCTTCATTACTTCTGGACCGTGGTATCCTCTTCCCCTCAGAGAAAAACCAACACACAACTGGTCCTAATTGAGGATGCTGCAGGAGCCCATTAAGCCCATTGGACCGTGCCTGTAAGGTTAACTCAGCTCATTTCAAAGCCTAGAGATTTATAAAGAAAAAAAAAAAAAAAAAATCTAATATAGCTCATAGTCTTTCCTCTCACAAGTTGTGATTATCTTTCCTCACATCAGGTCAGTCGGTCAAAAAAGCCTCACGGCCACATTGCTTGTCTTCATCAGTTCCACATGTGTTGCTTGAACTTACCCATGGAACAATGGGACAGAAACACAGCTGTATTGACCGCCACACCCACACTACAGCCCCTCCTCCTACCCCTAACCCATCAGCACAGGGCTGTGTGTGACAAGGCCTTTAATACAGCGCTGATCGTGCCAAGGGGATGAACGTCTGCCGCCAAAACGAGTCAATGCGTCAACTAACCACCTTCATGAAAGTGCCAAAACATGTAACATTCCTACTCTTCAAAAGCCGTCTGAGGCTTCATGCTCTTGTGATTGTATGCATTAGCTTTCTCCCCAATGCAATGTCTGCCAATCACGCTCACACACACACACACACACACACACACACACCGCAATGCAACACCTACAAATCTTTGTATAGATGTGTATGCTGAGCAAGGTGTAACACACACTCAAACACAAACACACACCCTCAGACACAAACACACACACACAGCGGAGATGGGGGTGAACATGTGCATCCTGCTGGAGGTTCTGTCTGACGCTTCATCACTTCTCACGGATTGTTCCGGAAACAAACGAGTTACAAATGGGAAAATGGTCTCAGCTGCTCTAGTTGAACTTCCAAAGATATTCTCTCTTCCAGCAAGTCCTGTGCATAAAGTCAAAGCACAGAAAACAACGTAAAAAACAAACATTCCTGATGACATCCGTAAAATAAACACAAACTTAATCAAAACAAAGAAAATGACACCCCTGCTGAAAACGGAGCACTTTCTAACTTTACAGTTAAGAATGTTTCCACTCCTTGGCTATTCTGTCTCCTCTTTATCCAAAGAGGCATACAGTACCTTTAGCTGCTGTTGTAGTTCACTGTTGAGTCTGGCAAGAACTGTATTTGTCTCTTTATTTCTTCTAATAGAAGCCTGAATGGCCTTTTTATCTTTTCCAACAGACCTGCGTAACACAGAGACAAACATTAGCTCAGTTCATGCATATGCACTGATGTAATGGTAGTGTTGGTCAAAAAGGCAGCCTTTGTAAACTGATGAAAAAAGGCTCCCATTAATCTGGCAAGATGAATAAAGGCTTCAGAAGACAGCCCACACAGAAATCGAATTTCACGCTAGAGTGACAATTTAGAGTGACTTCTCAACAAACAGTTAGCAAAAAACATATCAAGTAGTTAGCAAATATCTCAACAAATAGTTAACAAAAAAATAGTTTGAGAAGTGTGAATTCAAGACCATCTATAAGAACTGCAGGAGAAAGGACTACTTCGGAGGAATGATGAGCTCAAACTTTCACTTGGCAACCAACATCAATTGAAGGAGTTTTGAGCATAACAGTAATACCTGACAACAAACTAGCTCACAGTGACAGCAGGGGGGATTATAAAGCGAAGTGAAAATAAACCGCTATTTTTAAAATCACTGAAGGCTCAGAATATCATTGCCATTCTGTGAGTGTACAGAGGGTCACTACAGACAAAGCAAAGCATTTTTAGCTTTGTAGGCATTCTACGAAGGACTTTCTGTAATGAATGCTTTGCCCAACAATCTCAAACATTTCTGTGGGGAAGACATTTTTGAAGATTGTGTTGTCTTCATCTACACAGGAATCTATCAGTCCTCCCCCATTAACCCTTGGTACCTCTTACTCTGAATTATTGCTTTAAAAACTTGTCAGGGTTTATTTTTCAGTGGACCTGTTGTCCGACGGGGTCGTACCGTGGAATAGAAGGCTGCGTGGCGAGGACAGCGGCGATGACGTTGGGCTTCTGGGGGTGATCCTCCGCCTCAGGCCTCAGCTCGTCCTCCGACTTCAGTCTCCGACGCACAGGCTTCGGAGGAGGTGCCAGGGGTCCAGTGGAGCCTTTGGCCTGAGAGGGTAAAAGTAAAAAGATGCAATACATCTTCACAAATGAAAGTTTAATGCATTTTAGGAAGGATTGCAGCAGGAAATTCACACACGTCATATCTTGTGGCTTTACGTTTTTTTAGGTGTTTTTCTTTTTCTTTTATTGCATAGTAGTTTTGTATAGGACTTATTTATACTTTGTAGTAATTTTGCATAGGACATATTTATACTTTGCACTGTGTGCACTTTTAAGGAGTTGCTTTAAATCTCATTATGCTGTGTATAATGGCAATAAAGGCTTTCTATTCCATTCTATCTTATATTTACACCAGGACTTATGCCACTAAGTAATGTCATGTCTCTACTCACTGCAGCTGTTCAGAGGGAACATAAGATTGCTGCCAGATGGGGAGAGTAATTAGGGTAGCCATATTTCATCCACAGCACAGGTAACACTGCAGTTACAGATTAAATGTCCAAACGGCACATGTCCATAAACACAATTAGATGCAGACTGTGTGCTTTGGACTTAGTTCATAGGTGTCTGCAATGCCTGGCTTTTCTAATCAGTCTGATCTATGCCTGCCCAGAGCTGGAGTCTGATGGCTCATTTCCACCACTGCAGTGCCAGTGCTGGTAATGTGCCGATGCCCAATCTAGAACTGGTTCTGCATGTTCCAACCAAACAATCACTGGTGCTGGTGCCAGCACGAGTCCCTGAAATGGCTGGTCCCGAAGTCGGAACCACACACATCACAGTGCTGTGTTGTTAGCAAAATTATGCTAATGTTATGTGCAAGCTGTGTGCATTCGATTTGTGGCTGTCACATCTGTCTGCTGTAAGTTAACGTTTGTCAACTAGTTAGTTTTTGTTTACCATGATTCAAATATCACTCAACACATAGGCCATTTGTGTTTTCTAGGTACAACTTCTACCTGCGCTGGCCAATATACCACCATAAATCCTTCAGCTAGCTTCACACTGACATGAATACATTGTCTCAACAAAAGCATTTTGTTAAATGGTATCATTTTAACAGGGTTCATTCATAATATGAAAGTCTGAAATTACGCTAAAATGAGAAATTCGCACATTTTTTAGTGGACATACTTTATATCTGTCTTTGCCCTGGAGTGTCATAATTTATCATTTAAAATGACAGTACACGTCAAAAAAGTTACCGACCCCCGGATATAGGCTCTGTGAATATAACTATGGCATCTGCAAGAGAAGGACTGAGACATCTCTATCAGAGGCATTGTTACTCACAGAGTTCACATTAGCGGCTGCTCTTTCTTCACTTTGACTGTCTGACTTCACCGTCCTCAAGGGGCCTGCTGCCTCTCCAGCCTTCTCCACCTGGACAGAAGACACAAACCTGTCAGATCACACCCTCAAGACATCCCAGGAAACAGAATGATGACAAACTCATTCCCAAGGCCACCAGTCACAATTAAAAAAAAAATGATTGGCAGTGTTTTAATCTAAGCAGAATAATTTAGTAGCATAGTTTGTGTCACATCTAATGTTAGTATAAACAGTAAAATTAACAAAAGTATATTTCAATAGTTTATGTATGTGCATGACAACCAACAGCAAGTGTCTACACATCTTGACAGAAAAAAGCTCATAGAATGATTGTTCTGAAGACTAAACTACTTGATTCCCTTGAGTGTTCCCCTGTTTTTCACATGGTAAGTTTTGGTGTGAAGATAGCAAGGTGGCTTCCACACACACACACACACACACACACACACACACACACAGACCGACAGAGAGAGAGAGAGAGAGAGAGAGACAGACCGACAGAGAGACAGAGAGAGAGAACAATCGGTTCTATCCAAATTCAGTGACAGCAAACCAACAGCAAATTATTCACATGCTTACAGTGCATCTCCCTCGTCTATCTTGCCAGTCTAGCTAAGCGTGCATCCAAGTGATCTGTGGGGCTGGTTCTTGGTAGCTTGCCAGTCACTTCCAGGGCAGTGATCTTGGTTGTTTGTGAACCAACCTGTGACCTCACTGTACTGTGTTACACACCAAGTCAGTATTGTTCCTGCTCTAGGTCTACATTAATGCTGGAGATAGTTCAACCATTCAACAACTACACACAAACACACACACACACACCATTACGTGACTCAAAACTCAGTGTACCCACGCTAGCTAAAGAGCTGGTCTCGGGGCCTCTACCCCGCGGCTGATGCCAAGATTTGCCTGGACAACAAGTTACACACATCCTGCTGCAGCAAAACGGGCACTTTTTTTTGGAAGTTCTGATGCCAATTCATACAACTCCGCACACAGAGGCCTCTTTGTCTGGAAAGGGCACAAGACGCTGTAAGACACTGCTCATGCACTTTCGCAAGACAGCCAACGTCCAAGGGAATTTGGCAACAGCGCTCTGCAGCTGTGAGGTGGTTGTGCTATTTCAGGTCTTTGTAGTGAACCAGAGGAGCTGAAGTGAGAAGAGTAATCGAATAGATCAGCTAAACTGATGTGATACATTCACTATGCTGGGTGTGTTTGTTTGTTTGTGTGTGTGTGTGTGTATGTGTGTGTATTTGTTTGCACACTTCACATGAGAGTAAATGAAACTACTAAAAACGTGTAACTAGCCTAAAAATGTGTTTGCTTGTGGGTTTATATGTTTGCAAGTGTGTGTGCATCCTCAGTGTGTATTTGCACATGTAAGTAAGCATGCAAGAGTGAGTGGGACACCACTCATACTGTGTAGAGCCTAATATTTGTTTTTTTGGGGTGTATTTGTATGTGTGGGTGTATGTATGTGTATGTGTGAGTGAGAGCAAAAGAAAGAGAAAAACAGAGAGAGAGAGTAAGAGAGTGTGTGTGTGTTTGTGTTTCTTGTGTTCATATCCTGTCCAACACAATTTCTGGGATAAAGTTTAATCTCTTTGGAATTCATGACATGGCGCTCATTTGATTGGACACAAGCTGTTCTACCGCAGAACCATTTTTATCAGTGCCCACTTGTGCATAGATCCCTCTGAACACAACAGTGCTCATCTGTCTATGTAAATCCAGTCCTCATGTTCTTTAATACACAGGTGTAATTCCTACCTGTGTGTTTTCTGCGTGTTTTTCAGTGTCTTCAGCAGGCTGGTCGGCGAACGCCTGGAACTGACTGAAGTCAGCGAAGTTGGGCTGCTCGGGTATCTGTTGAGGGGACGTGCTGCAGTGAGCCGGCAGACTGTCGCCCTCTACTGGACGATGGCCGTGAGGACCCGCAGCCTGAGGGCCCAAGAAAGGGGGAAGGAGAAGGGAGAGATTAGACAAAGCAGATTAGGCAACGCTGTCCAGCATGAACTGTTGTCGAAAAGAAAGAGAGGAACCAGAGAAACACAGAATGACTGGACTAACAGAGTAATTAACTTAGCATTAACATTATGTTGACACCACACTCCTCACTTCACAGAGCATAGTGGTTAAGGAACCTGATGGGTGGTGGTGTAGTGGTTAAGGAGCCTGTCTAGCATGCAAGTAGCCAGGAAAATTGTGTGTTCAAATCCTGGCTACCACCATTGTGCCTTTGAGCAAGGCACTCAGCCCTAAGTTGCTCTAAGGGAGACTGGACCTGATGTAATTGATAGTGGACAAAATGTAAGTTGCTTTGGATAACTATAAATCTGCATAGAAATATAAATACAGAGCTACACATGAAGGCAATTTCTCACCTTGACTAACAGTCAATGACTGTACTAAGCATAAGCAGTTTGTTAACAACACACTCCTCACCTCCTCAGAGCTACACATGAATTGACTAGCATCACCATAGAGCTACTATGATGTATGATAGTGACAGGGATAAAGTACAGTGACAGATATTGGATGATCTGGGGCTTTGTCTGAGCTATTTGTGTATTTTGGATGCAGGTATCTGTAGGGCGGTTGGGCTGAGTTGAGGCTGAAGAGGGATCATGAGTAGGGGCCTGGAACTGAGGCTGGTACCTGTGTGGGCTGTGGCCTGGGAGGCACTGCTGGAGGGAAGGCCACCACACCTGGCTGCTGCTGGCTCGCTTGGATCGGACACACGAAAACACATGATTAAACCACACTGACACCCACACACACACACACCCAAACACACACTTAACAACACTAACCGCAACTGCAAACTAGGTGTGACATGTATAAACACACATGATTAACCACACTGACTGCAAGCACAAAGTAGAACAAATACATTAAACTTAAACTTTAAGATTAAACTACACTGACCACAACTACCACTGAGCTGTTATGTGGTATTTGATGGACACACACAAAATGCATGATTAACCACAGTGAACACAAGCACAAACAGGCCCTTTCATCTCATGGCTGTGCAGATGAGGACAGTATATTTAGAATGCTAAGTCATCACTGATTCACTCCTTTGTTTTTACTTTGAGGATTTCTCTTCCTTCTGAGTTTATGACGGAAGACAAACAGGGCGACAGACACTCAGACAGAAACCAGACAAGGCACTCCAACTACAGCCTCGTTTGTCGGGGCACCTGAGGTGACGGCGGCGAAGTTTCGGTTCATGTCTAGTGAGGAGGAGCGAGAGTGCGAGGCATGGGGTCTGGGTGGCGGGGGAGGGGGAGCCACCACCTTCAGCCCCTCGGGAGACGTCCCTGAATGAGACCTGAAGCCAAAACATTCAAACAGTCACCATCACTATCACACTGTCACACAACTATCAACCAGACAATTACAATTTGACCATATATGAATTACAGGCCAGATGTGCATGGACAGGTTTGAAAGAGAGAGAACGATGGGACCCACCTCTGACGTGTTACCACACTGGTCATGGGCTCTTGGTCTGACGTAAATGAGTCTGAACTGCTATAACCATCACCTGAGGGAGGGGAAAAAAACCAGGGAAGATGCTGGAAAAATCCTCAGACTGTTCAACACATTTTCACAAACCCCAAACACACAATTAGTTGTTTCAAGCACACTATAAATATGACTGCTTATGAGGACAAGAGTCACACACAGAGGCAGAGACAGAGTGAGAGAGAATCCATAGGATGAGTGTGAGGGAGGCCCACTTACCTACAGTGTTACCAGGGAATTTCATTGTAGCTGCTAGTTTGCTCTCCTCTGAGAGCTCTGGGGGCTTGGCCAGCAGAGGGCTGGTGGGATGTGTGTGGTCTGCATAGAGGATAACACAACATGAGCGTCTTACACAAATCCCAGCAACAGAGCAGCAACCACACTACCATCATGCTTCTCAGAAGGTCTTACTCATTAAAACAGAAACTTAGACCACTATTGGGATGGGTTGATGAAAGGATGAAGTTACCACATATTCAGTACATAAGTTAAGTAAGTACTGCATAAGTACTGCATTTCGTTACCTGTATTTATACATGTGTAATGACAATAAAGTTGAATCTAATCTAAAAAAGTTGCCAAAAAAAAAGAGAGAAGAAGAGAGAAAGAGAGAGAGATAGAGAGAAGAGAGAGACAGAGAGAGGGAGAGAAGGAGTGAAGGAGGGAGGGATAGAGAGAGACAGAGAGAAAGAGAGAAAGAGGGCGGGGGGAGAGAGAGAACAAAAGAGAGCAAAGAAATAAAAAGGGCCTGGAGAGGGGACAGAGGATAAGCTCCTTTACCACTTCCTGCTCTTTTGAGCTCCATCTCCTGCATGTGGATCTTGCTGGGGGTCATGCGGATGGGAACGGGGTGGACGATGGCTGTATCCTGAGAGAACACACAACAAATCACTTCACTGCACATCTATCCCTGGCCAGACAAGCAACAACACAACACAAAAAATAATCACAATGTAGCAATGTAATAACTTCATGAAAAAGTTGTTAGATTTAGGGTCTCAAACAGCAGATAAATACAGTGATATTTTCTGTCTATGTGAAAAATAAAGACCCTGATCTAATATTAACAGATACAAAATTAACACCAAAGTGCTGGTCTTTCTTTTTTCAAGCAAGTCTGCTAAAGAGAATGGGGGTCTAGAGTGTTTGAGAAAGCTTTGAAGAAATATTTCTTCATGCCAAAGAAATCTACTGACAGCAGCAGTCAGTAGAAAGGAACTACTATTCACTGTAAAAGTCCTGCTCTAAATTAGCCTACTTAAATGAAAGGATGGAGAGAACAGCATGACAGAATAATCCATAAAAGCTGGGCAAGCGAAAAATAATAATAAAACTAAAATAAAATATAATAAATTAGATTAAAATTACAGCGATACCATATTGGTGATGGCTGACTCTTTTACGCATGCAGTTTCTCCCAGGAAAGAGACAGAGATAGATAGAATAGAAAAGGATAATGGAAGAGAGAGGGAGAGGGACAGAGAGGTAGAGCAAGAGAAGAAGAGTGAGTGAGTGAGTGCGTGAGTGAGTGAGAGACAGAGAGGGAAGATCAGAGGAGTGAGGCTGAAAGGAAGGAAGGTAGCGGGCTAGGGTGGAGGTTAATAAAATCATTTACCGCCAGACAGGCGCACTACTAGGTGATTGACTTACAGGGTCAGCTGGTGCAATGTTAGAATCAAATTGGGTCAGAGTTTGTGAGCTGGACGAGCGCTCGCTAAAAGTCTCCCATTGCTGCGGAGAGACGGAGAGACAGACAGACAGAAAGACAGACAGACAGCAGAAAAGACAGTCAGCACTGTGGGATGACAGCATCAAATCTTCATCCCCTCATGATTGAGTTCAATTAGCACAACAAATACGGCAAAACCCCACTCAAGTTTCTGTCTCAAAAATGAGTCTGAGTGAACCCCCCACCTTTCAGAATGTTCTAGAAACTTATGTGCCTCGGGAGCAGTTTCACTGTTCAGCAGCCAAATAAAATATATACTTTAAATATTTGAAGAATAACAAAGTGACAGCAGAGCTTGTTCTGTAAAAAAAATCTAAATTGATTAATCTGAAACCATCTAATAGCAGAAAACCGTGTTAGCTTCAGGCTCAACTACAGCAAAACATCTCTGGACATTGGAGTTATAACCCTGCACCCATTTCCTTCCTCTTTCAATGATAAGGGACAAATACTGACAAAGCCATCTCAAAATGCTTATATGTTTTACAGTTTACATCTGACTCATAACACTTACTCAACTTGTCTCAAGGATGAGGGCTGATTGAAAATCTGACCGAATACAAAATAATAATGTTTCCAATCAGGGTTTAGAGCCCTCGGACAGTTGGCCACTACTCCATTCATACAATGGAACTCTTTGACTCTGTTGTTCTTAACAACACAGCAACTGCAATCCAAACAGAGCCCTCCCTTGCTCAGAGAGGCTTTTAGGGCGAACAATGGTGTATGCTCTGCACAGTGGCCAAGATCGCAAGATGCTGCATTTGCCCAAAAGCCAACCAGGGGCTGAAGCAAATCCAATTATCCCAAAAAACCTTCCGCTTGTTCCCTACTCCTCCGCGGAGCTATTAGCAAAGTGATTAAGCACACTGACATTCCCGCTGAGGTGAAGTTCCATTGAGGAACACAAATGGCATGTATGCATGGTGGGAGAGAGGAGGGTGGAGAAGTGTGTGTGTGTGTGTTTGTCTGTGTTGTCTGTGTACCTCGTTGCTCTGGTTAAGCTCTGGCCAGTTCTGGTTGAGAGAAGGCATAGAAGGCGACTTGTTGGAAGTGACTTCTACAGGCGAACCCGAGTATCCCACATCGTGAGCTGGCTCTGTGACTTCTGTGACAGAGGGAAAAACACACACACACACACACACACACACCACACACACACACACACACCACACACACACACACACACACACCACACACACACACACACACACACACCATAATTCCACAAATACCATACAATAAATTAGCAAAAATATTGGAGTTAACCCAGAGATGACTTCTGCTCCATGTCAAAAAAATCATCTGGTTCAACATGGGTCTTTAATGCCATTGGGGTATTGCACTGAAAACACATTTCTCTGTGATCACACACACACACAAAACACTGGCCCAACTAGCCACGTATGAATCCAAGTGTGTAAATACTTGATATGACAACACAAAGAACTCAACTGTTTGACTCTGAGGGGGATGTTTTTTGAGGAAACTCATAGTTCAGTACCTGCTGAGTCATCCAGGTCGATGAGCTTTGGCATGAGACTGTCTGGAAGCTTTTCAGGGAGGTCGTAACCATTTTTCCGAGCGACCACCAAGTGGAACGCAGCACAGAACTCGTCTAGTGTCAGTGCGCCATCTTTGTCAAAATCAGACAACTCCCTGGATGAGAAAAAAACAAAACATCTTACACCACTCACACCACAAACAAAACAGAAAAAGACTACCATCAACTTCTGTCAAGATGGAGTGTTTTTGATAGAAGGTCAACCCTCCCTGTTCAAATTCATGCCAGTGTAAACACCACAGTTATACTCTGAGTCATATTCTCTACACCTTAATCTCAAATTCTAAAACCAGGATGCAGTCAAACAGCAAAACAAACAATGACACAAGAGAACACACAACTGATGTAATAGCTGCATGTCTTACTCTACTACCGTATGATTACTGCACAGCTGAAAAACATATCACATGATGACCCGTGGGAGGACTGATTAAAGAGCAAATGTGAGAAGAGGAGAGGAGAGGAGAAAGGAGAGGGAGGGAGGGAGAGAGGGAGAGAGAGAGAAAGAGAGAGGAAAACAATGACAATATAAGACACACTCACCAAATGTGAGACAACTCTAGTATAGGCAGCTTGGATTTAGTGAAAAACTCTTTAGCTGCAGAACCTGAAACAGGTGAAGCCAGAGGCATTGTTTACATGATGGAAAACAGAACCACAGGAAAAAAATGTATGTATGGAGGAATATATATGCAAAGCTTGAGGATTCTCTTACCGGGAATGAAGCCTGTAAGGTCTGGCTGAATGGTCTTGAACTGGTTGATGTAATACTGTCTCTGTTCGTCCGTAATCTTCCAGGGGTCGTCGTAGCCACTGGTTTGTCTTTGGATCTCGTTGGTCGCGGCCGTGGGCACCGTTGTACGAATCGTTGTGCTCTCCTGAAGTGGTGGGGAAGGCCGGGAATGGTCAACAAGGTTTTGCCCGAGTCCAAAAAGGTCAAAAGGTCAAGCACCCATGCATAGAGCATGCTCAGTAGTTGCAATCAATCACTTTTATGTTCATGTCAGTCATATCAGTATCAGATACCGCAACAAAGTTAGGAGAAAAAAAACAAAACAAAACAAAAAAACACTAAAATCATGTGTAAAGTGAGCGATGCATATGAAAAGGTAAAAGATGTCAATATATGGGGAGATTAAACACAAGAGACACACTGCAAACAGCGAACAAACACCATTAAGAGAAAAGAAGGGAAATGAAAAAATGTCCACAAACATCGAGGAGCACATCTGAATGATCAGTGGGGTAGCGGGAAGCTGGGTAATGGTTTATGGTCAAGTGTGCTAAAAAACCATCACAGCCTCACACTATAATGGAATGCAGAGCCTGGCCCAAGCTAACTGCTATTCCACAGCAAGCAAGCTTATGAAGATCTCTACTGTGCGCATGTGTTTGTGTGTTTTCCAGGGGGTGGGGGTGGGGGTGGGGGGAGAGAATGACCAGCGACATTTAGGCCTATTGTAGCCACTGTTTCCATGCTAAGGAGATGCTAAGCTTACTTTATGCCTTGACGGACATCTACAGCTTTATTTCTCAATCCAGCACCTGACAACCTGCTCCAGCCTAGTTTTAAGCCTCTCCCTGAGCCATCGCAACAGCTGATCAGAGATCAGCCTTTAGACAACTTTGAGTGTCATCAGCACTTGTTCAGTGGATGGCCATGGAAGAGGATGTGGAGGAGGAGGAGAAGGAGGGGGAGGAGGAAGAGGAGGAGGAGAGACTTAAAAACATGCTCTACTGCTGAGGGCAGGGATGGTGCCCCCTGCTCCCCTCCAGGAGCGGGTCTGAGAAACTAGGTGGGTGGGGCGGGATTGGTGGAGGGGGCCCAGAGGCATATGGAGGAGAGGCAGGAGGAGGGAGGGCTGAAGGGCTAAAGGAGTAGAGAGACTAGCCAGAGAGCTGGACAGGGCCACGGAAGCGTATGCTGCACTACCTGGATAGACGAGGGGTGCATTGTTGGAAGTGTGCTGGAGGGAGGGGTATCTGTGAAACTGACCCAGGATTCCTGAACCGGAGGGGGGGAGTGGCCGGACCACATACCGTCACCAGCCACCGGGCCTTCATCAGAGCAGAGAGAGAGAGAGAGAAAGAGAGAGCAGAGAGCAGAGAGAGGAGAGAGAGAGCAGAGAGAGAGAGAGAGAGAGAGAGAGAACAAAGGAATGGCAAAAAAAATGGTACAATTCATTCTAAATATAATTCACAGCAAGTGGAGGCCAAGAGAGACATTGTGGGGTTTCAAGGTAAGGGTAGAACTACAATTTTATTATTTCCTTTATCAAAACAAGTTGACCCATTTAATACACACACACACACACACCTTCCTTAATGACTAATGAGGCACACACGTCTTCTATGATGTGTTCCTGGGCCCGTACCTGTTTGTGCTTCTCGGAAATGCGGCCACACGTTGCCCACCACCGGCTGCCTCTCTGTGTTGCTGCCGCTGGCCTGTCGTGTGTGCTTCCTCCAGGCGTGGGGCGATGTTGGAGGGGACTGCTGGGGGGACACCACGGGGGAGGTGGTGTCAGGCTGAGGGGGGCAGTGACAGAGACAGAAATATAGTGTGAGTGAAGTAGAAGGACATATAGATAGAGGAGTAGAAAGGCACACACGTGTGTATATAAGCACGCGTCTGTGTAAAAGGGATGACTGACCAAGCCGACAGTCAAAAAGTCTGATAACACCAGGCCAATTCAATGATTATCTGTAGCTAATAGCTAATGTACTATACGTAACGCTTCACTTATGCTTTGTTTATTAGCACCCATGTAACCACATCTGGAGCTAACAGCATGGAGCCAACTGTATGTGACTGCTGAAGGTGAGCACTTACAAGTGTCTTTTTTAGTGTGGATGTGTGTGGATGCAAATCGTGTGTACGTGCTTGTGGATCACGTGTATGTCTTTTTATGGACGTTATGGGATGCTTGAATTTCCTATGGGATGAACAAAGTATTCTCCCTCCCTCTCTCTCTCTCGTGCATATTTTCTCTGCCCACACAGGCTATACAAAGCCACAACAACCTAGATAGCACAGTGTGTGTGTGTGTGTTTTAAAGTTGCTAGGAGTCTTGCTTAAACAAAAAAGGGACAACTGAAAGTCTTTTCTGCCATTGTTGTATGAGTGTGGTTGAATGCAAGAGTTCATTGTATAAAGAACAGTGAATAATGTAACAGATTTCAAAATGGCTACAGCTACAGTGTAGGCAGCAAGACCATCTTTTGGTCCCTCCGTTTGATTAAGACAGACTAAAATTCAGCAGTGTCCTTGGCTAGTTTCAATGACGTGTGTCAAGGTCATGGTGAGAGGGAGGGTGGACAGTACTGCTTGATTACCCGAGCATCCTCAGCTTAGCAGATAAAGGTCACTGCCATTCTGAACATGATCACTCAGCTGTGGCCAAGACCAAGGAGTAAATACTTCATGAAACAGTACATTCCTTTCAATTGGTCTTTCATAACTACATGTAACAGGCTTTTACTTGTATTTGCATTTCATCAGTTCCTAAGGCTAAGACTGGCACTGACACACACACACAGGGTGACTGTTTCAGGGTGTAGGAAGGAGAAAAAATGCTGACTTGTCAGATGACAGACATACTCTTTTGTAACAGCAAGCGCGCGCACGCACACGCACACACACGCACACACACACATCTGTCACATTCTCTCATAAGCAAGACCAAAACCCCCAGGCACATAAATTCACACACTGCCCTCTCATTAACACTCAAATCTATTACGTGGCACTTACACAGGCACACCATCTCTCTCTCTCTCTCCCTCAAACACACACACACAAACAGACACAAACACAGGGCATCTCACCTGTGGATCTACTGCTGGCACGCCTGGCTGGATCACATCGAGGGCCAGGGGAATTTTCTTGGCCTGGCCTCGGCCCGGGGGTCTGGGGATGACTCCCGAGTACGGCGTCTGGTTTTCTGAGTCCGGATACATGACCATGTGCCTGGTCTCCTGCTCGTTCTTGCCCACCACAAAGCGCGGCAGGGGCAAGTCCTTGACTGAAAACAGCATACCTCAGTGTGAGAACACAAAGCACAATTTTGCTTGGAGCTTGCAAATGACAATGAAACTGTACGAATGTGTAACAGACACAACAGAATATCTGATGAGTTTGTATCAATTACAGCATTGCTGATGAATTCAAAACAAGAGAAGTTAATACGGCAACGCCAATTTCTACATTAGAACCACAGGAGAGGGGGGACATGGTCAACAAAGTGAATGGGTAATCAAAGATACACAGGAACAAACATGTCCCTAAACACTACTGAGCTAGACATACACAGTTACTTATGGGTAACCTTTATTCTGAACATCTCAGACAAACATATAACAGAGTGGATATGCATCTAGACAGTCAGAAAAATCACCAGCCTCTACATCACATGGCACAACCAATAACAAGGTCACAAATTCAATATTCCCCATCCCTGGAGCTTGAGAGCCTAGTCATCATCATATGTCATGTCAATTGGAGATTGTTTTCTGCTTATGCCAATTGGAAATACTGCTTTATGATTACTCCTCCATAAGACTGTACTGAGCCACCGCTCACAAATACTTCACTGAAACTACCCATACACAGTGGTGCTGACAGGCAATGAAGAGACAATCTCCTGCTACACAACTCAGTCAAGTCCACTTTCTAAAAAAACATCTCCCCACACCCCCCAATTCATCGAGATATGATGAAACAATGTGATGCAACAACTCATCCCTCTTCGCAGCATCGGCCCTCCAGGGCCCGGTCTGCAATTTCCTGTTTCTATTCTCTTACTGTCTATCTCCGACCCTGCCAAGCCATCACCATTTCCTGTCACTGCCAGCATAAAAAGTGCCTTGTGTATTCCTTTGCTTTGGACTTTTATATACGTAGGAACTGAGTGGGAACTTCCTGCAGGCGTCGAATTTGCCAGTGAGTAAAACGAGTTCTGTCTCTGCTTGTACCAGGAGAACAAGTAGGCACACAGAGAGAGACAGAGAAGGTCCCAGACAGGGTAAAAAAGTGCCCACAACAATTTCACTGTGACCTTAGCCTTAATCGAGCCCCTTGTTTTCTCCGAGTGGCCTCACATACAATGAGTCCACTTCTGTAAAGAGGCACGTCGCTTATCTTCTAATCCCTGTTGTGGGTGGTTATGTAATCGCTCCATTTGGCACAATCACTTAATTTGCGACACGACCACTTGGCTCAGATGTACAATGGGCACAACAGCGCAAGGCTGGGGTGGCAGGTAGGAGTTGACCACAAGCCTGTAGGAGTAATGTGGAGGGGAGAGAGGCCTTACTGGGTGCGCTGTGTGAGGACGACTAAAATGCTCTTACCTGTGTTTAAGCTTTCCACTCGCAAAGGCAGCCCAGACTGGGCTATGGCGATGAGCTTTAGTGCAATGTAGAACTGACTCCGTCCAAAGTGCCCAAGCCGGGTCGCACCACACAGCTCTGTGATCTGCAGAGAGTATACACACATGGTGTGAAGCACACTGCTAAACGGGACGTTATAATGGCAACAAACAGGCCAGAACTGGCTGTGAGAGGGGAACAGACAGGGCAAACAAAGCAATCACAAAGGGAGGACAGAGATTCCTCAGCTCAGCCGATACCTTATACACTTGTGTTGACATATCACACCGAGCTGTAAACAGTTACTGCTTTACTCCCAAAGATAGAGGAACCAGCGAGATTTATGCAAGGAAGTAAAGGTCATTGTGATTTAACAAAGTGACTTAGAAGGCACCATAGGTAATGCGGAACATGCCCTCAGTTCTGTTTGTAAATGGAGCATATGATTTCTGATTGCCATAACTGTTCAAAATTCACCAACAACTTAACTTGCACATATACATATACAATGGTGTCTGTGCTTCACGCAAATAGTAAGACTCCACAGTTTATTTTTAACTACACATTTCAAGTGTGTATCCTCTCAAGCTTGTCAGAATGCTTTTTTAGACAACTGCTGATTCAACAAATCAGGAGACACACCCCTTTATATCACATGCATTCCAAGCAGCGCCAACTTACTGCTTTGCTTTAAATACCCATCTACAATAACAAGGGGTCAATGAAACGTTTATTACACCACAAGTCCAAACTAGGGGGGTCTTTTGTTAAATATTTTCATTTGTTTTGAATTCGTTCCATTTAGATTCTGGTCACGAAGTCAAGGTTACTTAAACACTAATTTCGACAGACAAATACAACTTGTCAGGGTAAAGCGACTTCTATGAATGTTATTTTTTGTTTGGCAGGCGTTGCCACCTACTTCTGAGCCATTTTGAAGGACGGAGGCTTAGCCCAACAACAAACAAATGGTTCAAAAATCTGATATTCAAGTATGGCTAATTAGGTAGACAACCAGGTTACCCTGGTATTCACCTTTCCCATTATGTTGACGGCGACAGTCCAGAGCTGGACATAAGCTCCCAAGTAAGTTTGCTAACAAGCTAACAATCCTTGCGGGCTATAGTGAAGGTTAACAAAACCGAACAAGACAAATCTTTGCGTACACTCATCATCAAACATCAACAACGTCTTTGACAGCTGATAAGAAAGCATTCTTTGTTTGGCCTATTATGGGATTTCATTCATTAAGTTTTAAGATGTCAATTCAGCAGCTGGATTGCTGCTGGATAAGACGCATGTCTGCTACAGTGCTAGCACATCTGGTTAGCAAGCTAGCTAACAATCCAAGTCTTTTTCAAAGCTAGTTGAAAAGGCGCCTGTTTCTGTTAAGTGAAATAAATGGCATGCTTAAAGGAGGACATCTTGCATATTCGCTGAACGGTAAGTTGCCTGGGGGAGATCAGACCCAGGCAAGATAAACAGAGCAGTTGTGTTGCGTTAGCTAAGTTTGGGTAGTTGCGTGGCCATCTGGTCAATTTAGTTACTGTAAAGTTAACTGAGGCAGGACACCAATTACTCCGTCAAACTTTAATCCCAAAGGTTAGACATTTATCCATTTATCCTTCTGGCCCTGGTTTATTTTTCACAAGCTGGGTAATCATGAAAGTCTCATTTGAAACACCCTGAATTGCGGAATTACATATAACATTGACGTTAACTCATTGCATTGCAGCAGCAACCGTTATCCATGTTTTTCTTGACAGATGCAAAGTCTACTCAACAACGACACAAGGAAAGTTTTCAAGTTGATGTTATTTCTGGGGGACGAAATATCACCATCGCTTCCTTGGGCTTAAACTAAGAGAAATGACAAGAGTACTTGTTTAAAGCAGCAGTTCTATGTGTTTATGTTTGGTTAGTCATCTGGCAAGGCAACTAAGAAATAATCTTATATCCAAGTTTTACAACATTGTCTTACCTGCATAACCACATCATTGGGTAATTGAGCCGCCCGAAAAAGGTCAAGAACTTTGCCATTGGAAGCAACTTTTTTGGTGTTGTCCGTGTCACAGTAGATAAATAAATCGGAATAATACTTTTGCTCCACATCACTCAGGGTTAAACTTTCCATTGTGGCATACAGACTAAACCAGCAAGCCCACCGGCTAGCTCTCCAAACTCTCGTTTGCTACACTTGCTAGCAATCTAACGTTAAGCTAGCCGACGCAGCTAGCTAGACTTGGTCACAAAAAAGGCGAAAAATAAACACGCTGTACGGATAGCTTAACCTACCGGGAAGATGCTCTTTTTGTCAGTATATTCAAGCATCAGAGGCCAATGAAGATGCAAAATGACTATAAACAACTCTTTATATAACGTTATTTATATGTACCATTCGCTTAACGTTACCGTTAGATTGCAAACGCTCGCTGGTAAGGTGTAGTCGTTAGCAATTTCCTCCAGCTTGGTAACGTTCATTAGCAAGGTACGTTAGCCAGTTAGCAATAGCTTGTTAGCAAGAGACTAAGAAAACTAGCCTCAAAGTCAGCCGCAAAATCCAATTCCCGTTTCGCTCGGTGCTGTGTAACTGCGAGCAAAAGTGTACCTCCCTACTCACTCCTCTTTATGGTCAGAGCATTTAGTTTCTTTGAACCAAGCACGTTTTAATCCTTGAATGTGATGTCAGAAATAAAGTTTCAGGATCTTTGGGCTCCTTCCTCTAACAGCCAACGCCGCCATTCCTGTGCTTGTGACGTAATCGTTCAGACAGAGCGACCCGCAAAGGGGGTTCAGGGGAGAGCCCCGGATGGCTTCTTCAAGAATGTCACTACCCTGCCTACATCAGATCACCACACTGCAGGTACCTGCCTGATCAGAAATCTTACAGGTAGGCTATTTGAAATACTGCAAGGCACTGTAATCAGTTTGCTATCAGGCGTTCAGAATTAACCTTACACCTGCTAGCAGTTGTCTATATGGTGGGCTATTGTAGGCTTGTGACAATATCAGATTCAATTAAATAAATGATTCATTGCATGGATAATTTCTGTAGCCTACATGTTCACAAACTTCACTGGATGTGACGTCGAGTACAGCAAAGAACGCGACATAAAGGTCTCAACCTGATTGGTTAACATCGAGGTCACTCCTCCATCCTTTTTAAGTCGCAGTGACAGAAGCTGTGAACTTGACAACTTCATCTCAGACTGGTTCTGTCCATGTATCGGTTGTCATGGATTGGATCACTCTCATTCTGTCCTTTATTGTAATTGTAATTTCATATCACCTGTTATTTTCAGAGAATTACACGAATGCTCCTCCATGCATAAAAGGATGGATACCATGGTTTGGTGCAGCTTTTGAATTTGGCAAAGCTCCTTTGGATTTTATTGCTAAAGCTAGAGCAAAGGTAACACAATTATTTATTTATTCATTCATTCATTCATTCTCTCTCTCACACACACAAATACACACACTCTCTCTCTTTCTCTCTATCTTGCACTTTCTGTTTTATTTCACAAATCAAATGACAGCTATTCTGACAGAACAGAAAGTGGATAAGGGAAAGTTTATGTCTTGTGAATTTCTGAATTAACTTAATGTTTTTTGAATAGGCCTAATGCTCTTGACAATTCTTTTTCTCTCTCTCTCTCTCTCTCTCTCTCTCACACACACACACACACACACACACAAAGTGGGTGAGAGTGCATCATCCAGAAATATAGAAGTCTAGCTATTACAGATCAAAGGTGTCCATGCTGCTAATGCAGCTGATAACCAATTATGAGCTGACAGGTTCAGGAGTCCAGTTTTCCCCTGCAATCTGCCTTTTTGCATACAGCAAGGCAAACCCAAACAGCAAAAAATAGCAAATGAAGTACTGTTTTGATGTTATTTTGGTACCAAAACATTTGTCATGGCAAAAAAAAAGCTTCTTGAACGCACATAGACTTATTTCCTTTGACACTACCTGGAAGACTGTAACACAGATGCAGAATTGACAGTGAGCTGACAGCAAGAATTAAATAGTGAGACTACAAAAGGCATATTATTTATAAACGTCGGATGGCTGTATTTTTGATTGCTTCAAAACACTGACCAGAGAGGCACCTGTAAGAGTTCTGTCAGGGGCTCAACTTGGTAATTCATGTAAGTAGGGCTCAGAACGGCCTTGTTGACACATAGAGTTTTTGTTTACGGGTGAAATGAGGGGAACTGTTGTTATGTTCCGCGGGTGGTATTTGGTGGGGTGACTGAGCTTTTTGAAAAGCAAAGTAGGTTACAAAGGCATCACTGGGTGGACTGGGTGAACGGACATGCTTGGAATGGAAAATCATTTTGGACAGTTTGTTGTTGTCATGGCCCCAGCCTTGCTTGCTCTCGCTGCAGGCATTTCCTTTTGATTGCTGGATGCAGTGAGGTAACTTGGGGGCAAGGTTTTTTACTTTTAATTTAGATAAATATTTGAAAAAGTAAATGTAAATAATAAAGCTGAAGTAAATAGTATGTCAAATTTAGGTGGAATGGTGAATATTGCTCTGCATGCTCTCATGCATTTTAAACATCTATAAAATTAATGAAACCTCGGCCAAGCAATCTCTAGGCCTATGCATATCTACCTATCTTTTTATTTTCTTTTTAATTAACCTTGCAATTATTATTTCCATCAGTATGGTCCTGTCTTCACTATACGCGCTGCTGGCAAGCGCTTGACTTTTGTTACTCTCCATGAGGACTTTCGCACCTTCTTCATGTCCAAAGATGTGGACTTTGAGCAGGCAGTCCAGGAGCCATGCTACAACACAGGTAGATGCAGTACAGTTCTCATCAATGATAATAGCTGATGGCATATCTCTATCTCTGCCCTTAGAGTGAACCTATTCATGTGGGAATGTTTCCATGCTTTCCATGTAAAAAACTGTAACTGTAAGATAAGCGAGTCATAACTGAGCAATGATATTGGGCAATATTTCTCTAGAACAGGTTACTCAAGATGCAACCCTCCATTCCTCCAAAAGAAGCTGTGCTGTCATTTTTTGAAGACTTAATTGGTTGTGTCAAGACAAATACATAAATAAATCCTCTAGGATACTGATACATGTAACATGTAACCTAGCCATTGTGGTATACAGTATATTCTGTACAGGCTCTTGTACATAATTCATGTATAACCCACAGACAGGTTCCTTTCCCCACTAAATAATTTATGATGCCACCTGTACATTTACACACAAGCTGCCTGCTGATGTTCAAGGCCATAGATAGATTCATAACAAAACATGATGCCAACTCTAATTTAAGCTTGAGGAACACCCTTCTCTCTTCCTCTTCAGCGTCCATCAGCAAGGAGAGTTTCTTCAAGTTTCACCCAGCATGCAATGCTCTGATCAAGGGCAGACTGACACCGGGGAACTCTGCCATGTTAGCCAACCACCTGTGTGAGGAGTTCAACGAGCAACTGGAACTGCTTGGGGAGGGTGGTACCGGGTGTCTCAATGACCTGGTCAGGTACTGTCATTTACGTATGTGTGTGTGTGTGTGTGTGTGTTGTTTGTCAGATTTGTCAGGCGACAGGGCACACACTGAAATGACTCACTGGACATATTGAACTCAGTATTGTGTTTCTGTAACCATTCCAAAATGAAGTTGCTTGGATTTATCTGTACACAAATGTCTCGGGCCCTGTTCCCAGTCAGGCTGTAGACAGAAGATAAATAAGAAGATATTGATTACCTGAAAGGTGGATTCTTTTTTGTTTATTTTTTTATCTGATAACTAGGTGAGGTCATTTTGCTTTGATCCCTGTGAGTACAGAGGTGGACTTGAACCTTTCACCTTGATGCTTCTACCATAGTGTCATGTCCTGCAGGCTAAGCTGCAGAGGATAGTATTTTCGCGTAGTAAGCATTTTACTAAACACACAGACACTCTGTTTGGTCATGTTGGCAGAGGTTTTTTGGCACCTAATAGACAAACTGTACTACTGAGTTGTAACTGATATGGTATGGTATGTATGTCAGTCCATTTTGGAGACACATGTTATTATCTATGAATGCCATACATATTTGTTGCTGTTTACTGAGTATACTCACCTCTCACAAAAATAATTTCATGCAGAGGTATTGTGAAATACTCTAATGAAGGAGGTAATTTACAAGAAGTTGAACATCAGCTGTTTTCACCATGATGATGAATCATGGTGATGAATTACCCACTTGACCAGAGAAACTGAACTAACCAGAATCCCCACCTATTTGTTTCAACCTACAGCAGCCATACACCCATCCTAATAACATGACCTACAGTGTGTTTATGAATAGTGTGACTCAATGTTGTAATAAGCCATTGTTTTCAAATGTGAGTTATTTTTAGAGAAATCATCCAATTCAGCCTCCTACAGAAGGGAAGAAGAAATCACTGTTTGCATCCACGCTATTGCACTATATGTGTCCTATTACATTCTCTCTCTCTTTCTTTCTCTGTCTCTCTTTTTCGCGGAATCCCTCTCTGTCTCTCTCACTCTCATTTGTTGTCATCATAGGAGTGTCATGTACCCAGCTGTCATGAGTAACCTGCTTGGGAGGTGTAACTCCCCACAGCAGAACGGCTCCATGAAGGAATTCAAGGACAAGTTTACCATCTATGACGAGGGCTTTGAATACGGCTCTCAGCTCCCCGACATGTTTTTGCGGTGAGCTCTGCTCCAGTCCATTCTGCTCCTGGCCCACTGGCCTAATTCAGAAGAGGGTCAGTGAACCCCAGTTGAATGAGCTTATGTAAAATCCCAGTCTTATTTGGGTTTGGTTCATGGCTGATTAGGCATGCAAAAAGTCTCTGCTTTAGCCACCAAGGCAAAAAATACAGCCACCAGGGGAGCAGTTTCAGATGCAATGAATGCCTGTTTTATATGAGTGTGGAGCTCTGGCATGTATTTATCACTGCACACTTCCTCTGAAGTATTGCACTCATCATGTCAATAACTGATAGATTTTTACACCAACATCCACTGGTGGTGGTGAGATCAGACAAATGTTATTGTCCCCAAATGAGAGTTTGTCTTGGGCATCCCTCTTACTGCCACAAGCAGTTCTTACATTAACTGGAGTAGTACACACATCTTACATTCACTGAAGTGTATTCCTCACACTGAACACAGAGGCTAATAAATGCATAATTCATAGTTAGTGTTACTGTACCCTTGTGCACCGTAGATAAGTAGCCTGTCAGGCCTCTCAGACTACAGGTGAATACTGGAGCACAAGTGGCTCAACCGTGTGATTGTACAGTCACCATTTTCAGTTTTTATTTGGATGTTTAGTTGGAACTCTTTAGCATGCTTTAGTGTTTGTTTCTTTCTTTCTTCTCAGTTAGACCTCTAAGAATTCAATTAGACTAAATATCAGTCAACTTTACTACTAGTACATATAACGTGCAGTATGGTATCAGATTTCGAACAATTTTGTACACTGGAAGTTTTAGGAATTGAGTCACAAGTAGAATTAGAGAAAGCTTATTTCCAGTGCACAGTAGCTCAGTAGCTGAAGTTAAGTGCCAACGAGATAATAAGGTCAGTTTCCATAGAACTGATTTGTATCATGCATATTCACACACATTGTAATTACAGATACTTACATGCAAATACATACAAATACATGTGCATACTGGCATGTGTTGTTGGATAAGTAGCCTGGGAAACCTTCCTGCATTTACCTGAGCTAAATAAATAAATAAAAGAAATAAAATTAAAAAATTAAAAGTTCATAACAAATATTGCAATAATGTAATAAAGTATATATATATATATATATATATATATATATATATTATGTTTTGTTTCTGTAGGGAGTGGTCAAATGCCAAACACTGGCTTTTATCACTAATGAGGAACATGATTGTCCGAGCAGAGGATGGTGAACACACAGACACAGGTAGAAAGGTGAGTGTAAAATTGCTAGCGCAGAAAATGGGTTGTATGCCACTTTGTTGACATTACTATCAACACTACAAACACTTATATGCCCTTTTAGCTATGAGGGAGTTAACATTACAACCAAACATTTTATTAAAGAATATGTTGGGTGTAGTTGCTGTCTGATCTCAGCTCTCCTGCCTCTGTATTTATTTAACTTTCATGTTTTCTGCTCCTCAGACTCTGCTGCAACATCTCGTAACAACAATAACAGACAGGTTCCTTCCCAACTATGGTCTTCTCATGTTGTGGGCCTCCCTGGCTAATGCAATACCAGTAAGTTACAGCTTTGATTAGAGTTTGCAATTTTGATAAGAAACCATTATGAATAAGTATATTAAAAGAAATCATCAAGGTTATTTAGCCATAAAAGGTAATTTATTAAATGTAAATTGCAATGTGGAATGTACAAGTAAGTACTTTTTCTAAGATACTGCCCTTATCATGTCATCATTGAACGCCCAACAGTGGGATATTACATCTTTATGACACAGAAATGAATAGAGGATTGTTGTCCGCCCGCAGATAACGTTTTGGGCTGTGGCTTTCATGTTGTCCAAACCCTCGACCTACAGGAAGGCCATGGAGGAGATAAATGCTGTGCTTAAAAATCAAGGTAGATGTGGCGGTCATAGTGATGCTGACTGCCTAGGAGCGGAAACATACACAACATGGGGCAGTTATGCAAGTATTTGTATCATAGCGAGATAAGACACACATCTGATATGGCGCGTATCTCCAGCTGATACACGCATCCCTGATTGTATACAAAGCAGATCAAGTTCTTGGTTCTTTTATGGCTGCTGAAGGATAACAAGCTGGGTTCAGAGGGTTCAGACAGCAGCTGTTCACCTCTGTTCTCATTGTTCTTGTTTTCACCACTAGAGGGCAGCAAACTGCTACACTTAGCAGAGGAGGCAGCCAGGCATGGAAAGAACACCACCACCAAATTTACGATGTGCAAAAGCAGCACCATATAAACACATGTGCTGCTGCAATAAGGCAAATCATACAAATCATAAGGCTGCACAGCTCCTGTTTGTTTTACTTAAATCAGGGCCACATACACTGTGATCTCATAAAGTGGGGATACCACTAGTACCAATAGTATAGATACCAATAGATACCAATAGTCCAATAGTCTGTTGTAACAAACGAAACGTTGTCAAGCTCAATAAGAAGTCCAGTTGCCTACAACTAAGCACTTTTGACTAAGATGACCTGGATGAATGAGAATCTTCACAGACATATGGGGATACCACCTGTTTGTATGGTGCCTGTGTGGTTTACATTCAGTAAATATAATGTGTGGTTTACATTCGGTAAATATAATGTGAAATTGACTTTGCTCTCTTTCTCCACCATTCTATATCTCTGCTTCTGTCTCTACTTTGTTTCTTTGTTTGTTTGTTTCTGTTTCTCTCTGTTTGCCTTCTCTCGTATTCTCTGTTTCTGGTGCGGTCAGACACAAAGAACACCAACATAACGCTGGAGGATCTCCAGGAAATGCCGTACGTGAAATGGTGCATCCTGGAGGCCATCCGACTCCGGGCCCCTGGTGCTATCACCCGCAGGGTAGTTAGGCCTCTCAGACTACAGGTGAATACTGGAGCACAAGTGGCTCAACCGTGTGATTGTACAGTCACCATTTTCAGTTTTTATTTGGATGTTTAGTTGGAACTCTTTAGCATGCTTTAGTGTTTGTTTGTTTGTTTCTTCTCAGTTAGACCTCTAAGAATTCAATTAGACTAAATATCAGTCAACTTTACTACTAGTACATATAACGTGCAGTATGGTATCAGATTTCGAACAATTTTGTACACTGGAAGTTTTAGGAATTGAGTCACAAGTAGATTAGAGAAAGCTTATTTCCAGTGCACAGTAGCTCAGTAGCTGAAGTTAAGTGCCAACAAGATAATAAGTTTCCATAGAACTGATTTGTATCATGCATATTCACACACATTGTAATTACAGATACTTACATGCAAATACATACAAATACATGTGCATACTGGCACGTGTTGTATATTGTGTGTGCTTGTGTTTTTCTGTTTTTTCAGAACTACGTCATTCCTCCAGGAGACTTGCTCATGGTGTCTCCGTACTGGGCCCACAGGAACCCTGAGCACTTCCCCGACCCTGAGGAGTTTAAGCCAGTGAGTGTCCTTCAGTCAGACCCCTAATGCCCAGAGCACCAGAACAACACAGAGATGCTCAGGAAAAGTTCATAAGCCTTTTTCAGGAATCTGTCCCAGTGAAACTAAATAAGGAATGGCAAGGACACATGGGAAACAAGTTTGGTCTCACCTTAGTGAAACAAGGTGTAATGACACATTAACACACACTCCCACTGTTGGTGATGACAGGAGGTGTTGTGTCAATTAGCACAATACACCAACCTCCATCCTATAATTTTATGTTCCTACAGAAGCGTTGTGTCATGTTACCCTTTAGACTAAGTGGCCTGAAAGACCTAATCTTGTTTGTGTGTGTGAGGACTTTACAGGCAATTACAGTCTTCGTTTGTCAAAGGAAACAGTCCCTTATAAGAAGACTTTTTTTTAAGTGTATTAGCTATTTTTCCGTCTTTAAATGCCTTTTTGGCATCAGTCATGCTTACATTTAAGCTTTCTGTGATTCAGAGCCGGCCCATCTTCTCCTCTGTTCCATCTTCTGTCTGCGGTCCACGGAAATGCACTCTAATTTTAACCTGGGAGTGCAGGCTTGGACCAGTGGCTCGTAGTTTGTCCCCCCAAGTAGGCCTTTAATATTTTATCCCCAGACAGGCTTTGCTTACCAAATAAATGGACTTTGGACATTTTAATGCAGTGCAGCTGTAGGAGAGATAGTGGGTGAATGGTTAAGTGCTTGCATTTTCTTTTTTTGGAGCATAAGTGTTTTAAAAATAGAACCTCAAAAGAAAGATCTTGTGTGTGATTTAGATTTTTTTATTATTTCCCCTTAGGTTTGGGTTGTAAGCCATCATAGCAACCTTTTTTTTTTCTGGTCGGGTACTTTCATAATGAAACTTTTCTTCCCACAGGAACGATGGGAGAAGGCGGATTTAGTAAAGAATGTCTTCCTGGAAGGGTTCGTGGCATTTGGAGGAGGAAAATACCAGTGCCCAGGAAGGTTAGCAAAACAGACTTTACAGTCATGCCTTTACAAAGCCGTCTGCACATGTCATCTGCTGTGCTCTTCCATTTGTACTGCTAGGACTGTCTTGCTCACATTAAATCTCTCATGCAATATTACACTTTGTCTCACATCCGCACAAGCACAAGCCACTGAGCTCACTGATATTTTTGCAATGCAGCAGTATCCTGGCTGTATGATAGGCACTTGTTAAGATGCAAAATGCCATCTATGGACTAGCTGCAAACCAACCTGACCAACAGCCATCAATCTGCTCATGTGGCATGGGTGTTGCCTGGCTCTTGGGCGACCAGAAGGCAATATCGGACACGCCCACATTGTTGCCCCAGGCTGTACCGGCTGTCACGAATGTCAGTGCCTTAGGACCCACTGCGATGCCAGGCTGTCATCGATACAAAATGGCTGAATTTGTTGCAAGTGTGTCTGAGTAGGACAGAGAGGATAATCAAAGCCTGATGATTTCATGAGGAATAACAATAACCCTGAACCGTGCCTAATTCAGAGATAGGCTAAATGTTAGCATGCACTTAACATTCACTCAACATGTTTGATTTTCTCACACACATCTTATAAGGAGCCTAAGTTCTGCGTCTTCTAATCGGCCCTGTACAGACCTGTACTTGTCAAAAATATGAATGAGAGTCAATGGACAGAAAATAATTATTTTCCAGTCGCGGTCATTATGAACCTTGAATTATGCATATGATGTATGTCGATTTTTCATAAATGAAGATGCCGTTGATGTCATAATTGTTTAGTTCCAGCACTGTTAAAATGTATAGCTCAGATGACCACAAAGTCAACAGGCACTCTCTATAGGCTTCTCTATATTGAAACTAATGTAGCCCCACCAGGATGCCTAAGAATGTGACCAACAGGTCTCACAGGCTTTGTTTTTAAGTCAGCCTGAGGGCAAAGAATGAAGACAAAGCACAAGGTGCATCTGGCCATAAAACATGACAGAATTTTTGAAGGCTTGTCGAAAAACAGTAGATTCTCATTGTGCAAAATTCTGTTCAAAATTTCCAAACAGCATATGTGAGGTTCGTGACACAACACAACACAAAGGGGAACAGGAAATGTTTCATTCCTCTCCTTTGACACCCATTCATATTCCTTGTCAGCGTAGGCGCAATGGGCTGGAAGTAGATGGGACGGACTTAGGCTCCCTATGTAAATTGTCATGCTTTAAGCAGGGGCTACTTACGGTGCATAGTCCCCTTACATTACATTACATTGCATTTAGGCATTTAGCAGACGCTTTTATCCAAAGCGACTTACAAAAGAGGATAACATTCAAGCTACAACACAATGAACTAACAAGGAGTGCATATTGCTAACATAGAATCTGCGCTGTTTTAAGTTGAAAGTGCAATAGTGTAGCACAATGTAGAGAAATTAAATTATTAAGTGCATTCTCAAAGTTTACGCCAGGAGATATTCTTGGAAGAGCTTAGTCTTCACGAGTTTCTTGAAGGTGGAGAGGGTATCAGTTGATCTGGTAGCACTTGGGAGGTCATTCCACCAGCGCGGAACCAGATATGAGAAGAGTCTGGACCGACCTGCACAAGGTGTTGGCCGTGCTAGAAAACGTTCCTTAGAGGAGCGTAGTGGTCGTCGGGTGACATAGGGCTTCAGAAGAGAATTCTTCCATGTGTACCATGTACCATGTGTACCATGTCTACCATGTGTACTCCCCTTACCATGTGTACTCCCCTTACCATGTGTACTCCCCTTACCATGTGTACTCCCCTTACCATGTGTACTCCCCTTACCATGTGTACTCCCCTTACCATGTGTACTCCCCTTACCATGTGTAGTCCCCTTACCATGTGTACTCCCCTTACCATGTGTAGTCCCCTTACCATGTGTAGTCCCCTTACCATGTGTAGTCCCCTTAAAACTTGCTTAGAATGTTCTGGTCAAATCAAGGTATAAACAAAGTTAAATAGCTGTGAACAATTAGATGTGCGTCACAGACAACATTACTGTCACTTTAAACTGTCTTGTGCCGCTACTCAGGTGATGTGGGTGTGTGTGTAGAGTCAGGGGGTGGGGTAGTTGTTTTGACTAGACATCTAATGTGCTGCAACATACTGCTACCAACCATCTGACACACACACATACACACACACATACACACATAAAACAAAAAAAAGCCCCCTGTTCTCCTGAGAGACCTTGGTGAATGACATCACTGCAGCCCTGGGAAATGGAGCAGGCCGTGGAGGACTGACGCTAGCAGAAGCAGATCAAGGGGAGAGAGCGTTCCCAGCTGCACATGCACATCAAACGCGGTGAGGGGGCAGACGTGCACACATTCGACCCAACCACCCCCACCCCCCACCTCCATCCCTCTCCCATGTCTCTCACCCTGACCTCCCCTCTAGACCAGAGCAGCCACCCAGACCAGGCCACCCTGGCTGCAGTGAGGTCCTTACTCAGTGTGGGAATCACAGAACCTCCCAGTTATTCAGAGAGAGAGGGAAAGAGGAAGAGAGAGAAGGAGAGAGAGATAGATAGATGGATGGAAACAGAGAAAGAGAGGGCAGATGTATATATGCTCAGAAAAAAATGATCACATAAACCGCCTTTTTTGGAAAGACTGTCATAAAAAAAAAAAAAACTTTTTTACAAACATAACCCTCTCCTACATTTGAACAAGGAATCTGGCATCCTTGAACCCCAGCTGTGACATTAGAGTGTGTCTCCATGCTATATTTCCAGGCAATGTCAAGAATCTGTGTTTGCCTTCCGCAGTTGAGCGGTAATCATATTTATTAAATGTTAGGGCTGCATTCGGCTTCACAATGTCACCTCAAATTCATTGGGATGAAGAGGCATCCACTGCTAACCTGGGAACAGTAGAGTACCACTCTCTCAACAACTGGTGATGAATAGGCATAACTTGGCAGGCAAGGGGGCCATCATTATCTTGTCGTCATAAAATAGAATATGTGCTTAGTTGAGGTGATAATGTAAATTGTTAATGTAACTGATATATTTTACATCTTACACCTGTCAACCTCCTTGGAACATTACATTTACATTTATGCATTTAGCAGATGCTTTTATCCAAAGCAACTTACAAAAGAGGATAACATTCAAGCTACAACACAATGAAAAACTACCAAAGAGTGCATATTGCTAACATGAAATTTGCAGTATTTTAAGATGAAAGTGCAATAGTGTAATAAAAGTGCAGTATGGTGAGAGATTAAGAGTAAGAAACTAAGTGCATTCCTGGTATTCAGGAATTCAAGCCAGGAGATATTCTTGGAAGAGAAGAAGAGTTTCTTGAAGGTGGAGAGGGTTATCTGTTGATCTGCCAGCACTTGGAAGGTCATTCCACCAGTGAGGAACAACACATGAGAAAACTCTGGATTGACCAGGGACATAGGAGTTGCATAGTTCTTGTTGTTCTAGAAACTGCTTTTTAATATGGTCAGTTCTGATTTTTGCTGTCAAAAGAACACGAGTGCTGCCTAAACCTATATGTCAAAGTTCTACTTTATTAGTATACTTTAAGTGTGAGTCTTGGTTTGATCCCGCGCCATCTGTGAGTTGCAGTATTCTCCCTTTTCGCTCCTTCCTCCTCATGCAGTTAGCTGGGTGAAATATGCCCAGTGCTGGATGGAGTCTATTAGGCCCTACAGATCCCCGGTGTTGATTCATCACTTTGATATTGGAGACCATTGATGAGAATCAAAGTACTGAACCGGAGGCTAAGAGGCACCCGTTTTTGCAACTCCACTGAGCACACAGTCTGACTCAGCTACCGCATTTCAAAGGTGCCTCCATTCACAAATCCACTCACAGCAAAGAAGACCCACTCCCTGCCTGTCTCTCTCTCTCATTACACATACTCTCTCTCTTTCTCTCTTTCCACACTCTTTTTTTCTATCCCTCCCTGTCTTTAATGTGCTGAAGCACCAGCCGAGTCATGACCTCGATCGTCACACCTGACTTCCTGATGTAGGGCACACAACGGAGCCGAAGTCACCCATCCAGCAGAGAGCACGCAGCTGCCGGGATGACTGTTGTCAGGGGCACTAGGGCTTGACTTTGGAAAAGGCCGGAAATAACAGCAGTCGGTTGGCAACAGCCGTGCCATTCAGTGCTGTGCCCCTCATTGCCATGTCATGACATGCTGTGCTGTGCTGCGCTGTGCCACACAGCTCACCCATCACCCCGATTTGGGGCCCATCTAATTTGATAATTTTAAGAGATTGGCTTGCCGTCTGCGTCACCAACACAATGCCCCTTAATGAGTCACTCGCTTGTCCTCAAGGTTGCTATGACAGTCTAAGCCAAGATCCATTGCCACACACACACTCATTTTCTCACCTCTCTCTCTCTCTCTCTCTCACAAACACACATACACA
Source organism: Tenualosa ilisha (assembly GCA_015244755.2). Lineage (NCBI taxonomy): Eukaryota > Metazoa > Chordata > Actinopteri > Clupeiformes > Clupeidae > Tenualosa > Tenualosa ilisha. Next base: position 1,630,654 of record PYXC01000317.1, on the reverse strand, counting down.
CGGACTCTCAATTTCCTGCTGTTTATTCTTTCTAATTTGCATGTTTTTCTTTGGCAGTTATTCCCCTGTTGGGCTCTGTGTAAACAAGGGCAAGGATCAAGGGGGGCATACTGCACCAATAAAACATCATCACCCACACAAAATTCATTAAACGAAATAAAAAGTTATGTGTTTGTAAAAAAAAAGTCAAGGACCATGTGACTATGTTTAGCCATTTATCTTATTCATTATCGTCATCTTTAGCCTCATTATTGTTATTAACATTATTGTGGTTATTATTAAGAGTAAACTTTTACTATAAATTCATGCTATGCAGTTTATATGATCGCCCATGGAGCAATGTAATATATTACATTTGTTTGTTTATTTTCAGATGGTATGCGATAATGGAACTGCACATGTTTGTAGCAATGATTCTCTATAAATTTGACTTCACTCCATTGGATCCTTTACCCAGTCCGGTGAGCTTTCAATGTGCTAACATGAAAATCACAGACTTCTGTCATTCTCCTGCATGAATAAATGTGTCCTTTTAGCTATTTGACCCTAATAAAAAGGAAAGCCTGCCCCTGAAGTGCACCGGTGCCTTGAGCTAGACCATTCATGGTTCATTGAATGGACAGCTCTATGTCAGCTGAGCCTTTCTGACAGTTATAATAGACCTGTGCATGAATGTGCAAGGACCTTACTCAGCATAAAAGTCTGTGAGGGTCATTACACCCACCGCATGATCGGATTTACTGTTCCACTTTTTTTTTGTTTTGTCACGAGGACTTGGTGCGAACTCAACCCAAAATATCTGGGTAAGTCACAAGTAATGATCTTCGAGTCAAGTTCAGACAGGAAGGAAGTTCATTTATCTTAATAGTAATTCTCTGAAAATTGTGAAATTGAAACTGCAGCCTTTATATCTTTAGTAGGGCACTGCTCAGGGCAGGGCTGTTTTTAGATATGACTTGCAAGGTCAGTGGTTTTCATGCAGGGGAAAGCAAGAAGGAAACGAGTCTTGATGAGTCTGCCACATCCTTTCATCTGCAGAGCACACTTCACCTGGTGGGTACACAGCAACCAGAGGGACCCTGCACAGTGGAGTACAGGCACCGGTAGTGTTTCATGACCAGTAGGGGGCTCTCTACCACACACTCCTATTCAGAAACAACATAGCTGAAACTGACTCGAGATTGGACTCCTTCAGCATCAACGTCATTAGCAATGAATTGAGGATCCAGTTAATAAAGCTCCCACAGAATGAACAAGGTGCCTTATTTCATGAGTGGAATTTCAATGACGATCTTTTCATTGATGAAGTAAAAGATTACTGCCAATGTTTGTCTATATTCCTTTTGTAGTTGGATACATAGATGTCTATGGTAGGATATCCCTATGTTACTACGTTATATATAGCATAATTTAATATCATTTAATATAATTTAATATTAAGATAAAATAGAAAACCAGCAATGAAACCAGCACAAGGGTCTATGAAATATGAGAAATGTCTTCAATCAGCCTTTTATATTTATTCTAAAATCACGGCAAGTTATTGTATTATCAGTGATAAGTAAAATTAAATAAACCTTAACCTGCCGTTTTGTTTAACCTCATTAATTCTTGCCTCGTTTTACAATTACCTGTACACTTTAAAGGGCAATCTGACATATCCATCACTGCACTTGTTGCAATAAAACCACGTCTGTTTCTCTGCACCATGACCATTGAGTGTGTGTTTATGTGTGTGTGTGTGTGTGTGTGTGTGTTGGTTGTGCATGTTTTTGCATGTGCGTGTTGCAAAGCCAATGGCATTGATATAATTACATGGACCGGTGTGATCGATGTTCTTATACGATGGACCTTATACGTAGTCTCTTGTGTCCTCTATAGATCTTGGCATCTAATAGTCATCCACTTGTGGGCTGTATGTTTGTTCCTGTTTCAGGGGCAAATCTGGACACGTAACGAAATGGCAGCACCGAAGTGTCCAAGGACCTCGAGGATTCATGGGGTTACGTGAGGTGACCGCGTCTGTGCATATGGCTGCATCTGTTGTTGATTTATGATGCATTCAACTGCAGTTGCGTGGTCCAAGATTGCTGCTCTAAATTTACAGCACCATACTATCATGGCGATTATTCAGCACCCCTGTCAAGGTGCGCGCATCAGTGTTTGCCAGTCACAAAGGGTGATAAGCTTGGCTACTATCAGCACTCACTTTAGTGAACCCCACAGATGCACAGCAATGTAGGCCACATATATCTGTCAGCCTGGACATTCTACCTGCTGCTGCCGATCGCGCGACAACATCCAACTGCTGCTGGAAGCTCTGACGCACCTCTGTTAATTTGCGGCTTTTTTTAGACTCTGTTCCGAGAACGCCATTGGTCAGATAATGCCCCCTGTAGACCGCGCCGTATTTCATTACTGGGTAACGCAAACATCTTTTGAATGCCGGAAGGCAGCCATTGGTGATTCAAACTGTCTGCAATAACGTCAAGAGATTAGTGAATCGCAGCTGGAATGCGAGGTTGATTCACAAAGGGAAGCAAGGAGGCAGAGCGAGCGCGGAAGATACGCATCGGACAGCTACATCCCGAACAGGTACAGTACAATGTGATGGCGACTTGCTCTGTCAGATCGTGTTTCAATGTGTTGAAAAATAGCATACGGTTACCGTGTGTAAGGTGTTGAATGCATTTAGAGCTGACTTTGCTCGCTGGTGTGATGGGAAAAGTAACAATGTAACTTGTTAAAGCATGACTTTTCATAACAAGTCTAATGTTTTTTTTTTCCAAGTTACTTCGCGCAGCGCGGGCGTGTAATATAACGCATATTCGCAAGAGCACACTGGCCTAGTTTATTGTGTGGGATCCACTTAATCATGTCAGCAGAAACCTAATGAGGACTTTATATTTCCAAAATAAAGTAATAAATCAACGCACCATTCATGTAGCCGAGAAAGTTTTTCCTGTTGTTAGACCCTGACCAAGTGTTTTTTTGCACTATGTCACCTGTAATCATCAACTCAGTCAGTTAGCGTGTATAGCCTAACAAGTTTGTTCACGCCTGATATTACGCTCGATTCTACAAACCTCAATTGTTCATTAAATAAGATTATCGGCACTTTGCCATGGCATTTAATGCACGTATCTTAAATTGAAAAAGTCACGCTGTCAGACCGTGTCGGGAGCGCGACCGATCGACCGACAGACCGCTCCTCAATTGGATGACTCAAACGCCGAATGCAGCAAACAGGTTGCAGTAGTCTCTGCACGTCATCTATGCGCTCCCAGTTTGGAAACGCATCATTCATTCAAATTGTTGTCCCCGTCAGCCTCAGTTTTTCTACACCAGAGGGAACACTGCTCCGTTAAACATTAAATGATAGATTGTGCCACACGTGGTTTGAATGAAAAGTATGTTCAACTTGGGTGTACTACTGCATTTTTTCCAAATTTAGTTGCCCTATTTCCTTAAGTGGATTTTAGGTTCATATCCCCAGTGTTGCACTGTTGTACTGTTGCTGATGCCTCTACCGCTCCTGCCGTGTCAGTGAATGTGTGCGACAGAGGGTCTGTGCAATGGTGGGGGGGGAAAGCACATGTCAGCCATGTTTTAGTTCTTTTTGATCATTATAACTGTTTATGTGTTTTGATCAGTCAGTGGAATAGTTCGTATCACTTATTAATGATTACATGGATTGATAGACATGATGTTTGACGTCTATAGAAAATAACTCATTAATTAATAATTGACCTCCATGGCTGTTTGTGTGTGTCTGTGTGTGTGTGTATAAATATAATAAGGTCAATTTTGTGAGTGTGAATGCAAATGATGCAGTTGATGGTCCAGTGATTACTTGTTGATCTGGGAAAGGCTCATCACATTTAGCTCATAAAGTCACATCACATGTTCGTTTATACAATTACACGCCATACAAGACTAGACTCAAAATCAAATCAGACAGCCTGAGAAGGTAAGTAACAAAGAAACTCTATCAAACTATTTATCAGGCCATGGCCGACAGCACTATGACATTTACTGGCAAAATTCCTTAATTGAATTCTTCCCTGATGGGCTGTGAGCGCCGGATTCCTTTCCATGACAAAAACAGCACTTCAAGCTCTTCCTCCTCTCCACAACCGCAAGACTATGACGAACACAGGGAGCATGGAGTGGGATAGAGAGAGAAAGAGAGATGGGGGAAGGAGGGAAGGGGACGGAGGGCTGGCTGCAGGCTTTGACACCAGTGACCTTTGGGACGGATCTCGAGCAGCTCTGGGTTTATTATGCATGTATGTCACATAAACATGAGTGGGAAAGACAGGTCATGATGATAGTGAAATGAAATGGATGTGTGTGTGTGTGTTAGGGGGTGATGCTGGTGGTGTGGGGGGGTTAACACTTCTCCTGTCTGGAACAGTTCATTTTAATCAAATGCCTGACGATGTGTGCATTTCATTAGCCTGGGGTGCTATTTTTAGAAGCATTCACACCGGGGCAAGAATGAGCCAGACAGCGAAAGCCTCTATGTATAGCTGCCAGGGAGACTGTGTGAGTGGGTGACCGCACGAGGGGGCGTGTGTGTGTGTGTGTGTGTGTGTGTATGTGTGTGTGTGTGAGAGAGAGAGAGGTGAGAGATGATGGGGGATATGTGTGCATGAAGTGAGTAGAAGGTGTAGAAGAAATAGTGTGTGTGTTGGAGAGAGAGAGAAAAGAGAGAGAATGTGTGGTAGTGTATGTCCCATGGATGCTAACAGGTGACGTGGAAATCTATGCTGGTGTGTGTGTGAGAAAGAGAGAGGGACCACATGTGAGTGCATAGCATGTTCGAGTATGCAGGTGTGTGTGTGTGTGTGTGATGAGGGGTATTGATCCTAAAATAGCTCGGGGTCCTTAGGGGGTGAGTGTGACAGTTCTGACAGCCAGAGCAGCACAGTCTTGTGGTTCATCAGGGGAGATTACCAACACCACAAGCTACCACAGTGGGGAGTGTGTGTGTGTGCGCGTGTGTGTGTACACGGGGGTGTGGGGGTGTTGGTAGCTCACACACCTAATCTTTTGGCTGGGCATTAGCAACCTTCTCCAGCCTTTGAACATCTGTTCTCCAGGGTTCCAGGGAGGTGAATGTTTCGGGGAAGGTCGTCCTCAGGGGTCCTGATTGTAGCTTCCTATATCTGGAGGGAATTCATTCCCATGTTGTAAAATTTCCAAAAGTAGACAGCAAGAATGTATATTACACATCACAAGCCAGATGGCTTCCATGTTGTGTGTTGTGTGAATTTTCATAGACATGACGCCCTAGAGGTGAACTTTAGTCAAAGAATTAAGAGGCAAATCAGATCAGATCTAAGGTACATTACATCAGATAGTTTATTGCCCCTGGGGAATAAGTTTACAACCCAGTCAAATTGCATGCTATATGTGCAGGTACAAGAGAAACACATTTCAACCTGTTGCTTGATGGAGACTACAAGTGGCAAATGGCTTTTGAATTGAATAGTAAGGGATATGGTTTTTAACAGCAGCTGCCTAGGGGGTATCAGTTGCACCAGAAATGATACTCTGCCCTGCTTTTTGCACTTATTGCATTTGAGTTTTTAGTTATTTTAGCTAAAAATGTAGGGCACCTCAAATGGAATCGGAGAGCATTTGGGACC